>JAJIBD010023198.1:0-186999 GCA_021461705.1 Cryptotis parvus | reverse complement strand
CACGCCAGCATTTGTCCTTGCTCTTTTGGATATGTGCCAGTCTTTTCTGCGGTGTGAGATGGTATCTCATTGTTGTTTTGATTTGCATCTCTCTGATGATTAGTGACAATGAGAATTTTTTCATATGCTTTTTGGCCATTCTAATGTCCTCTTTGTCAAATTTTCTGTTCATTTTTCTTTTTTTTTTAACATTTTTATTATACCACCGTGAGATATACAATTACAATGCTGTTCACGCTTGGGGGTTTCGGTCACACAGTGTTCCAGCACCCGCCCTCCACCAGTGCCCCCCCAGCCACCACCCATGTCCCCAATTCCCTCCCCCTCCCATCCTGCCTAAATGGCGGGTTCTTTATCTCCCTCTCCTCTCCCTCTCTCTCTCCTCCTTCTCCCACACATTGTACACTTCTAAGTGCACTACGTACACTTAGAAGCCATCATTTGCATTTTTTTGTCTGTATTTAATGCTCAGTTCTATGTTAGCATCAGAACTTTAGACATTTATTCACACATGTTCCCTTCTCTATCTAAACCAACCTCCTGACTCCCACACGCTTGTGGTAATTTCCACTTTCGGTAAGATCACCTAGTATATTTATGTCATGCAAATAAATGCAGTCATTCTATGTCTCTCTCTTTCCTTCTGACTAATTTCACTCAACATGATTCTTTCCATATCCATCCATTTTATAGCAAAATTTCATAACTTCATTTTTTTCTGACAGCTGCATAGTATTCCATTGTGTAGATGTACCACAGTTTCTTTATCCAGTCATCAGTTCTCGGGCATACTGGTTTGTTTCCAGGTTCTGGCTATTGTGAATAGTGCTGCTATGAAAATAAAAGTGCGGATTGTGTTTCCGCTGTGTGTTTTGGCTTTCCAGGGTATATTCCCAAGGAGCGGTATGGCTGGGTCAAAGGGGAGCTCAATTTCTAGTCTTTGGAGGAATGTCCATATTGTTTTCCAGAAAGGTTGTACAAGTCGACATTCCCACCAACAGTGTATGAGAGTCCCCTTTTCCCCACATCCACGCCAGCACTTGTTGCTTTTACCCTTTTGGATATGGGCCATTCTCTGTGGTGTGAGGTGATATCTCATTGTTGTTTTTTGATTTGCATCTCTCTGATGATTAGTGATGATGAGCATTTTTCTCATATGCCTTTTGGCCATTCCGGTTTCTTCCTTGTCAAAGTTTCTGTTCATCTCCTCTCCCCATTTTCTAATGGGGTTGGCTATTTTTTTCTTATGTATTTGTACCAGTGCCTGATATATCCTGGATATTAACCCCTTATCAGATGGGTATTGGGTGAATATTCTTTCCCATTCTGTCGACTGTCTTTCTATCTTGGTCACTGTTTCTTTTCGAGGTGCAGAAGCTCTTCAGTTTCATGTAGTCCCATATATTTATATTTTCTTCTAGTTGCTTTGTTAATGGTGTTTCACCTTTGAAGATGTCTTTAGCATCGATGTCGTGGAGGGTTTTTCCTATATTTTCTTCAACGTACTTTATGGATTCAGGTCTGACATTGAGATCTTTAATCCATTTTGATCTGATTTTTTGTGCAAGGTGTTAGACACAGGTCCAAATTCATTTTTTGCATGTAGCTGTCCAGTTTTCCCAGCACCACTTGTTGAAGAGGCTTTCCCTTACTCCAGTTTGGACTCTTTGCACCTTTATCAAAGATTAACTGATCATGTCTTTGAGGGTGGGTGTCAGGATACTCAACTCTATTCCATAGGTCCACCGGTCTGTTTTTATTCCAGTACCACGCTGTTTTAATTACTGCTGCTTTGTAGTACAGTTTGAGGTTGGGAAAGGTGATGCCTCCCATCTTCTTCTTCCCAAGGATTGCTTTAGCTATCCGTGGGGGTTTGTTATTCCATACGAATTTCAGAAGTGTTTGGTCAATTTCTTTAAAAGAATGTCATGGGAATCCTTATAGGAACCGCATTGAATCTGTACAAAGCTCTAGGGAGTATTACCATCTTGACAATGTTAATTCTCCCCATCCAGGAGCAGGGAATGTGTTTCCATTTCCTCGTGTCCTCTTTTATTTCTTGAAGCAGTGTCTTGTAGTTCTCTTTGTATAGGTCCTTTACACACTTGGTTAAGCTGATTCCTAGGTATTTGATTTTTCTGTGGCACAATTGTGAATGGAATCGATTTCTTAATATCCCTTTCTTCTCTTTCGTTATTTGTGTATAGGAAAGCCACCGACTTTTTGGGTATTGATTTTGTACCCTGCCACTCTACTATACCTATCTATTGTTTCTAAGAGTTTTTGGGGTCGAGAGTTTAGGGTTCTCTAGGTATAATATCATGTCATCTGCAAATAATGATAGCTTGATTTCTTCCTTGCCTATCTGGGTGCCCTTAATGTCCTTTTCTTCTCTGATTGCTATGGCGAGTACCTCCAGTACTATATTGAATAAAAGAGGTGAGAGAGGGCAACCTTGTCGTGTTCCTGATCTTAAGGGGAAGGCTTTCCAATTTTTCCCCATTGAGAATGATACTCGCTGTGGGCTTTTGGTAGATGGCTTTGACTATCTTGAGGAAGCTTCCTTCAATTCCCATTTTCTGGAGGGTTTTAATCATGAATGGGTGCTGGATCTTGTCAAATGCTTTTTCTGCATCTATCGATAGGACCATATGGTTTTTATTTTTTCTCTTATTGATGTGATGTATTATGTTGATTGATTTGCGAATGTTGAACCATCTTTGCATTCCCGGGATGAATCCTACTTGGTCATGATGTATGATCTTTTTTGATGAGTCTTTGGATTCTGTTTGCTAGTATTTTGTTGAAGATCTTAGCATCTGTGTTCATCAAGGAGATTGGTCTGTAATTTTCCTTCTTTGTATTGTCTCTCCCTGCTTTGGGTATCAGGGTGATATGCACCTCGTAGAAGCTGTTTGGGAGTGTTTCTGTTTCTTCTATTTCCTGGAAGAGCTTGATCTGTTCATTTCTTATCCCCATCTTTTGATGGGATTGGCTGTTTTCTTCTTGTAAAGTTCTACCAGTGCCTGATATATCCTGGATATCAACCCCTTATCAGATGTGTATTGGCTGAATATTCTTTCCCACTCTGTGGACTGTCTTAGTTACTGTTTCTTTTGAAGTGAAAAAGCTTTTTAGTTTCATGTAGTCCCATATTTTATCGTTGCTTCCAATTGCTTTGTTAGTGGTGTTTTATCTTTGTTTTTTTTATTTTTATTTATTTATTTTTAAGTATTTTATTATACCACCGTGCCCTTAGCTTCAATGTTGTGAAGGGTTATTCCTATGTTTACTTTGGCGTACTTTATGGCCTCAAGTCTGATATTAGATCTTTAATCCATTTTGATGTGATCTTTGTGCATGATGTTAGACAGAGGTCCAAATTCACCTTTTACATGTAGCTGCCCAGTTTTCCCAGCACCAGTTGTTGAAGAGGTTTTCCTTGCTCCATTTCGGACTTTTTGCTCCTTTATCAAAGATTAAATGATCATGTATTTGATGATGGGTGTCAAGATACTCAACTCTATTCCATAGATCCACTTGATCACTTGACATCCCGTTATTTGTCAATTTGCTCAGGGGGTGCCAGTAACATTTCCATTTGTCCCTATCACATGCCAGTGTAGCCCAATGGCATCTGCTTGCTTCAGGCATATGGAAGAGCCTCAAGCCGTTCGTTCAGGGTCTTGACGAAGTCTGACCCTCTTTGTAGGTGGGCGGCCACGTGATCTTTGACGCCCTGTGGAATCCAGTCGGTAACAGCTCTAGTCCACCAGTCATCTCCAAATCACAATACATGTCCAGCCCATATCTGTTTTTCGACGCCTTGGCAAACAAAATGGCATACCTGACTCCGGATCATAGACGGAGGTCAGAACTCCGGATTCTTTCTTTCACTTGAGTGAGATGTGATATTCCAAGCACAGCTCTTTCGATTCCTCTTTGGGAGACCTGAATAGCATTCTCATCTTGCTTTTGTTTGGGCCCAGATCCACAGGTCTGTTTTTACTCCAATACCATGCTGTTTTAATTACTACTACTTTTTAAGTACAGTTTGAAGTTGGGAAAGGTGATACCTCCCATCTTCTTTTTCCCAAGGATTGGTTTTGCTATTCAGGGGAGGTCAGCTATCTATCTATCTATCTGTCTGTCTGTCTGTCTGTCTGTCTGTCTGTCTGTCTGTCTGTCTGTCTATCATCTATCTATCTATCTATCTATCATCTATCTATCTATCTTCTATCTATCTATCTATCTATCTATCTATCTATCTATCTGTCTGTCTGTCTGTCTGTCTGTCTGTCTATCTGTCTGTCTGTCTGTCTGTCTGTCTGTCTGTCCGTCCGTCCGTCCGTCCGTCTGTCTGTCTGTCTATCTGTCTACCTATCTATCTATCATCTATCTATCTATCTATCTATCTATCTATCTATCTATCTATCTATCTATCTATCTGTCTGTCTGTCTGTCTGTCTGTCTGTCTGTCTGTCTGTCTGTCTGTCTGTCTGTCTGTCTGTCTGTCTGTCTGTCTGTCTATCTATCTATCATCTATCATCTATCTATCATCTATCTATCTTCTATCTATCTATCTATCTATCTATCTATCTATTTATCTATCTATCGTCTATTTATCTATCTATCTGTTTTTATTTAGTTACCTATTTATTATTAGTATTTTTAAAAATATTTTTATAACACTGAGAGATATACACTTACAAAAGATATTATGTTTGGGTTTTGGTCATACAGTGTCCCAGCACCCATTCCTCCACCAGTGTCCATTTCCCAACATTGTCCTTGATTTCCTCCCTTTTCCCCTAGCCTACCTCTATGGCAGTTTCTTTATCTCTTTTCTGTCTTTCTCTTTATTTCTCTCTCTTTCTCTCTTCCTTCTCTTACATATGTGAATTGCAAAACATACATTTAGAGGTTATCATGTGTATCTTTTTGCCTGTATTCAATGCTCAGTTCTAGGCTGGTATTATCACTTTCAACAATTATTTGCACACTCTTCCCTTCTCTGTCTTACCTAATCTCTGACTTCGACACATTTGTGGTAGATTCCACCTTTTGACAAGACCTCCTGATCCATGTTTTGCCTCACCTTGGATGTTGGTATCATTATATATATACACATAAATATATATATGACATGCAAATAAATGTAGTCATTCTATAGCTGTCTTTTTCCTTCTGGCTAGTTTCACTCAACATAACCCTCTCCATGTCCATCCATTTATAGGCAAATTTCATAATTTCGTTTTTTCTAACAGCTTCATAGTATTCCGTTGTGTAGATGTACCAAAGTTTCTTTATCCAGTCATCAGTTCTTGGGCACTCTGGTTGCCTCCAGATTCTGGCACTGTGAATAATGCTGCTATGAAAATAAACGTATTTCTTTTTCTTTTTTTAACATTTTATTATACCACCGTGAGATATACAATTACAATGCTGTTCACGCTTGGGGGTTTCGGTCACACAGTGTTCCAGCACCCCGCCCTCCACCAGTGCCCCCCCAGCCACCACCCATGTCCCCAATTCCCTCCCCTCCCACATACTGCCTAAATGGCAGGTTCTAATAAACGTATTTCTGCTGCGTATTTTTGGCTCCCCAGGGTATATTCCCAGGAGTTTTATGGCTGAGTCAAACAGGAGCTCAATTTCTAGTCTTTGGAGGAATGTCCATACTGTTTTTCAGAAAGGCTGTGCCACAACAATGGTTGAGAGTCTGTGGGGGTTTATTATGCCATGCAAATTTCATGAGTGCTTGGTCAATTTCTTTGAAGAATGTAATGGGTATCCTTATAAAGACTGCGTGCTTTATATTTGTATAAAGTTCTAGGGAATATTACCATTTTGACAATGTTGATTCTCCCAATCCATGAGCAGGGAATGTGTTACCATTTCCTCGGGTCCTCTTTTAATTCTTGAAGCAGTGTTTGTTCATTTTCTTTGTACAAGTCTTTTCACTCTTACTTAATCATCAGTGAAATCTTTAGATAGATTTTGCTTCAATAATAATAGGTCATCTTTGAGTATTTGATGTGACTGGCATTGTCTCTAACACTTTACATTTTTATGTTTTACCTCATAACCTTAATCATAGGGTTTGACATCCTACATATCATTCACCCCAAGTACTGATATTTGGCGAGGCTAAGTAAGTTTTTTGAGGTAACAGAAAAAGTAAATTGTATAGCTAATACTATCCTTTGGACATTTTCCATTGTGATATGAAGGGATATGGAATTAATATATAGTTTTTCTCTTTGGATGAGAGTTTACCTATAAAAATGCTTGCTTCTTAAAAATTTGAATAACCATGAGATACAGTTTTAAAGTTGTTCATGATTGGATTTCAGTCACTCAGTGTTCTAATACCAATCCCAGTGTACACTTCCCAACATTAATGTATCCAGTTTCCCTCCTACACCCACAAATGTTTGCTTCTGTTAGCTTTGACTGACAATGTAAGATAATTTGATTATTTTAATTTTTACTTTTAAAAAATCTTAGAATGAATCCTAACATACTCATATGGCATGTACTGAAAATTTTCAGAAAATGTTCTGGAGTATATATAAGACTTCTTCAGATAGTGAATCATTATGGTTATTTGATTTTAAAGAAGGTTGTAACATCTTTTTTAATGTAAGTTTCAGATAGCTTAAAATAAAAACATAATCAGTCAGAAATTTTATTTATTCTTGAAATATAGTCATGTTTTCAAAGAAAATGATAATATTTAGTGCACTCTACTCAAGAATGGTGTCCTTAGTACATGAAGTAAGGATTGGGATTTATTTACTAAATGTTGAACTCAGACCACATGAAATTAATGATAAAAGGTTTTTAGTTTCTAAATTTTGGGAAATTGTAGGAAATATTTATTGACATACACTGTGTGCTGTGTTTTGCTTGGTTGGATTGTAAAAACATTGTTTTTTTTCCTCTATGTTGGTGAAATGTGATGAAAAAGGAGCAGCCACTGCTGTTGGAAATGTTGTCTGGGTCAACTACTATGGAAAATTGTTGGGAGATTTCTCAGAAAATTAATAATATTGCTGCTAAATAACCCAGCAATTCCACTTGTTAGTACCCAGGTCATAAAAGGATTCATTTAAAAGGACATATGCACAGCCTTACTCAATGCATTACAAAGCACAGTAGTTAAGATATGAAATCAACTCACAGATCTAACAATCACTTGATCCCTTGACATCCCGGTATTCATCAATTCGCTCAAGCAGGCACCAGTAATATTTCCATTTGTCCCTGTTGCGTGCCAGTGTAGCCCAATGCCATCTGCTTACTCCAGGAATATGAAGAACCTCAAACCTTTCATTCAGGGTCTTGACGAAGAAGTCAGACCATCTTGTAGGTGGGTGGCCACTTGATCTTTTGATGTCCCGTGGAATCCAGTCGGTAATGGCTCTAGTCCAGTGGTTGTCTCCAAGTTGCATTACATGTCCAGCCCATCTGATTTTTGACACATTGGCAAACGAGACGGCATCCCTGACTCTCAATCATGATGTTAATTTCTTGACCTAGGTAACATATAACTGCTGCATTCAGAGATGTTTGCTCTGTTGAGAGTAAATAGAGCATCTGGAAATAGTTCATTTTTCATGAACATTGTTTTGTTGAGATTCAGCTGTAGACCTATCTTTCCACATTCTTGGTCAAAGTCAGCCAGCATTTGTGCCGCTTGGCTAATGTTTGGTGTAATTAGAATGATGTCATCAGCGAAGTGGATGTGGTGTAGTTGCCGACTGTCTATCTTCACTTCCATTCCTTTCCATTCTAACTGTCGCATGACATTCTTGAGGGTGGTCCTGAAGAGTTTTGTTGAAGTGGTATCACCCTGCTGAATCACTGTTTTGACATCAATGATCACTTCCTTGTAAAACAGTGAGAACCTGGTGGTGAATCCATAATACAGCTTATGAAGGATCTTGATGTATTGGGTTTCAACGCCCTGTTTGACTAGGACTTCTATGATTGCTTCAGTCTCAACAGAATCAAAGACTTTCTTTAAATCAATGAACGTGAGACAGAGCAGTATGTTGAAACTCCCTGCAAACCTCAATGAGCTTGGTTACCATGTGGATATGGTTGATTGTGCTGTATCCTTTTCGGAAGCCAGCTTGCTCGCATGGTGCCCTTCATTTAATGTTCTGCCAATCCTGTAATCCAACAATAGATGAGTGAATAATGAAGGTGTGGTATATATAAACACAATAGAATACTACATAAATCCCATGCAATTTTCTGCAACTTGGATGGAACTAGAGATTGTGGGTATTAAGTGAAAACAAGAAAGAAAAAATACAAATGCTAATAATCTCACTTATCTGTCATATATCAAGTAACAGAACGAGGGAAATGTAAGGTAGAAAAGGGAGGATACTTAGATTACCCTTCTGCAATCTATCTAGATTATAGAAGAGGACAGGGAAGAATGCAATCAAAGAAGGGAAATAAGAAGAGATGGATGGGAGGTAAAAGGGGCAGAGGTGTAGAAGTATGGTATATGTATGTATCTGAACCACAGAAACAAAATACTGTAAGCATGAGATAAAAACTACAACAAACTTAAAAATGTGCCTATCAAGGAGGCAGGCTGTAGAGTGTGATGGAACTTGGAACACTGTTGGAAGGAAGTCAACACTGGTAGAGGATTTGTGTTGGGACATGGTGTTCTGTTGCAGGACTCCTTTAAGGGCCGCTGCATTTGGCTCAAAACATTAGCATACTAAAGGGCCTAGGTGAGGTGCAGGGAGGGATTACCTAAGGACATTTGACACTCCCTGCTTTCCATAACAGTGGGAGGAAGGTCTGAGTTGCAGGGGTATAAACTAGCCGGTTTTCACTCTCGAGCACTTCTTTGTGGGCGCTCTCTTTGTGAGCTCGCACCCTTCTTGGAAGACTTCTTCTCCTTGTACAAGGCCTTTACACGTGGTGGTCGCCATCTTGGCCTACACGTGGCTGGGGTTCTAACCTGGAATCCTAAGCACCGGGCTTTTCCTTTTTGCTGATTTGTATGCCTGAACCTGTGATAAGTAAAGCCTTTTAAAACTGCATCGGCTTCCTGAGTGTTCATCCATTCCTCGCTGGCTTCCGGGAGGTAGAAGGGAACTCTCTTCCCGGCACTGTCGGGGACCCCGCGGAGCGCCCGACAGTGTTCCTGAAACTCAGCTCTAAACAATTCTATAAATTGTAGCTTTCCAATTAAAATATTTGTGGGGCCGGAGCGATACCACAGAGGGTTGGGCATTTGCCTTGCACACGGCCGGCCCATGCCGGCCCGGGTTCGATCCCCGATATCCCATATGGTCCCCTGAGAACCACCAGGAGTGATTCCTCAGTGCAGAGCCAGGATAAACCCCCTGAGCATTGCCGGTTGTGACTCAAAAAAAGCAAAATAAATAAATAAATAAATAAATAAATAAATAAATAAATATTTCTCTCAAATAAAATATTTGGAAAAGTAATTCCAAGTCAAGTTCTCTTAGTTAATGTCTCCTTTTTCATTTGATTTTTCGTTTGAGTTTGCCCTCTCTCTTTTAGTTAGATTAGTTTATTTTATCAATTTCTTAATCCAGTTATTATTTTGTCCAGTTTTTCAATTTTATCTTTAGATTAATGATTTTATTGATATTTTCTGTCACTTCTATTTCCTCTCTGATCTTTATTTCCTTCCTTCTCCTAACATTTGGCTTGGCCAATTATACCTATTCTAGTTACTTAAAAATTAAACACTAACTTGATTACTTTAAATATTCATTCTTAATCTATATTAGAACTGTGTTACAGAATCCAAAACAATTTTGTTACTATGTTTTCATTGTTGTTGTTCTAAGATCTTTAAAATTTTTCTTTCAGGTTTCTTCTTTACCCTAATTTCTCTGAAGTTTTTAATTTTTTTTCTCTGAAGTTTTTAATTTTTTTTCTCTGAAGTTTTTAGTTTTTGTGAATTTTCCTATTTTATTTTTTGTTATTGATTTCTATTTTCATTATAAATATAATAATCAAAAATATATTGAAATAGCAACCTTCACTTTTTTCAGGCTAGTTTAAAGCCCTGAAACAGGATCTACAAAAGAAAAAAAATTTAGTGTGTGTGTGGAGGGGTTGGAGATATACCTGACTGTGCTCATGATTTGCTTCTGACTTCATTCAGAGAGAGTATGTCTATACTCAGCGAGATTATATCTTGTGGTGATGTGAGTACTATATGTGATTCTGGTGGGTCAAACCCAGGTCAGCTAAGATCAAGCAAATACCCTACCTTCTATACTATCTTCTGGCTCCCTGAAGAATACTCTTTGCACCTGGGAAGATTAGATAGCACTATCTAGGTAATTTTTGTCAAATATGTGATTCGAGTCCAACCTCTTTTTATTGATTTTTGTCTGGGCTATCTACCCATTATAGACAGTGGAGTAGTAAAGTATGAGGACATGGACGCAGTGGAGTCAGTGAAGCAATAGATTCTCTTTTTAAATATTTTATTATACCACGGTGAAATATACAATTACAATGTTGTTCATGTGTGTAGGTTTCAGTCACATAATATTCCAGCACCCCGCCCTCTACCAGTGCCCATTTCCCACCACCAATGTCCCCAATTCCCTCTCCCCACCCATAGCCTGCCTCCATGGCAGGTTCTCCATCTCTTTCCTCTCTCCCCCTCTCTCTTCCTTCTCTTACATATTGTGGGTTGCAACACATACACTTAGAGGGCATCATGTGCATTTTTTTGCCTGTATTTAATGTTCAGTTCTAGGTTGACATTAGCCCTTTCGACATTTATTCGCACATGTTCCCTTCTCTGTCTTACCTAACCTCTGACTCCCATACGTTTGTGGTATTTCCACTTTTGGTAAGACCTCCTGATCCATGTTTCACCTGACATTGGATCTTGGTATCATAATATGTATATATGTATTTATGTCATGCAAATAAATGCAGTCATTCTATATCTCTATCCTTCAGACTAATTTCACTCAACATGATCCTTTCCATGTCCATCCATTTATAGAATTTCATAACTTCGTTTTTCCTAACAGCTGCATGGTATTCCATTGTGTGGATGTACCAAAGTTTCTTTTTCCAGTCTTCAGTTCTCGGGCATACTGGTTGTTTCCAGGTTCTGGCTATTGTGAACAGTGCTGCTATGAAATAAAAGTGCGGACGGTGTTTCCGCTGTGTGTTTTTGGCTTCCCAGGAGTGGTATGGCTGGGTCAAAAGGGAGCTCAATTTCTAGTCTTTGGAGGAATGTCCATATTGTTTTCCAGAAAGGTTGTACAAGTCGACATTCCCACCAAGAATGTATGAGAGTCCCCTTTTCCCCACATCTATGCCAGCACTTGTTATTTTTACCCTTTTGGATATGGGCCAGACTCTGTGATGTGAGGTGATTATCTCATTTTTTAAAAGTATTTTATTATACGACCAAGAGATATACAATTACAAAGATATACAATTACAAAGTTCATATTTGGGTTTTGGTCATACAGTGTTCCAGCACCCATCCCTCCACCAGTGCCCATCTCCCACCACCAACTACTCGGTTCCCTCCTCCCACCCCACCTCCATGGCAGGTTCTTTATTTCTTTCCCTTTCTCTCTCTTTCTCTTTTCCTTCCCTTCCATACTGTGGATTACAGAGCATACATATAAGGATTGTCATGTGTATCTTTTTGCCTGTATTTAATGCTCAGTTCTAGGTTGGTATTAGTACCCTCGACAATTGTTAGCACACTGTTCCATTTTCTGTCTTTCCCAGCCTCTGAGTCCCACACGTTTGTGATAATTTCCACCTTTGACAAGACCTCCTGATACATGTTTCACTTGACCTTGGATATTGGTATCATAATATGTACATATATATTTATATTATGCAAATAAATGCAGTCATTCTGTATCTGTCTCTCTCCTTCTGACTAATTTCACTCAACATAATCTTCTCCATGTCCATCCATTTATAGGCAAATGTATAACTTCATTTTTCCTAACAGCTGCATAGTATTCCATTGTGTAGATGTACCAAAGCTTCTTTATCCAGTCATTGTTTCTTGGGCACTTTGGTTGTTTCCAGATTCCGACTATTGTGAATAATGCTGCTATGAACATAAAAGTAGGGATGGTGTTTCTGCTGCATATTTTTGGCTTCCCAGATTATATTCCCAGAAGTGGTATAGCTGGCATTGCTGTTTTGATTTGCATCTCTCTAATGATTAGTGATGATGAGCATTTTTTCATATACCTTTTTGGCCATTTTAATTTATTACTTATCAAAGTTTCTGTTCATCTCTTCTAACCATTTTTAATGGGGTTGGCTGTTTTCTTCTTATATAGTTGTACTAGTGCCTGATATATCCTGAATATTTACTCTTTATCAGATTAGTATTGGGTGAATATTCTTTCCCATTCTGTGGAACGTCTTTGTGTCTTGGTCACTGTTTCTTTTGAGGTGCAGAAGCTCTTTAGTTTCATGTAGTCCCATATGTTTATTTTTTCTTCTAGTTGCTTTGTTAATGGTGTTGCACCTTTGAAGATGTCTTTAGCTTCAATGTTGTGGAGGGTTTTTCCTATATTTTCTTCAACGTACTTTATGGATTCAGGTCTGATATTGAGATCTTTAATCCATTTTGATCTGATTTTTGTGCAAGGTGTTAGGCACAGGTCCAAATTCATTTTTTTACATGTAGCTGTCTAGTTTTCCCAGCACCACTTGTTGAAGAGGCTTTCCTTACTCCAGTTTGGACTCTTTGCACCTTTATCAAAGATTAACTGATCATGTCTTTGAGGGTGGGTGTCAGGATACTCAACTCTATTCCATAGATCCACAGGTCTGTTTTTATTCCAATACCATGCTGTTTTAATTACTATTGCTTTGTAGTACAGTTTGAGGTTGGAAAGGTGATGCCTCCCATCTTCTTTTTTCCCAAGGATTGCTTTAGCTATCCTTGGGGGTTTATTATTCCATACGAATTTCAGGAGCGTTTGGTCAATTTTTTTGAAGAATATCATGGGTATCCTTATAGGGACTGCAAGCAATAGTTTCTTTAACTTAAATTGCTGAGGTCCACATCACTGACAACTGTGTGATGCTTGGGGAGCATATGGGTTGTCTCCAGTGACTGAACGGCTGATGGAGTCTTTAGCGTTTCTTCTACTTCCATTAGTTAAGTATCAGTGGAGGCAATAGAAGTAGCCAAAGTCAGTTGTGTGTACACACTTGTCGGTGGGAGTCAGCCACCTGATGCCAAACTGGGGCTGATTGATCACAACATACACACACACCAAAAAAAAACATGCACACGGGAACCAGTGCAGGCAGCCTGAGCCAGGGTCTATGACAGGCTCAGTAGCTGTTCTGCCTATCATCAGACTCTCCTGTGGATGCGCAGGTACCCCCAGGACATTGCATTCAGGAAATGCCAAAGTTGAGAGTGCAGTAGGAGCAAGCATGTGTATTACTGGAGAAGCAAATTGCAAACAAATGCTCTAATTCAGGCCAGTGACAGGATATAGAGTAGGATCTGGGACCATAGGTAGGTGTCAATGTCTTGGCTGTCGTTTTGCTCTTCTGTGACTGAACAGTCTCTCATTTAGCTAGTAAAGTTTGGTTTTGGTCAACCTGCTGGTCATTATAGGTGAAGAGCTAAAAACTTTAGCTTTTACTATGTATGGCATGGTGGGAGTAAGCTGTGGGTGTTTATGATAATGATTTGTTTAGATGCAACTGTAGAAACCTTACTAGATTGCTGATATAGTTAGGGGTATGGGAGGGTTTCACGAGGGATATGGCTGGTGTCAACAAATGTAAATACAAGTTAGGTAAGAAATGGTGAAATGCAAAGATAGTCTGAGGTCATTAGCTTCTGCAGTGGCAAAAACCTTTGGGCTTTTTCAGCAAACCAAGTTACTATAAACTGTAATTATTCCTGATGAATTACTGCTGTTGCTACTTTTCTTGTTCCTGTTTCATTATGTCTCAGTTTTTGCTGATTTGGGTGGTGTCTGAAAGTCTGGGTAAACAGATCATTCACTTCACTCTTCCTTCTATAGAGAGGAACTGTTTCTAATGCAGAAATTTGCTCTGAGTACTGAGAAATGCCAACTTCCGGGGCAGGATAGTGCAGGCTAAAATGAAGTTGTGTTTCTTGTCTCCATGAGGAGCTATTCTCGGATTTAGGGCTCCATTATGCCACTGATATTTATTCCCTCCCCTAAACCCACCCCTGCTGCTTTATTTATTTATCTTTTTACTTATTTATTTATATTTATACATACATTCATTTATCTATCTTTCATCTATTTGTTTATTTGTTTATTTATTTATTTGCCACAGCCAGCTATGTTCAGGGCTTAATCCTGGTTTCTGCACTCAGGGAACTATCTGGGGTGTCAGGGATTGAACCTGGGTCAGCCACATACAATGCAAGAGCCCTATCCACTATAATAGCTCTCTAAATCCATGTTGTTGACATTTCTTTTTTTTTAATTTTTTATTATACCACAGTGAAACATACAAGCTGTTGACATTTCTTAAGTAGATTTCAGAAGTTAGCCAGGGAGTTTTTAATTAGTGGTATCTAATATAGAACTTTTGGACATAGAGCCTGCGTTCTCCTACATAGTCATTTTGAGCTCACCAATTGTTTTGCTACGTTTAAGTCTTTGGCTCCAATTAGTTAACAGATTTCATAGATTTGTGATCTAAATTTGGCAGAGTCTGGCAAGCTACCCGTGTTGTATTTGACATGCCAAGTACCAGTAACAATTATAGACCTCATTCCCATGATTTGAATGGAATGGTTTGAGGCTCTTCATGTTCCTGGAGCGGGCAGATGCCCTTGGGCTATTTTGCATGTGCCAGGACATATTGAGATGTTACTGCTGCCCGTTCGAGTAATCGATGATCTACGGGAAGTCAAGTGATCAAGTGATCAAGTGATCTAAATTTAGATCTCATGATCTAAATGAGCCAATGATTAAATCTCATTGAGCCAATTTTTCTTACCCATTTTCTAGAGATTCTTCATCTATTAGACTTCTTTGTCCACACTTAAAAGATTTTGAAAGTCTAGATAGGATATTTAAGATATTGTATACATATACATGCACAATTTTTACTTATATAAATAAAAATCATAAGACTTTGATAAGCTTTATCAGCTTATCTATTACCACTCAGTTGAAGATTTCTTAAAGAGCTAGTTTGAAACTTAAGGCAAACAATTTGTACGCAAACAGTTAGCAGGCTAAAAAATAGATCTGTAACTATAGCTAGAATTCCAGGACACTGGCTTCACCAATATTTAGAAAAAACAATTTGACTTCCCCCTTTTATTTTTTTCAGCATCAGCTCATTGTTTCATTAATACATTTTAACTTGAAAAACTTAAATTATCATAAAAACTGAAAGCAGTCCATGTTGTCAGGATTAGGGTTGAAATTTTTCAGCCTACAAGTTTGAAGATAATTATCTTGATGTTATAGGGAGAGTCTCTGAAGATGATATGTTCTACCAACATAACTACTGTTTTCCTTATCCCATCCACCTTGAATAGTATGAAGGCTCAGGTAGATCAATTAAAAGATTAATTTTTGCATGGAGCTATTTATTTTTAATTAGTTATTTAATTGATTGAGGTTCTGTGATTTATAGCACAGTTAATAATTGTTTCTAATACACATAATCATCATTACACTCATTGCCAGTGTACCCACCTCTCTTCCTCAAAGCTACCGATGCTCCAACCCTTTCAGTCTTCCTCTTACCCCATCGCCAGCTCAATTGTGTAGATAAGTTCTTGCATTGTGTTGTTTTTGGACCTTTGTTGTTACCATGTTGTGCTTTTTTGAGCCCCACAGATAAGAGAGATCATTCTGTATTTAGCCGTTTCTTTCTGACTGACAATGATTTTTAAATACTGCCCTGCATACTGATTGGAAATGAAATTGAACATTACTAAATCTCACTAGAACTCACTAGATCTATCTAGTGAGACTTTCTAAGATATAAACCAAGAACTGAATGGACTCAGAAACACTGCTTAAGATTCCTTCAATAATCGGAGAATACCCATCTGACTGATGGTTTTCTATTTTTATAAATAGCCTTTTGGATTCCTTATACTTAAGCTGAGCTGTGAAAGCATAGAATTCATAGAGTAATTAATGCATGTTCATGATAAATTAAAGGCCTCTAGACAAATAAAAGTGTGAAAGATCAGTTTTTAGGATTTCTGTTCAATGCCATTTTAGGATTTCTAAGACTCAATAACCAAATGCTTTCCAGTTGGAACTTAATGCCTGACAGAAGACAGACTAGTCAGCTTTGCATTACTCTAAAGCTCTGTTAAAACATACACACAAAAAAATGATTTGATCATGGCTTTTCTTTATCATCACTTAATAGGTATTTTTGTAATTGATTGGACTTCTTTTGGTTCTTTATATTCACAAGAAATAATAATAAATAGGACATACTTTTAGACCATAATATCATACCATCTGCAACAATAGATTGTGATCTACTCTTATGTATAGACTAACATACAATGATTCATAAAGAGGAGGCAGTGAGAACCATGCTGTCTTTTAATCTCTCTTGCTTTACTGAGGGGATGACCTATTCTTTTATTAAAATTCTGAGATCAGAGGGAATAAGGTAGGTACACTCATAGAAGCATAGCCCTTGGAAGTACTCTTCAAGGTGACAAGAATGCATGACTTATGTTCATCAGAATGGACATTCTAGTTGAAGAGCTGATGGCTTCTAAATTTTGGGGAGCTCCTGGAGTCTTGCAACTTGAACAACTATCATTTCTTCCCGTCAGAAAAAAAATCTCTGTGTCTTAAGTATTGATCTTGTCATGTTCTTGACATACTGAGATGTTACATTATGATAATCCTACTGAAGAAAAGATGGGGCAGGCGATAGATGTAAAGACAGAGGCAATAGATAGTGAGTGACTCATGTTATCAATATAAGTAGACATATGAAATAGAACAACAAATAAAGACCTTGCTATGTGAATTCTGTGTGAATTAATATTAATAGGCAGTCCGGATAACTTACCAATAAAACATAACATAAATTTGTGCATTGTATTGGACCAGGTCTGTGATGCCTCTTAACTTCAGTAGTCCTTAAACCTTTTTAAGTGTGGAGCACCAGAAACCTTGCCCAGGACTGTCCTATTTTGATCTTTGGCAAATGTAAAACTGCCAAGAAACATTCAGGAAGTTCATTGCTCTTGTCAGCTAGCATCTCTCCTGAACCTCTCTACCTTAATGGTTTGTACTCACCTTCATCCCCTTTTTTCTGCTAATTGAATTTCACTCTGACGTTGTAAAACCCCCTTCTCCACCTTTCCTAAAACCATATTGTGATTATATGCAATTGGCTTGTATCATAACTTGAAACCTGTTTACTTAAAGGTGTAAGTTAGCCTTTTTGGATCTGAAATTCATATTACAACTTGGCCCTTGAGTAAAATCTTAAAAGGAAGTGTATTGCTTCAAATCTTAGCCATTTGCATCTGTTTCCTCTTGCTGGTATGAGTAAACTGCTAAATATCTCAAGGAGTTTGTTTTCAGGAAAGGATATCTCTACTTTGTTTTTTAAACTTTATTTTAGTCACCATGGTTGGCAATATTGTTAATGGTAGGGTTTTATGCACAAACATTCCAGCACCACACCCTCCACTCCAGAGTGTCCACTTCCCTCCACCATTGTCCCAACATCCATCACCCCCCCATCCTATCATCACACCACCGTTCTGCCACCACCAGCCTCCAATGTAGTTAGCTTCCTACTGAAGACCAGTTCTGTTTCTGTTGCCTTTGGGATTTTATTCCTCTACTATGTTTCTTTATATTCTGCACATGAGAGAGATCATTCTGTGCCTGTCCTCTCTCAAACTTCATTCAGCATGATGCTCTGCAGGTCCAGCCACAAAGCTGCAAACTGCATGATTTCATCTTTTTTGAGGCTGAGAAATATTCCATGGTGGACTAAAGTTTCTTTATACAGTCATCTGTTCTGGATACTGGGTTTTGGGCTATTGGGAATAGCCCAAATTCTATGCTTCAGTAAGAATGGAAGTGCAGATGGGTATTGGGTGAATATCCTTTCCCACTCTGTGGATTGTCTTTGTATCTTGGTCACCGTTTCTTTTGAGGTGCAGAAGCTTTTCAATTTTATATAATCCCATTTGTTTATCATTGCTTCCATTTGCTTGGTCAGTGGTGTGTCGTCTTTAAAGATACTTTTCGCTTCGATGTCGTAGAGCGTTTCTCCTATGTTTTCTTCGATGTACCTTATAGATTCATGTCTGATGTTGAGATCTAGAATCCATTTTGATCTGACTTTTGTGCATGGTGTTAGAAGGAGGTCTAAGTTCATTTTTTACAAGTAGCTGCCCAGTTTTTCCAGCACCATTTGTTGAAGAGGCTTTCTTTGCTCCACTTAATATTTTTTTGCTCCTTTATCGAAGATTAAGTGGCTGTATATTTGTGAGTGCGTTTCAGGATACTCAGTTCTATTCCATAGGTCTACGGGTCTGTCTCTAATACCCATCTGACAAGAGGTTAATATCCAGGATATATCAGGCACTGGTAGCACTCCACAAGAAGAAAACAGCCAACCTCATCAAAAAATGGGGAGAAGAAATGAACAGAAGCTTCCAAAAAAGAAGAAATTCGAATGGCCAAAAGGCATATGAAAAAGTGCTCTTCATCTTTAATCATCAGGGAGATGCAAATCAAAACAACAATGAGATACCATCTCACCCCACAGAGACTGGCACACATCAAAAACAGCAAGAACAACCGGTGCTGGCGTGGATGTGGGGAAAAAGGGACTCTCATCCACTGCTGGTGGGAGTGCCGACTGGTCCAGCCCTTTTGGAAAACAATATGGGCATTCCTCCGAAAGCTAGATATTGAGCTCCCATTTGATCCAGCAATAGCACTCCTGGGAATATACCCTAGAGACCGAAAATCACATAGCAGAAACACTATCTGTACTTCTTTATTCATCTCTGCGCTATTCACTATAGCTAGAATCTGGAAACAACCTAAATGCCCGAGAACAGAGGACTGGCTAAAGAAACTGTGGTTCATCTACACTATGGAATACTATGCGGCTGTCAGAAAAGATGAAATTATGAAATTTACCTGCAAATGGATGGACATGGAGTCTATCATGCTGAGTGAAATTAGTCAGAAGGAAAAGGACAGATATAGAATGACTGCATTCATTAATAGGATATAAATAGATACCAGTGTTTTACTAAATATGGGAAATGGTAATGGCAGATTAAAACACACCACTGAATATACACAAAGAGACTTAAGTGATAAACTCTAAATATCTGCAGGGCTAGCCACAATGTGTAAAATAAGAGGGAGAGAGATGCAGAGACAGAGAGACAGATAGAGAGAGAAAGAGAGGAAACTGGGGTACCTGCTATTAAGGCGGCCTGGGGGTGGGAGGGGAGGGGTACATTGGTGGTGGAAATGGGGCACTGGTGGAGGGATGGGTGCTGGAATACTGTATTACCAAGAACCAATTATGAACACCTTTGTAATTGTATGTTTCACAGTGGTATAATAAAAAAATTAAAAAAAAAGAATGGAAGTGCAAAGGTCTTTTCTGAATAAAACTTTTTGGCCTCTTGGGGTAGATAACAAGAAATATAACTCTTAGATGATACAAAAGCTCAATTCCTAGTTTTTTGAAAAGTGTCCATATATTGCTTTCCCAAAAAAGTTGGACTAAATGACATTTATCAGCAGTGATTACAGTATATTTCTTCCCCACATTCATGCCAACATAGGCTGATTTGTTTTTTGTGATGTGTATCAATCTCACTGATGTGCGATGTTATTTCGGTGTGGTTTGGATTTATATTTCCCTGACAAATGATGCAGAGAATTTTTCATATACCCTTTTTTGTCTATGTGTCTTCTTTGAGGAAGTTTTTTTGTTCAACTCTTCCCCCATTTTCAATGGTGGTGTTTTCTTGAAAGTTCTACCAGAACTTTATACGTCTTGAATATTAACCCCTAACTAGATGAGTGGTGGGTAAAACAAATTGCCCAGTCTCACCACAGCTATTCAGTATAACTTTCTGTATAAGTCCTTGCCATAGCAATTATGAAAAAAAAAGAAGAGAAAGAGAGATAGTAAGGGGATCCAGATTGGAAAAAAGAAGCCAAACTCTCATGATTTGCAGATGGCATGATACTATATTTAGAAAATATTTAAAAGCACACAAAAAGTTTTTAGAAGCAATAAACTTGTATAGTAAAGTAATGGACTACAAAATGTGCAGGAATCCATGGTTTCTCTACATGCAAAATAAAATTACTGGGAGAGAAATTTATTTTAAAATCAGTCTTAGTCATGACTGTGCCTCAGATAATTATCTGGGTATCCGCTTAACAAAAGAGATAAAAGACATACAGAGAAAATTATAAGTAACCAACCGAAAGTAACAGAGGACATGAGGAAATGGAAACATCTGTTCGTGGATAGGAAGGATCAGTTATGTCAAAATGACAATCTTGCCCAAAGCATTATATGGATTCAAGTATTATGCATAATATGATTTATTTTAAAAAACGTTTGTGGACTTAAAACAATAGTATTACAGGTAGTTTGTTTTCTTTGAATAAATCCCACCTGGGTTTGATTCCTATCATCCCACATGGTCCCTGTTGGGGGAACTCCGCCGGGTCCCCGACAGTGTCAGGACAGAGGTTCTCTTCTACCTCCGAGCACGCCGGGAGAACAGATGAAAACTCACGAGTCCGGTGCAGTTCCAAAAAGGCTTTTAATAGTACAAAAGGTCCAAAAGGTGAAGGTGAAGGGGCCTCAAGTCAGCCCCTTATATACACCAAAGTAATCCAATCGGGAGGGTCATGTCAACAAAGAACTCTAAACAGAGTGTAGTGCCACGCCCTATTGCAGGTATAAACAAAGGTTATGCCAAGGACTAAGGAGATTATCTCTTATGTAAAACACTGGAGAGAGGGGGCTGGTATAAAGTAATACATCTTAACTTCATGAGCTTCATGTAATCTAGATGAAGGTCCTTCTTATTATTATCTGCATCAGGGTGATTATGAGTATCTTGTTCTCATGTACTGAAAGGGTCACACTCGCCTGCTTAGAGCAAACTAGTATAATCCTTCCTGTAGTCTTCCTATAGTCTCAACGTAGCCAGGGTGGTAGTCTCCTGGTAAATTCTAACTGTCCCACACTGGGTGCAGTGGGTATAAAGAGGAGCTGTGCCCAATCTAGAAAACATGGAAGTCTTAGTAGATGTATAAGTCAGAAGTTATTCAATCAAGGTGACTTCTGTAACTGCCACACCCTCTAGCAGTGTTTACATAGAAGAGAGGTCTCATTAGAATGAACCATGGCTTAAATAGATTAAGCTGGGAGTGGGCAAAACAACAAAGCTCCCAGAATAACTAAACCTGTCCTCCAACAGGTCCCCAGAGCCTTCCAGGAGTTATCCCTGAGAGCAGAGCCAAGGGTAAGCTCTGATCAACAATATGTCCCACCCCATCAAAGAAATAAAAATAAAAAAAGAAAAGTTTGAAGAAAAGTTTGAAGAAAACAAGAGAATTATCATAAGGGCTAGATAAAATGCACAGAAGATAAACTCTTGCCTTGGACATGGTGGGGCTGTATTTGATCCCCAGCACCACACATGGACTTAAGAGCCTGCCAGGAGAGATCCCTGAGCACAGAGCCAGGAGTAAGCCCTGAGTACTGCTGGATGTGAAATAAGAGTTTTTAAGATTTCTTAGTAGACTAAAATATGACCTCAAAGTTTGCATGTGACAGCCTTCTTTCATAATTCCCCTAACAACTTTCCCTTCTTGTTTTTGTTGTGTGTAAATACATATGGTAACACTAAGTCTTCAAGACATCTAAACAAAATCTTAAAGAACTGTATCTAGATATCCACTCTCTCTAGGTTGGACATAGTTCATGTTCAACCTAATTGAAATTATTCAAGAAAAAAAGGGAGGAAGAATGTGAGTTCCTGAAAGGTTTTACCTTGGGTGTACAATATCAGTGTACACTATAAGAAATGGAAGTGCTCATAGAATTTGGGTCTCTATCTTTTGAGTACTATACAGAAAATATATATTTGGAGTTTAATAACAAATGAAACTTGGTCATACTTCTATATAAATAAGTTGTAACAGGAACGCCAAACTGGCAATAAAAAGTTTAATTCAAAATCCTTATACATATTTAACAGCATAATTTCTAAAGGGAAATACATGAAGAATATTACTTCTGTATACAATTCTGACACTTAAGTCATCCACTCAAGATGACTAAAGTGTAAGACCTGGCAAAGGCCTAAGACCTGTTACTTTAATGTGTTAGTACTGAATATAAACAGTCATTTGTGAACTTAATGTCTAAGCAACAAAAATTACTTACAAAAATACAAGCCAAAAATAATTTCTGTTTGTGATTTATCCTTCCTTAGAATTCTACCCATCGGGAAGATTTGGACACATCCTGCCACCAGTTTCCATTCAGGCTGATAAATAAGACTTTATTATTATTGGCTTTAGAATCACATTCAGAGTAGTTGGAGGGAACTCAAAAGTCACTGCTCAGGGATACTTCCCAGTAGTGCTCAGGGCACCATGTGGTGCCCAGATTGAACCTGAGGGTCCACATACAAAGTGTGTGCCCCAAACTGTCAAGCCATCTTTCTAACCCCAAATCAGACTTAGAAATATAGTTATCAGCTAAAAAATACACATTTTTATATTACTTGAAAATAATAAACTAACAAATCAAAATATGGGAATTGGAGATAGTATGGTGAGTGAGGCACTTGATTTACCCATGACTGACCAAGATTTGATTTTTAGCATTCCATATGGTCCCCTTAGCACCTACAGGAGTGATCCCTGAACACAGATCCAGGAGAAAGTCTTGTGTACTGCAGGGTGTAACCCCACAACAACAATAAAATGTGAAGTATGCCATTGTTGGTGGGAATGTCGACTTGTACAACCTTTCTGGAAAATAATATGGACATTCCTCCAAAGACTAGAAATTGAGCTCCCTTTGACCCAGCCATACCATTCCTGAATATATACCCTGGGAAGCAAAAAACACACAGCAGAAACACAATCCACACTTTTATTTTCATAGCAGCATTATTCACAATAGCCAGAACCTGGAAACAACCAGTATGCCCCAGAACTGATGACTGGATAAAGAAACTGTGGTACATCTACACAATGGAATACTATGCAGCTGTTAGGAAAAATGAAGTTATGAAGTTTGCCTATAAATGGATGGACATGGAAAGGATCATGTTGAGTGAAATTAGTCAGAAGGAAAGAGAGAGACATAGAATGACTGCATTTATTTGCATGACATAAATATATCAGGTGGTCTTACCAAAAGTGGAAATTACCCATAAGCGTGAGGGAGTCAGAGGTTAGGTAAGACAGAGAAGGGAACATGTGTGAATAAATGTCGAAAGGGCTGATGCCAACATAGAACTGAGCATTAAATACAGGCAAAAAATGCACATGATGGTTTCCAAGTGTATGTAGTGCAACCCACAATGTGTAGGAGAAGGAAGGGAGAGAGAAAAGAGATAAAGAACCTGCCATTTAGGCAGGCTATGGGAGGGGGAGGGAATTGGGGACATTGGTGGTGGGAAATGGGCACTGGTGGAGGGCGGGGTGCTGGAACACTATGTGACCAAAACCTCCAAACATGAACAACATTGTAATTGTATATCTCACAGTGGTATAATAAAACGTTTAATTGAAAAATACTTGGGCGGAGCGATAGCCTATCGGGTAGGGTGTTTGCCTTGCACGCAGCCGGCCTGTGCCTGACTGGGTTCGATCCCCAGCATCCCATATGGTCCCCTGAGCACCACAAGGGAGCAATTCCTGAGTGCAGAGCCAGGAGGAACCCCTGAGCATTGCCGGGTGTGACTCAAAAAAGCAAATAAAAAAATACTTTGAAGAAAGTGAAGTTGTATTAAGTGAAGTTGTACTAAATGAACTTGTACTTAGTTGTTCTAAGTGGTGCCCTGTTTGCTCAGTTTTTTCTATAATTCTTTTTTTTTAAATTTTATTTTATTATTCCCCCCCCCAAAATATTATTACACCATTTTAGACATACAATTGAAAGATGCTCATGTAGAGTTTTGGTTCTACAGTGTTCCAACACCCATCCCTCCACCCAAACCCATCTCCCATCACCAATGTCCCCACCTCCCTCCCCCTCCCACACCTCAACTACTTGGTGGGTTCTCTATGTCATTTCTCTCCCTCTTTATCTCTCCCTCCCGCCAAACTTTCCTGTTCTTCATGGAATGCAGTGCATTAAAAGACATTACTGTTTCCACTATTTTATTAGACCACGCGCCACCTAGCGGCCGCGCGAACCTGGGCTCAAACTGGTTTTGCTCTGTTAATCTGGTCGTGAGGAAGTTTCCCAGCGTCCGGACAGCGAAAATGGTGACTAGTGTGATGGGCGAGTCTCATCCGGCTGCTTCCGAGACCCCCAGAGGTGACGGGCCCACTCCCAAAACCCGTCTGCCCCTCCTGGGGGTCCCATATTCAGCTGGGCCTGGGGCGAGCCGAATTATTCTTGACTGTGACTTTTCTAGCCTAGACTCATAGACAAGGAGTTCAAGATATGGACACTGGTGGAGGGATGGGTGCTGGAACACTGTATGACTGAAACCCAAATATGAACACTTTTGTAACTCTATATCTCACAGTGGTAAAACAAAAAAGTTTTTTAAAAAAAAATATGAAGTATGCTATTTCAGCTACTTCCACACTGAAAATGGTAAGTAGTATGTTTATCTGTCTCATAGTAATGAAAGCAAGTCAACAACGTCTATTGTTATAGTGTTATACATTTTAGTAGTTCAACATGATTAAATGTATCTTTCTTCCAATTTAAATCTTGTCTTAGCTACAATAGTCAAACATCTTGTTCCCTCTACACAGAAAATAGTGTTTTAATTATCAAGTTCAGGAGCTTACTGGCAAAGACTGAATCTCAGAGAACAACATGTGTCAAACAAGACATACACAAAAATTAATGCTGTTATTTTATACTCTGCATAGAAACTGCAAAACTAGACATTTCATTTCAATGAAATATATATGGCAACTGATGTGGTTAAGTAGAAACAGTTGGTAGATATTGCAAGTTATTACAAGTGAGAATCCTATAATACTTCCTCCCCACACCCAACATTGGTTAATCTCAGTTCTTCTGTGGTTAGTGCAGTTCTTTATTTCACAAAATAATATCTATTGACTATGAGTCTTTAATTTTTAAAAATATTTATAATGTCATTAAAATTCATCTTTATTTTTTAATTAAATAACCATAAAATATAGTTACAAAATTGTTCATTCATGATTGGGTTTCAGTCATACAGTGTTCCAACATCTGTGCCTTCACCAGAGTATATTTCTTGCCACCCAATGTCCCCAATTTCCCTCCTTCCACCCTCTGCCTTAGTCAGCTTCTACAGCAGACATTTTCTTATTTCTTAAAGTTACTTAAAGGTTATCATGTATATCTTTTACCTACTTCTAGCACTCAATTCTTGTCCAGTGTGAGCATTTCCCATTATCATTGTCATAGTGGTCCCATCTCTATCTTAACTGTTCTCTCTCCCTACTTCCACTTGGAGCAAACTTCCAATCATGGACCAGTTCTCCTGGCCCTCATTTCTACTATTTTTGAATAATAGTCTCATAATTTTTTTAATTGAATCACCATGTGATAGACCATTACAAAGCTGTTCATGACTGGGATTCACTTATACAGTGTTCCAACACCCATCCCTCCACCAGCGTACATTTCCCAACACCAATGTCTCCAGTTTTCCTTTTACCACTACCCCCACACCCTGCCTCTATGGCAGAACTTTTCTTCTTCTTCTCTCTCTCTCTCTGAAGGGTTTTCATGTATATTTCTTTACTTGCTTTCAATACACAGTTCTAGTCTAGTTTTCCTATCACAATAAATTTTTATATACCACAAACGAGTGCAAACATTCTGTCTGTCCCTCTCCTCCTCACTCGTGTCACAACATGGTACTTTCAATGTTCTTTCATTTATAAGAAAGCTTCATGACTTCATTTCGACTTTGAATCTTTTAAGGTAAATTTCTAGGCTAAATATTACTAATACCATCCAGTAAGATAAAAGTTCACATGGCCACACTCTTTTTTAAACAGTTCCTCTCAAAACTATGGTTTACATATATACTTGATTCCAGAAAAAATAATATCTGCATAGGAAAAGAAAGTTACATCCTGACATGTGCTTTATCATTTAATTTGCAATTTTCCTGGTCGTATTTATTTATTGAAAGTTAAGAAAATATTTGGAAGGTTATTTTTGAAGGATTTGTAAACAAAAGTGAGCCCATTATCCTTCTTTCAGTAAAGTATAGGTTTGTATGGACATAACAGTTTTATCATAGCTCAACCAGTTTCTTTATGATGATTGATTGGATATTTATGTTTGGAAGCAACAGGAATGCTTCCAGAAGCATGTGGTACTACATATCAAACTTGGGGCCTTGTATATGCTAAGCATATGTTTTGTCATTTGATTCACACCTCGAGCTTCTAAAATTTATACTGCTCCTCCCTAAATTTGGGCTTATGTGTGACTCATGTCAATGTCTGTGGTGTTATGATTCTAGCCAGGGTAGGCTGCATGCAAGACAAGCACTTAACTCCTCTACTATCCCACCGGAAACACTTGTGCCTTGATAATTGTATTAAAATGCATACTATGCATAAAATTCTTGGAGGCCTTCTACAATGGTTCTCTGGTTTGATTAACCAAAGATATTTAAAACTTTAGTTAGAAACAGGTAACAAGTTGAAATTTTTTTGTCATTTGACCCAAAGACTTAAACATTCTTTGGGTCAAATGTGAGACTAGTATTTGGGGTAAGTGATCTTAATTTCACTTTAGACCAGTTATCACTTAGATAACTTAATCTAGACCAGTGATCTCTAAACTTCACTGCATAGAATCCCCCAGAGTTTGTTAAACTATGATTTCTAGATTTTTACTCTCTTAATATAACTCAATAGACCTAATCATAGGCTTGAAATAGATCAGAATCTCAAGAGTTACAGAGTATATTATGTAACCCACATTCATTTCATATGTTAAGTCACTGAACCCAAATCTGTCTTTGATTTGAAGACCAAGCTTTTAGGAGTTAATTAATGAATGTGACATGAAATTTTAAGTATAGGCCACAATCTAATAGGACTAGTAGCTATATAAGAAGAGGTGAAGACATAGAACAAAAGACAGAAAGAGGCTTCTCACTAGAAATCTTGATCTGTGACTTAATACCTCTTAATAGCTGAGAGTCAATAAATGTATTTCATCTCCCAGTGCTTTGTTATAATAGGTTGAACTAAGTAGCATCAAAAAATGCTGATGGTGGTGGTCTATGGACTATGTTTTGAATACCAATAGCCAGAAATCTAAATTTGAATTTCACATAATTCCCAAATATTCTAAATTTATCTAAGGGTAGCACTGGTTATCATTATAATAGCATATTTGAGAGGTTCTAGTGCTATCAGAATTAAGAAACACTGATGCAGATCAATTTCTTCAATTTATAGCTGAGGACATTGAATTTACATATGAAAAGTTAGTATTGACTGAATAGTTTTATGGAAAATCTGGATTTGCTATCACTGTCTTCCCCGCTCATCATCGATTTGCTCGAGTGGGCACCAGTAACATCTCCATATGACCTGTCTCATTCAAGTAGAGCCCAAGGACACCTGCTTGCTCCAGGAACATAAAGAGCCTCAAACCATTCCATCAGGTCATGGGAATGAGGTCTATAATTGTTACTGGTATCTGGCATATCAAATACAACATGGGTATCTTGCCAGGCTCTGCCGTGTGGGGAGCATACTCTTGTAGTCATCTCAAAATCCAGCATTTATTGATGAACCACGCGGCGCGAAGCAGCCGTGCGAGCCAGGCTGTAATAGGCTGGTCTGCTGGGTGGAGTTCTGACGAGGGGGAAGTCCGATGTGGAAAATGGAGGTCCTCATGGAGTGGGGGTCGTCTGGCTTGTTGTGAGGCTCTGCTGGGGTGGCGGGCCAGGGCTAGAACATGCCATCCCCTCCCAGGCGCCTCATGAGCAGCTGGGCACAGTGAGAGTTAGTAGCAGCTCTGCCTCTGAGAGAGACAGACCTGGGATTTGCTATAATTAGACTTAATTATATTTGGCCTGAATCATTTACATCATGAGACATTTACTTTAACTTTCTGTTTCTTCATGAGTTAAATGAACATAGTAATGTTAATATAAGTGCCTATGACAATAAAGTAAGACACATACACAAGTTCTGGCATACATACTGACCTAATAGGAAATTTGAGACTAGGATTTATGGACTTAAGGAAGAATTTTATATAGAAGTCTTCAGATAATGATTGGGGCTAGGAGGGGTATAACTCAATTATTGTTAACAATATAGGTCAATATCTCTATATTTTAATCATGAAAAGTAAATTTATGAAATTTGAATCATTTGGAATTGAAGTACCAGGAGCAGAAGAGTCCAGGTAAAGATCAGTAGTGAAATGTCAGAATCTGGCCCTGGTAAACAGGCTTGAAGCAGGGATGAGTAGCGTGCTTGCCTTGCGTGAGGCTGACCCAGGTTTGATTCTCAGCATTCCATATTATTCCTGAGCACTGTCAGAAGTAATTCCTGAGCTATAAATAACTCCAGAGCATCACCAGGTATAGGCACCAAGTGTGTGAGTGTGTATGTGTGAGAGAGAGAGAGAGAGAGAGAGAGAGAGAGAGCCTCAAGCAGTTACAGGACCCCTGCTGGGCAGCATTTTTGCATCTGGCACCAGTTTCTGGTTGAACGTTCCCATAAGCTACCATTCCTGCATTCCCTGTCCTTCTTTATCTATCATTCCCAAGAGGAAAAGTCAGGGAGCCCTAAGAAGTTTGGAGAAACTTTTGGTGGAGATCTTGATAAGAGCTGATTGCTCAGATATGGGAGAGGATCTGAAGAAAATTATCATGGAGAAGGTAGAAGTCCATGAAATTAAGACTTGTGAAAACCCAAATGATCATACCTCTCCAGTGACTCAAGTGCGAGTCTTAGCCTCTTACAAACCTCCTTATCCAACACCTAAGAACTTTAGCCTGAGGGAGAAAAGAGAAAGCATTTCACAGATTAAAGCAGTCATACAGTCTTGGACTTGTTTTCTGGGTAGTAAAAACACGAATAGCAAATTTGAGTTTAATTTAATAAGACAAACAGGACAACTAAAACCATGTAACAGTTCGTAAGATTGGGGTCTTTTCGGACTAGGGCCAAGAATAAATTTACTATAAAAATACAGGATTTTGCTGAAGAACATAGACAGAATGTCCCTGCTGAAGATACATAAATAAGAAACCAGATCTAAACCCCCATTTTCTTGCCTTCTCTATCATGAACAATTTTTAAAAAGAAGTTTTTTGGGTCACACCTGCAGTCCTCAGGGTTCACTCTTGGTGGTTCTTTGGGTACCATGTGGTGTGCCAGGAATAGAACCTGGGTTAGCAACGTGCAAGGCAAGCGCCCTACCTCCTCTCTGACCCCTTGACTGTCCTACTTGACCCCTCTATCACAGAAAAATTAATAATCAAATTGAAAGCGTTAATGAACTGATCAAGTATAAATTGAAAACTAATGTAGGTAAAGAACTTATTATAAAGCAATTTAGCACTCTAAAATGTAGCTTTTCTTGTCTGATATGTGTGTGTGTGTGTGTGTGTGTGTGTGTGTGTGTAAAATGACAGCTCCACAAAAAGGTAACAGATTAGGACTTTCAATTTTATTCACCATGGAAGATGTTGAAAACTGTAATACTGGGACAAGCAAATGGAGCTCAAAATTTCCTAAAAGAATATGTGCCAGTCTCTGTGGTGTAAAGTGGTATCTCATTGTTGTTTTGATTTGCATCTCTCTGATGATTAGTGATGATGAGCATTTTTTCATATGTTTTTTGGCCATTCGAATTTCTTCCTTGCTGAAGTTTCTGTTCATCTCTTCTCCCCATTTTTTGATGGGGTTGTTTGTTTTCTTCTTGTAAAGTTCTACCAGTGCCTGATATATCCTGGATATTGACCCCTTATCAGATGGGTATTGGGTGAATATTCTTTCCCATTCTGTGGACTGCTTTTGTATCTTAGTCACTGTTTCTTTTGAGGTGCAGAAGCTTTTTAGTTTCATGTAGTCCCATATGTTTATCTTTTCTTCTAGTTGCTTTGTTAGTGATGTTTCATCTTTGAAGATGCCTTTAGCTTCAATGTCATGGAGGGTTTTTCCTATATTTTCTTCAATGTACTTTATGGATTCAAGTCTGATATTGAGATCTTTAATCCACTTTGATCTGATTTTTGTGCATGGTGTTAGACACAGGTCCAAATTCATTCTTTTTACATGTCGCTGCCCAGTTTTCCCAACACCACTTGTTGAAGAGGCTTTCCTTACTCCATTTTAGACTCGTTGCACCTTTATCAAAGATTAAATGATCATGTGTTTGAGGTTGGGTGTCAGGATACTCAATTCTATTCCATAGGTCCACAGGTCTGTTTTTATTCCAATACCATGCTGTTTTAATTACTACTGCCTTGTAGTACAGTTTGAAGTTGGGAAAGGTGATGCCTCCCATCTTCTTTTTCCTGAGGATTGCTTTAGCTATCCTTGGGGGGTTTATCGCTCCATACAAATTTCGGGACACTCATCCATTGTTGGTGGGAATGCCGGCTGGTACAGCCTTTCTGGAAAACAATATGGACTTTCCTCCAAAGACTAGAAATTGAACTCCCATTTGACCCAGCCATACCACTCCTGGGAATCTACTCTGGGAAGCCAAAAATACGCAGCGGAAACACCATCCCTACTTTTATGTTCATAGCAGCATTATTCACAATAGCCAGAATCTGGAAGCAACCAGAGTGCCCGAAAATCGATGACTGGATAAAAAAGCTTTGGTACATCTACACAATGGAATACTATGCAGCGGTTAGGAAAAATGAAGTTATAAATTTTGCCTACAAATGGATGGACATGGAGAAGATTATGTTGAGCGAAATTAGCCAGAAGGAGAGAGAGCAGACACAGAATGACTGCATTTATCTGCATAACATAAATATATAGGTACATATTATGATACCAATATCCAAGGTCAAGTAAAACATATATCAGGAGGTCCTGTCAAAGGTGGAAATTATCACAAACGTGTGGGATTCAGAGGCTAGGTAAGACAGAAATGGAACAGTGTGCTAACAATTGTTGAGGGTACTAATGCCAACCTAGAACTGAGCATTAAATAGAGGCAAAAAGATACACATGACAACCCTTTAATGTATGTTCTGTAACCCATAGTGTGGAGGGGAAGGAAAAGAGAAAGAGAGAGAAATGGAAAGAAATAAAGAACCTGCCATGGAGCAGGGCTGGGGGAGGGGGAGGGAACCGGGACGTTGGTGGTGGGAGATGGGCATTGGTGGCGGGATGGGTGCTGCAACACTGTTTGACCAAAACCCAAATATGAACTTTTTAATTGTATATCTTTGTAATTTTAAAAATAAAAAAAATTAAAAAAAATTTCCTAAAAGAAAAAAGCAGCTTGATTTCTAAAACCAAGACAAGGGACTTCTCACAGACACCAAAAAAAGTCAATAAATTGTCACTAAAGTAACTTTATAGAACCTAAAAATGAAAAAGGATTTCTAAGTTAACAAGATTCCATGAAGCAGGCATTTCCTTTTTTGTATGTGACAATGTTGCTACACCCATAGAGCAAGGGATTACCCTCCACACTCCCACCCCAACACCCTGCAGCCTGGGTAGTGGGTATACCTTTCCTTAATTTCTACAAAGGTGTCAGGTACCCATGCAACATAAATGCCGCTCTAGAACCAGGGAAGAAAACATGATTGAGTGATATATAGGGCCTTGAATGATGAGACTATTCATTAAGAGCATGCTGACTTAATGTCCCATGGCAGTGGAAAGGCGCCTAAAAATGAGAGCTTGGATGACTGACATGGTGCACACACCCAAGTTGCAGAGGAGAGGAAGAAAACTGGGAGGTATAATTGCTCCATAATTTCAGTACTTTCAAACTTATCAACAAGCATAAATAAGAGGATTAACTTAATGTGCATAAAATAGGACATAGAATTTCATGTTAATCACTGGTTGATAATGAGTGTAGATTGGGAAGGTTTATTTTGCCACAGTTATGAAAAAGAGCAAAATATTTAGACTGTAATGCAGTAGTCAGTAGGAATATTTCTGCGTAACAGATCTTAGGATCTCATAGGGAAATATAGTAATTAGAACAAAGCTAGCAAACATCTTTTTACTCTCTGTTGCATGGATTAACTGAATTCACTGCTTAGGGTAAGACTTTAAGAGGAATTGTGGCAAAGTTTCTCCTTCAAGACCTTTCAAGAAAGGATGAAGAAAGCTGATGGAGTTGGTAGGTACAAAGGTGAATTGAAGTACTTATCTTTGGAATCAAGACCAGATACAAGCCAAAATTCCAGCTCTTTTGAGGCCTTCTAAATGGTGCTTCTTTGTAAGTTTTTTTGTGTGTTATTCAGATGTAATTGTCAGGTAATTGGACAAAACTGGGGGTGAAGGGGAGAAAAAGGCAGCAGGAACTATATCCTAGGAAGAGCTCTCAGTGCTGTCTGCACATGAGACACCTGGAAAGAAGTTTCAGGGTGCTGGATACTGAGATTCTAACCCCAGAGACTGTGTTTTGTTGATCTGACATGACACCTGTTTAAAAAACTATTTCACCAAAACTCTTTTGTGGTGTTTCAGGTTCTGCTGCTGTTTCAAATCGGAGAACCAGTGATTGAGTCAACTATTTCCTGGATGGTTAAATAAATTAAACCAGAGGCCTTTTCTGGGATTTCTTCTGAAATTGTGAAACTAAGTGAATTTGCTATTTACTATTCACACCTGTTAGTTACATCAGAGTATAGCAGGTACATTCTCAATTTAACCTAATCACTGAGTGAGTACATATAGTCTCACATGTACGATTCAGGAATATTCACTCTTTTTTATTGTATCCTCTATAATTATTCGGTGGAGGTCTGATAGCTCTATAACATAGATGAGGAGACCGAGGCTCTGAAGTTAGTTTTAAGTCTCAGTAGTAAACTGGAAAATAAGGTTTTAAATGAAATTAAAGCTACTTTAATCTAAGAACTAAAATCTTTTCTCTCTCACAGGTCACTTCTACAACATCTGTAAGCTTATGGATCTGTGAATATTATTTTTTAAAGAAAACTTTACCTGAAAACATTAAAAAGATTGAAGAAAACCAACTTTCTTTCCAAAATTTACCTGTTTGCAAAAATTCTCTTTTCAGAGCAATTTCTGAAAAAGAAATAAAGAAGATATACACATGCACCGTCCCCCTCGTCCCCCAATTTCTGATGGATGCTCCTTTGTAGATCTTTGTAGTTGCTCCTTTGTAGAGCCCCTGTGAGAATAGGGGAAACAATAAAGGTGTTCCTTCACAACTTAAAGCGCTTTGTTTATTTTTCTATTTTGATTGAGGTCCCATACTTCGCTACTGCTTGATACTGGTAATGAGTTTCATGCATACAACATACAGAACTCAAAGCACTTTTAGCATGGAGAAAAGCAACTGCTCTCAGGTAGCACGTCTCCATTCTAAAGAAAGGCTAAGCATCTGTTCCTTCTGCACGCTCCCTATCTCGGGAGGGTAATTACACACCATCACTGAAGGAGGTGAAATAAGCACTAAAGTGCTGGCCATCCACCCATCCCGGGAACCAGGCCTGTGCACAGTGCCTGCGGCTGCTTGCAGAGATTTTTTCAAAGTGATGTGACGGCTAAGGTTGCAATACTTTAAAGTTAAATTATCAGGTGCATGTGGGGGTCCCCTGCTCTGATCCACCTAAACCTAGGGGGTCAGTTCGATGAAATTTTCTCTTGCGACTGCATACATCAAAAAGCTCTACTTCGGATCCTTTCTTTACCATTGATGATGAAGAGCCATTCCGTTTTGCCCTATCATGTTCGGGATTGGGTGCGTTTATTAGAGCTAAGGAGAAAAGCGCTGCCGAGTAGATGACTTTCTCCCTTCCCTGGAGAAGAGTGGAAACTGCAGAAGAAAAAGAGGAGCAAGGATTTGGGAAAAGGCGAGGGAGGAGTGGGCAAGAGCCCAGTAATAAGGTTCTCAACTTTCCCTCTCCTTGGGCTACACCCAAGCATCAGCTCCTCCCCCTGGGCCTCCCAAAGTATCTTTCGGGGTGGGGGGAGGCAATTACCGAGTGGAACCCAATGCGTTTGGGCGACTAGAGACCAAGTCGGAGCCAAAGAGGCCCGGCAGGACAAGGGGTGCCGAAGAGAGGGGAAGGCCCGACGCAGCTGGGCGCCGCGCTCCGGGAGTGCAGAGGGAGGCCGCGGCGCGGAACCGGGGTCGGGGTCCTGCTGGGGGCCGGGGCGTCCCGGTTTCCCCCTCCTCATCTTCGCCTGCTCTGGTGACGTTGCGGTTTCCTCCTCCCTCCAGCGGAGCCTCAGCGCCGCCGCGTCGCGCCCTCCTCCCTTTTTCGCCCACACCGCACCCGCCTGCGCCCGCCCGGCTGCCAGTCGCGCCGGCCGAGGCTGCAGCGGCGCATCCCGGGGCGCGGCGCCCACCGGCACCCATGGCGCGGCGGGCGCGCTGAGGGCTCGATCCAAGGGCGCCAGGTGCCCGGGCGCCCTGGGGTGAAGGGAGGCCGGGAAGGGGCTCGGGATCCTGAATCGTGGCTGGGAGGCGACGCCCAAGATTACCCAACTTCGGCGGAGAGCGGTAAGCGGCGGGGTGCGCGCCCGGCGATCTGGGGAGCGCGGTGGGCGCTGCGGGGACCCCACCCGGCCCGGCCGGCGCAACTTTCTTTCCAAAGTGGCGGCCGGTGGCGGCGAGCCACGTCCCGCGCCGGCCTCCAGCTCCGCCGGCTGCGCTCCGGCTGGCGCGAGGAGCGGGAAGCCCGAGCGTGGATTTCCCCGCGATGGAGCAGCTCCTTCCCACTCCTGGATCGCGCGGCGCCACGCTAGAACCCTGAGTCGCTCTCGGGGCGTCGGGTCTAGTTGACCCCATCGAGGTTTCCCAACGGCTTCCTGGGCTCCGGCGTCTCGGGACGGGGCTGGGTGGCTCAGTTCTGCGCCCTCGTGTTCCCTGCGAGTCGGAGCTGGTGGTGGTGGCTGCGGAAGTCGGGGGAGCGCGTTCCGAGGCTGGATTCCAGAGCCCCCGGCACTGGGGCAAAGTGTGGGCAAACCTCCCTCGGGGCAGCTTCGACTGGAGGCATTTGGGGTGCGGGGCGCGCACAGAGGCCGGGGGCGCGGTGAGCAATGCTGCCGGGGCGCAAGTTCTGTCGCGCCTGGAATCTCCATTTGGGACCCAAGACCCTTGTTTTCAGCGCGTCTTTAGGGCAGCAACCTCCGCTCAGGCTGGGGGTCATTAATGATTGAAACTAAATCCATCCTCAGAAAGTCGGAGGTGAACCTTATTTACCTGAAATTCCCTTAGGTCAGAAATACCACTTTTCATAGCTGATCAGGCGTGATCCTTGGGAAAAGTTTATTTTGTTATTGTCTTGGTTTAGAAAGTCATGGTTTAATTTTTGTTATGTTCCATTTAAAAATGGGCCTTTTCACTTGTATAGTTTCAAATGATTTATTTTAATTATTATTTTGTTTTCACGTTATAGAATTTAACCTTTCAAAAGTTCCCTTTCTTCCCTTTTTGGGTGCGTTCTCAGTTGATGATCTTCATGAAAGCAAATACAGATTTGCAATATTGGGTGGAATATCCAGGCAGGGCGATGAAAAGGGGAACACAGACATGTTTGTAATGCCCACGAAGGAATAAAAGTCAGGGTTATCTAGCTATGTGTCTACCACATAGTGCTTCTTAATGGTCCTTGTATTGATTCCATTCCCTTTTTGAGACTCTGACAATAGCTAGATTTCAAGCCTCGAGGGTTTGAGCCTCAGAATCTGACACCACATGCCCTAGCCTACAACGGTGGGTGCACTCTTTTGCACCTTCACCAATAGGTAGCCCCCTCGGTACCAAAAAGAATGTTACTAAGCCCAACAGCAGGGGCAGCAGAGGTTGTACAGTGGGTAGGGCATTTGCCTTGCATGCTGATGATAGAGTTCCATCTTGGGCATCACTTAAGCTTCCTGCAGCCCTGGCAGGGAGTGATCCCTGAGCACAGAGCCAGGAATAAGCCCTGAGCAGTGCTGGATGTGACTCAGCTCCTCATCCCATCGTCATCACCACCATCATCATCATCAACAACAACAACACACCATTAAAACAAACAAAATCCTTCTATGAAGTGAGTAAATTGTGGTAAATGTGTAAATGGTAAAGGTGGTGAGTGAGGAAATGTGAGTAAAATGTGGTCAAGTAAAATGGGCAAAAGAATATGCGGAATCTGATAAGCACATTATTTAGTTACTCCTCTCTGTAGGTTCAGTAAAATGTGCAAGGTTGTGCTGCTTACTTAGATGCAGAGGTATGCAAAAAACTGCCCTTGCTCCCTGGAACTGCTAACATGAAAAGGGGAAATCATACAGAAGCAACAGCTGGAAGCCTGAGTTCAGGAAGTTTGACTTTTCATTGGTTACATAATGCCAATATATGTTTCATCACATTTTAGTTCATTAAATAAAACTAGTGGGGCCTGTGACATGGATTTTAACCTTCAGTTTAGTAGATGTTGGTAGTATAGCCATCAAATAAAAAGGAATTCTCAAAATAAATAAGCAAATGACTTAACGAACGAAGTGGGAGATTTGCCATCAAACACCGTCTAGGCCTTTGTCACAAAGCGTTTGTGGTTCTACTGGCTGGAGATTGTTTAAAGATCCCGCACAGTGGTTAGGGGCCTAGTTGTGGAGGAAGTCACTAAAGACATGTCTCAGTTAACTCTATAAAATTCATTCACCAATTAATTAAGGTAGACTTTTAAGGAGATTTATGGACCATCTAGTCTAGTATCTCGAAGTGCTGTCTAGTGCTGGAGGTCCCTTCCTTCATGAGGTCAGTTCTTCACAGCGGTGGCCCAGCCTATCACAGTGCCTCATTATATAAAGTGCATTTATCTAAGGGTTTTGAGATAATAGGTGAAAAATGTATTGGAAATTAAGCAGAATATTCACACACTTGAAAATTTCATTTGTGATAGAATGTTTCATTGTTTATTTCTACTTGCCTTGGATCACACTGTGTTATGAGGAAAACTACATGATTCAAACATTGTAATTTGAGACAATGATTAGAGAAGAATAGAGGAAGATAAACTTTAGGATTTGTGTTTTTAATATGTTAGTCTATTTTCAAATGGGACGAAAAACTGGTAAAAAGAGAAGCATTTTCTAGTTGTAGCATATATTTAATATTAGTTAGCCTTTAGTATATTTGAGTAAAAAATAGTAGGCATTCTTGACCTTTTCCAACCCCATCCCAATCATAAAAGAAATAATTTTTCTCCTGATAATTATGTAAAGGCTTATAATTTTGGTGAAAGAATAAAAAATATCATGACATCTAAGAAAATATATAAAACCGAGTAGTAAATTATTTAAATTATGTATTTCTATTGTAGATTGCTGGAAGTGACATGCCCATTTTTCTCTAGTATAATGAAAAAAATTTTCCTTTTCTTAGTGAAAGAAATTTTCAATTAAGAAAGCGAGAAGGAAGCAGTGAGCAAATGATATTGCAAAAAGGAAGTTAGAGTTGTTGAAGAGCAAGCAAAATTTAAGATTGTAAACTTTTTTTAAGAGAAATACTTGGGGGCCAGCGAGATAGTACAGAGGTACAGCACTTGCCTTGCATGCTGCCTACCCAGCTTTGATCTCAGCACTGCACATAGTTCTCCAGGCACCACTAGGAGCATAGGCACAGGGGGCAGGAGTAAGGCATAGGGCCAGGATCTTGAGCATAGGTATAGGGCCAGGAGTAAGTTCCCAAGTATAGCTGTAGCTGTGTACGACCCTGAGACCAAATCAAAAAAATGAAAACATAGAGGAGTGGGAGACAGAGAGAGAGCGAGAGAGAGCGAGAGAGAGAGAGAGAGAGAGAGAGAGAGAGAGAGAGAGAATGAGACAGAGACAAAGACACACACATACATACACATACACACACACACAGAGAGAGAGAGATAGAGAGAGATATATTATTCTGGTTTGTCTGTGTAAGGCCTTAGAAGAGATACAGATTCGGTGGAAGGTGAATTTCATTATTGTGGGGGAGTGCTATTATTACTTTAACAGTGAAGGTAGGATAGATCTTTTCTATTCTGAGAGTGTGGCAGAACAGCAGTTGGTTTCATACCACGAATACTTCCAAAAGAATGTGTTATACAGAGAACAGGGCAGTTCTTATTACTATAGTAAATATTTTAGAGTTTTCTCACCTTGAGTATATTATCTTCTTTGAAATAGAAGTACCTTGAAGTAAGAGATTTTCCTATCATTCAAGTAGTTCATGGTCTATTTTAAGGCAAAATTAATGTAAATTGCACCTAAAATCCAGTTTTTTCCTTCATGACTTCAAATCCATCTTGTAATATAGTCTATGCTTTGTTTTTCCCCTTTGCTAACGAAACTGTCAGTCCCCTCGGATGCTCTGAGCTTCCTATTCCTCTGTAAACCAGCAGTAAACACTCTCTTTCCACAGCTCCTCCTTTGCCCACCTTACTGTAGTCTCTTCTCATGCCTTCTGAGGATTTCATTGTGGGACTCTTCTAATTTCTGCTGAGCCCTAGACTCCTTGCTCAGTTCTCATTAGTTGCCTTTAAGGTCTTTGGGTACTTCACTAACTGTGTTGCTTACTTCTACCAGTGTAGGCAAGCTGCAGCCTGTTGAGAATGTAGATTTTAGATTCACTCTCTGATGCCCAGAAGAGTATAAACCTGCAGAAGACAGAGTGTTAGGAAAGTCAAGGGATTGATTTTTAACTTGGAATGAGAAGAAAAGATTGTTGACCATCTGTTTATTTCTTGAATGGAATTGTTTATTCAGTTCTCTATTCAGGATAATATTATGAATTTTAATGTGCATTACTTGATTTTCATCTTGGAAATATCCTTGGGATATCCTTGGGTATTTCCATTAACATTATTTTGGTAAATGTTTTCATCATTTGCCTCTCCAGTAATATATAATAACTATAAGCAAAATGATAAGCAGAACTTGCTTTGGTATTTCATATTGAGACTTGTGTCACTTGTATCACTTGTCTTCCGGTTGATCATGGATTTGCTCGAGCAGGCACCAGTAACATCTCCATATGTCCTGTCACATGCTAGTGTAGCCCAAAGGCATCTGCTTCGCTCCAGGAACATAAAGAGCCTCAAACCATTCCATCAGGTCATGGGAATGAGGTCTATAATTGTTACTGGTATTTGGCATATTAATACGGCACGGGTAGCTTGCCAGGCTCTGCTGTGCAGGTGGGATACTTTTGTAGTCACCTCTAATCTTGAGCACTTATTGATGAACCGGGCTTGTGATCAGCTCTTCCGCTGGGTGGAGCTCTGACGAGAGGGGAGTCTGGATGTGGAAAATGGTGGCCTTCATGGTGTCCTCTAGCTTCTTGCAAGGCTCTGCTGTGGTGGCAGGCCATGGCTAGAACCCACCAACCCTCCTGGGCGCCTCGTGACCAGCTGGGCACAGGGAGAGCCAGTAGCAGCTCTGCCCTGTGTATCACGATCACGATCTTCCCGTTGATCATCTATTTGCTAGAGCGGGCACCAGTAATATCTCCATATGTCCTGTCTCATGCCAGTAGAGCCAGGGGCATCGGCTTGCTACAGGAACATAAAGAGCCTCAAACCATTATATTAGGTCATGGGAATGACCTAATATAATTGTTACTGGAATTTGGCATATCAAATACAACACAAGAAGCTTGCCAGGCTTGCGGAGTGGGAGGCAAACTCTTTTAAACACCTCCAAATAAAGCATTTATTGATGAACCGTGTGGCTGAAGCTGGGCTGGCTCATTACAGCTGGGCTGTAATGGGCTGGTCTGCTGGGTAGAGTTCTGACGAGAGGGAAGTCCAAATATGGAAAATGGCGACGCCTGTGGAGTGAGGGGGGTCTGGCTTGGGAGGCTCTGCCGAGGTGGTGGGCCACCACCTCGGCAGAGCCCTGTGTATATTGAGACTAATTTTAACATTTATGTAAGTGTAATTTTGTCTTCAAAGATACTGAAATAGGGGCCAGAAAGACAATACATTGTGTAGGGTACTGACTTACACCAAGATGACCAGGAATTTGGTCCTCAGCATCCCATACGATCCCTGAGATCTCCAGAAGTGATTTGAGTGCAGAGTCAGGATTCAACCCTGAACAATGCCAGGTGTGACCCAGAAACAAAACAAATAAATACTGCAAATAAGGAATGAATTCTCAATGACACATAAAAGGCATATATATCGTGTTGCTATGTACTTTGTTCTAGACTGTTTGCTACTAAATTTGTTTGCTTGGCACTTTTGGGGGATATTATTTATTGAATTATTAGTGTCTCACTTCTTCCCAATTAGTATGAAAAATGATAGAATAATCATAAGAAAATTGTATTCATTTAAATTAGTGTGCATGCTCTTTTAATAGAAATTGATTAGGCCCACATTCAGTTATAAAGTTCTAGTGGGGAAAACTGCTTAAGAGACCCCACCATTCTATGGGAAATTCTCTCACTTTGACCCCCCTTTTCTATTCTTTTAAATTAAATCTTTTCTAAAATTTGCCATTAAAAAACTGTCTTGTAAGTCTTTGCACTTGAAATATTCATTGCAAACAGAGGCTGCTGAGTTGCAAATTTGTATTTGTAGATTAGATCAGGGCTTTTGCATTTTTCTCATGTAACCAATTTACCTACTAAGCTATAGGTATTTAATGCATGCAGATATTATACCACAATAAAGTTGAATCCGCATTCCATAACTCTTAAGCGAATTTGTAAAGGAAATGGGCTCACCAGGCTTGTGGGTCTATAATAATTTTATTGGTTAAGTATGCAGGCAATATACTGGCTTTACTGTTGGAGTCTAATAGCTGTTGCAAGAAAAAATGAGGATAGTTGTTAGCAATTCCTAAAGTAGAAGTTTACAACATTAATTTGGTTATATGAATGGAAGAATCTATAGATAATATTGTGAATCTGTAGAAATTAGTCATGTAAATAAATATCATTATAAATTGACACTTTAGATTGTATTACTCAAAGGGTATTTCTGATGTTAAGATCAAGAAAATCTCACCAGTTATAAGAAATTCTAGAACTGCATTCTAAAATTACCTTGATTTCTTATGGGGTTATGTCCTGATAAAACCTCATGTAAATTGAGAATATTAAAATTGCTTAATAGACCTAATTTTCTGAACAGTATAGCTTAGCCTTCAACTTTATATATGTATATATACACATATACATACATACATACATATATATATATATATATATATATATCTTTCACACCATTATAAAAAAATTCTAAGTTGACCCTTCAGCAGTCAGAGACAGTTTTTATTTTCAAAATGGTTAATGCTAAGATGCTTGTAATATCTGGCAGGTTGAGTAGAGAGCCTAAGTTTTAAACTGTGGGTTCCCTTATGGGATCTTATAACTGAGTGTGGAGGGTCACAAAAACCTTGGCAACAGTAAAGCTTGGCAAAAGTAAAAACGAGCAGTGACTAAAAAATTAATTGAAAATTAACTAACTGCATAATGAATCTGAGGTGTTTCTGGCAGCGCCCACTATGTTGCGTTTGTTTGGTGAAAAGGAGTTGGCAGTATAAAAGGTTTAAGAAGGCCTTGGGTAGTGAAGTAGAGAAGACCTAGGATGGCCTGGCCTCAGGACATGTTTTATCTTTACACTTCTGTTTGAAACTTCTTTAGACTTTCTTTTTCTTCTTTTTTGGGAAGTGTCCTGATGGTGCACAGGGAACCCATGGTGTTCCAGGAATGCGAGACATAGTAGATGCCAGGCATCAAACTGGGTGAGCCATAAGCAAGCCAAGTACCTTAACTCCTGTACTATCTTTGCAGCCCATTGTTACATATCTACTGTAAACTTTTCTTTCTTTGGGGGGTGTCACACCCGTGATGCTCAGGGGTTACTCCTGGCTCTTTGCTCAGGAATTACTCCTGGCAGTGCTGGGGGACCATACGGGATACCGGGATCGAATCCCGGTCAGCCGCACACAAGGCAAACGCTTTACCCGCTGTGCTATCGCCTCCAGCCCTCTTCTTTTTCTTTTTTTTAAATTATTATATTGTGTCACTGTGCCATACAGTTAGAAGTCTTTTCATGATCGGGTTTCAGTCACACAATGTTCCAACACCCACCAGTGCACATTTCCCATCACCAATGTGTCACTTTACCTTCCTGCCACCCCTCCCCCCCCCAGCCTATCTCTATGGCAGGCACTTTCCTTCTTCATCTCTCTCTCTCCGTTGGGCTTTACGGTTTGCAGTACAGATGCTGAGAAGTTACGGTTTATTCCTTCACCTATTCTACACGTAGTTCTTACACAGAGTGGTTATTTTCCACTATCTTTGTCAGTGTGAACCCTTCCATATCCCAACTGCCTTTTCTTCTTAAAACTACGTATTTTGTTGCTGTTTCAGTATATCGGCGAACAGACTGTAAGTGATAAATGTCTAGGATTCCACCATTTCTGGTAAAGAACTTTTCTTGGGGCTATTGCAATGTAATGCTATCTTTCTAGGAGGTAGGAATAGGGCTAGTCACCAGCCCAGTGGGTGACCAGCCCTGAGCCAGCTGGATTGTGGAGTCACCTGCAGTGTTTACTCTTCTCCCATGGGGCCACTGAGCCTGTAGACGGAAAAGCAGCCTGAAAGGGAATGTTGAACAGCTGTTTTCCATCTTCCCTAAAGAAAAGAAAAGGAAATAGACTTTACAGCAAGCATCAAGAAGGATTAATGCTTAATACTGGGGTAGTCTGAATGTTTCTAACATTTCTGAAGGAGACTTTTGAGTTTTGTTGGTGTTTATAAAGGTTTAAGTGAAGATGTTTTGAAGTGATGTTAAAATTTGTCATCTAAACATAACTTTATGACTTCTGCTCATCTGAATTTGAAAACCTTAGAAATGGAAATTCATTTAATAATACAAATGCAGAAAAAATAGACAGTTTTAATGTTTCAAATATAAATTTCCTTAATAGTTTGTACTTAGCATTTTTATTTACTGGAACAAAGTATTTACAAACATTGAATGTTAACCAAATATGACTCTAGCATTCTTCAGATAAACATTGTCATATCCTCTATGATTAATATTTTCTATTACTAAACAGGTTTCATTTCTCCATATTTTTTATTTATTCTGAAAAAAATTTAAAGTCTTAGCACTAGACAGTGTGATCCCTTTGGACTTTCAGTAATATTTTTCACATTTAGCTGCTCCATCTTTTAAGAGCACTGAACATATGAATGTAACTTCATCAGTTACATGGTCAAGTTATGGAGATTGTTCATGTCAGAGAGCCTGGAAATTTCTCTCCTCTACCACACTTATTGTAATCAAATTTATGATTGACAATGATACTTATGTGATAGGATATGTATTTTGTTTTTGTTTGAAAAATAGAATCTCCAGGAGAATTGATTATGTGGTTCCAAGCCCTTGATTCTGCCTTTTCTCCCATTATTAAAGTTCAGAAGTGCTTAAGATAGAATTCTCTTGAAAAATGTCTTATTAGGCTGTGGCAGAAGGTGTTGGAAATTGCCAGCAATGAAATAGTGGGTTTGGAGAATGTCACCAAGTAAAGCCCAACAAAGTCAGTGTCTTGGACAACTGGACTTAAAATATTTTCACAACCTAAAGTTTTAAAGCAATTGTGAAATGCTTTTCACAATTACTTTTCTCAAAGAAAACTAATTGTTGGAAGCCCCGAAAAGATAATTGCAAAGTTGTCTCGTTGAGTTTTTCTTACCTTTCTCATAGATAGTTCATTTTTAAAAAAATGTGTTTTATTTTTACAGTTACAAAGACATACAATTAAAAAGTTCATATTTGGGTTTTGGTCATACAGTGTTCCAGCACCCATCCCGCCACCGGTGCCCATCTCCCACCACCAACGTCCCCGGTTCCCTCCCCATCCCCCAGCCCTCCTCCATGGCAGGTTCTTTATTTCTTTCCATTTCTCTCTCTTTCTCTTTTCCTTCCCTCCAGACTATGGATTACAGAACATACATTAAAGGGTTGTCATGTGTATCTTTTGCCTCTATTTAATGCTCAGTTCTAGGTTGGCATTAGTACCCTCGACAATTGTTAGCACCCTGTTCCATTTTCTGTCTTACCTAGCCTCTGACTCCCACACGTTTGTGATAATTTCCACCTTTGACAAGACCTCCTGATACATGTTTCACTTGACCTTGGATATTGGTATCATAATATGTACATATATATTTATGTTATGCAGATAAATGCAGTCATTCTGTGTCTGTCTCTCTCCTTCTGGCTAATTTCGCTCAACATGATCTTCTCCATGTCCATCCATTTATAGGCAAATTTTATAACTTCATTTTTCCTAATAGCTGCATAGTATTCCATTGTGTAGATGTACCAAAGCTTCTTTATCCAGTCATCGATTTTCGGGCACTCTGGTTGCTTCCAGATTCTGGCTATTGTGAATAATGCTGCTATGAACATAAAAGTAGGTGTTTCTGCTGCGTATTTTTGGTTTCCCAGAGTAGAATCCCAGGAGTGGTATGGCTGGGTCAAATGGGAGTTCAATTTCTAGTCTTTGGAGGAATGTCCATATTGTTTTCCAGAAAGGCTGTACCAGCTGGCATTCCCACCAACAATGGATGAGTGTCCCCTTTTTCCCACATCCACGCCAGCACTTGTTATTCTTGCTTTTTTGGATATGTGCCTGTCTCTGTGGTGTAAAGTGGTATCTCATTGTTGTTTTGATTTGCATCTCTCTGATGATTAGTGATGATGAGCATTTCTTCATATGTTTTTTGGCCATTCGAATTTCTTCCTTGCTGAAGTTTCTGTTCATTTCTTCTCCCCATTTTTTTGATGGGGTTGTTTGTTTTCTTCTTGTAAAGTTCTACCAGATAGTTCATTTTTTGTCTTCTCTATCTTTCCTAACTCTTACACAGAGCCCGTGGTAAACCCAGAAGTGAACCCAGAAGCAGAGAACAGACCAAAACCGGTCTGTTGTATTTGTAAGGAGTATTTCTGTTTAGCCTTTCTTAAACACGAGTGTGAAATTTTTGGAATCATCTTTTACGCAGACTCTAATTATTATTCAGATAGATTCATCCCATTTGCTGTGTGGTATGTTGGAGTTCTAAGATTTTCACTGAGAAGATAAAATATTTACATGAAAATAATTTTGTATGAAATGCGAACTTGCAAATAGTGTCCGAATATTTGCTGTGGGAACATTAAGAAAATTAATTTCACCTCTTGTTAAATTTTATCTTGCAAGTTTTAGATTAAGTTGAATCATTTCCAGCATATTTTTTCTTGAGAGAGAAATGTATGGTAGTATTTATAGTGCTACATTGCCATAATATGATCAACCCTATTCCTAAAAACGTTGTATTGACTTAGCAGTGTTAGGGTGGTTATATAACAGTTCCTTCTTTGTGTGCTTCTTTTTTTCTTGGTTAAGCCGTTGAAATTTGGTTCAGTGATTGCAAGTTTTAGAAAAGATAAATCTGTGTTACTTGGGAATGAATGCTTTGACATAAAACTTTTTCCAATGTACTTTTGAACCCAGAGAGTCAGATGGAAGAATGCTATACTTTAGCTGTGGGAATACTGAAAAGGATTTAGTCATTTAGTGAGTATTTGCCAGGTACTTCTGTGTTCTTGAGGACTTCTCGGTGGGGGCAGAGCGGAGGGTGTACAAAATAAATATGACATGTTTCCAGGCTTAGGGAGCTATAAAATTTGGCTGGAGAAGGGTAAACTGTGTGTGAAATTTTATGAGAAGAGTTAAAAGTTGAAGAGAGACAAATGGCTATAGTAGGACTAAAGGAAGGAAGAGATACTTGGGGGGTTAGATTGCTGGGGTGGCAGGGTGGCAGGCATTCAGCTCTTGGAGGAGTTCTTGGGGTTGGGTGTCAGGTGCAGGGGCAGAAATCTGTGCCAAATTGTGGAAACCCTGGATGAGAATATTATTCATTTTGCTGTGCAGAATAGTTTTTTGAGTTGGAAAGTGATTGGATAATGATTTTTTTTTAACATTTAAGAAACAAGCTTGTAGTTAACTTTGTAACTATTTTTTTGAAGTTAAACTTTGTACTTGTTCTCAAGTATAGATTTGGTCAAGCTTCCTTTCTGCTGTCCCTTTAAGAAAGATCTTGGGTAACTTACTCAGTTTATGCCATTTATAAACCTTACCAGACTGTAGTGAGAATTGAAGCTTAAATGTGTGCATGTACTTAGCATGGTTCCTCGAATTGGTAGGGATTATTATATTATCAAGGTATATAGCTTGCTTATAACCTGGTAATATAGTATATATGCAATACTATATTATCTATATATAATTTGTGTGTAAATGTATATCACTTGTATTACTTGTCTTCCCATTGTTCATCGATTTGCTTGAGTGGGCACCAGTAACTCCTGTTGTGTGCTAGTGTACCCCAAGGGCATCTGCTTGCTCCAGAAAGGCGAAGAGCCTCAAATCATTCGTCTCAGGTCATGGGAATGAGGTCTATATTGTTACTGGTTTTTTGACATATCAAATATGACACGGGTATCTTGCCATGCAGGTGGTATACTCTTGGTAATAGGCTCTCAGCATGTGCATTTACTGATGAACCGCAACGGGAGAGATCAGCTTTTCTGTTGGGTGGAGCTCTGATGAGCTGTGGAGTCCGGATGCTGAAGATGGTAGCTCTCATGGTGCAGGGGTTCCTCTGGCTTCTTAAGTAGGCTGTATTGGGATGACGGGCCAGCAAACAAAAACCCAAACTTAAAGTTCCACAGTAAAGATTGCACTGAGGATTCAATCGTGGGTAAAAAGATATGGTGGGTTGAGGTGCAGCTGTGAGGTCAGACAGAAGTTGATGTCGCCCAGGTTTATAATAGGGATTGAGGTAAAATGGACAAATATGAATTAAGTTTCTAAATCATTAGAATATTATAAACCAACAGAAATTTCCTGTGAAGAGAAGCAAGAATATATAGACACATGGTCATTTCAAGTGATGAAAAGACGCCATTCCTAGAAAAATAAGTGAAGGAGCTAAGGTGAAACCCAGTGTTGGCTTCATCTTTTTGGGAGATGGAGAATGTGAGATTTAGAGTTTGTGGGAGAGTCAACCAGAGATAGAGTGATACTTAATGATTCAAAGTTGCATCAGAAAATCTTAAGTTGGAAAAAATTCTAAGTTATATCTAGGTCTCTAACCTCCTGGCTTATTTAATTTAATAACATAACTTGGCAGTTAGTCTTCCAAGCAAGTTTTAAAAATGAGATTCATACAAATGGAGCTTTCTTTAGCATGGATGAAGAAGAATCTCACTAGATTTGTCCAAAAGTAGTAGCTAGTGGAGTGTTGCTGGTAGCAGAAATGGGGGGCCTAGATTTGAGAGGTACAGGCCTACATTAGCACAGGCAGAGAATGGAGTTCATAGTCCAGAAAGGGATGCTAAAGACACAGTGAAGTATAGACAGTTGACTCACTATGGTGAGGCTTTACTGACTTAAACATTCATGACCTTGAGCATGTATACAGACACTAACATGTCTAGCCTGTTTCCAACTCTAAATTGGAGTGTCTATCAGGAGCATGTTCCCCTACCCCTCATGCATATATGGTCATCAGTTCGAAAATTGTTCTCTTTTGTTTTACACAGCATTTGTAATTTCTGACAGTCTAGCCAAGTTTTTTCTCCAAGATTGATTCCAGATTACACAACATTGGGGCCTGCCGAGCAGAGTAGCGACATAGTCAGAATTCTGGTGGGGTGGGCAGGATGGCTCTGGATTCTATGTTGAAATGACATTAGAAACTGCAGGGATATAGGCAAGACAGGATATCTTTGGTTTAATAACAGGCTTAGGCTCATAAAGTAGTGGTCAAAGTGACTGGATTCTGTGTATTTGAGAATGAGGCCAGGAGACTTTGCTGAAGTATTGGATATGGACACAGAGAGAAGAAAGAAAGGAGGGGAGTTTGGGTCTGAATTTCTGCAGAGTGAGTTGACTGAGATTGGGGAAGTTTGAGAAAGCAGTTTCTACAGCTTTGCGCTAATTACATCAGCCTGTCATTGTTTCACAAACCAAGTCTGTGGCATTCTTGATTTGGATCCTGACTCAAAAGAGGGCATTTGGAAAGTACTTAGGATTTTTGATGTCAAAGAACTATGATCTGTAAGAGAAAAATGAAGACGAAGAAAAAATACTTATGAAAATGTTTAGAATTTGGAATACAGCACAAAAAGTAAGAATTTGAAGATTAAAAATATGAAAAAATGCTTAAATATGCAAAGAATAAAAAACTTCATTTGTAGTGAGTGATAAAAACTTTAGTCCCTGTATATTCATATAATAAATAAAATTGTCATTTAAATCAAATGATTTATAGAATTTAGTGCCAGTAAATAATTTTACGTGAAATTCTCTCAAGCCTTTGCCTGACATTTGTGTTTTCAGTTTTCAGTGATATAGCGATAGCCCAGCGGGTAGGGCGTTGCCTTGCATGCCGCCTCATGCCGGCCCGGGTTCGATCCCCGGCATCCCATATGGTCCCCCGAGCACCGCCAGGAGTGATTCCTGAGTGCAGAGCCAGGAGTAACCACTGAGCATTGCCGGGTGTGACCCAAAAAAGCAAAAAAAAAAAAAAAAAAAGAAATCTCTGAGTTCATTGCATTCTGGTGTGTCATTTGCTTCAGTGTCAACCACCTTGGACTCATCCTAATATCGTTTTTCTGGGTCTAAGTCAGTGTTTTCCAAAGTGGGTAATATTTGTTCTTGGGAGAATCGGTGAAATGCTAGGGTGCATTTGAGGGGAGGCTACTTTCTGTTTGTCCACTTGACGAAAACAGACACCTGGGAAGGGTAGCATACTGAGTAGTGTTTATCACTGTATCACTGTCTTCCCGCTCATCATCGATTTGCTCGAGCGGGCACCAGTAACATCTCCGCATGTCCCGCCTCATGCTAGTAGAGCCCAAGGGCATCTGCTTGCTCCAGGAACATAAAGAGCCTCAAACCATTCCATCGGGTCATGGGAATGAGGTTTATAATTGTTACTGGTATTTGACATATCAAATGTGACACGTGTAGCTTGCCAGGCTCTGCCGTGCAGGAAGCATACTAGTAGTTAAAAAAAAAAAAAGAAAAAAAGAGGACAGTAGGCCAAATAAATTTGGGAATCTCTGAATAGCAAAAAATAAAGAAAAGATAGCTATTCGATTGAAAGTATACTGACATTTTCTTTATAAACTTATAGACAGAATAGTAATTTAGATGGTTGGATGTGAAATGAAGGTTGGGAGGTCCTCAAGGTCACCAAGGAACTCAGCGATTCACTGGGAGGACTTATGTTTAAAAATCTGCTGCAGTTATTTATTGTTTAATGCTGACCAATGACAGATTAAAATCAGGAAAGGGGGAAGCATTTGTGGGGACAGAATAGAGAAGTGACCAGCACAGGCTCCTGGGTGTGGTTTTCCGTGGAACCCATGCTCAGCAGCACTCTGACAACACATGCAAAGGTGTTAGAGGAGGCACTCTCCCCAACCCTGCTGTTCAGGGCCATTTCTTAGGTGTTAAGGCTAGAGCAGGTGGTGCTCAGTAGCTCTTCCCAGCACTGCTGAGGAAGGGATTGTTTCCCTGTAATCTTTGAGGGACCATGATGTACTGGAGATGCGACTTGACCTCAAGCTCCCAGACACACAGCATTCAGTTTAGTCCTTTGAGCTATCTACCAGCTCTGACCAGGCTTTTATTGGGGTTCAGTTCCATAGGCATTTTGACCTTTGCATGACTGGCGCCAGCATTTCAAAACACTCTTGCATGTCTGAATGGAAAAATAAGGGAATTCATCATAAGTCATCATATGACATTGTTAGTATAAGTTATCTGATCAAACCAGTAGTACCATATGACCCAAAGTTTCCGAGTCCAAGAATTCTTATCAGAGCAGAGCACTGTAAAAACTTAGAATATATTAGGCCTGCAGTAGACAAGGACTACTCTTGAATAACATATTTAGAAATGGATAGGGTTTGAACTATGGGTCAACTGAGTGAAATCTCTAACTATACCTTACTAGGGTTCTGCACGTGACATTCTTGCTTCTTAGAGCCATTATGATGAAAGGTTAAACTTTTTAGAATATGTTATGGGGAAGATGATATGGAAATATCTAAAATGTATGTGAAGCTTGGGGCTGGAGGCGATAGTCCAGCAGATAGGGTGTTTGTCTTGCACGCGGCTGACCCAGGTTCAATCCCCGGCATCGGCATCCCGTATGGTCCACTGAGCAGTGCCGGGAGTAATTCCTGAATGCAGAGCCAGGAGTAATCCCTGAGCATTGCTGGGTGTGACCAAAAAAGTACAAAAAAAAGTGTAGCTTATTTAAGTCTTATCTAAATCTGTAGCTTATCTATTATAAATATGTTAATAAGAGTCAGTTACAAAAGAGTTCACATATGTTTTGTGAACCTTTACCACCCAAGTCAGTAATTGATATCATGATTCACCCTACAGAAGTTTTCAAATAATGCCTAGAAGAACAGAGGAACATGTAATACACTGTGGGGTTGATTGGAATCAGGAATGAGGTTGAAAGAAGAAGGGTATGCTGGAAATTCGTATGGAATTCTGGACAGAAATTAATGTAGGGAATAAAGTGTGGCTTGGGGGAAAATGTGTTAAGAGAGTTGGATGTGGAGAAAAAGGGAGAAGAGGGAATGGGAAATAATTTGACAGGAAATAATTTGACAGTAATCAGATTAGGAAATGTAATGAAGGAATTGTTCCTTGGAACATGCAATGGAAGAGGCATAGGTGGCGTTGGTGTCCTTGTCAACACGAACATGGCCATCCACATTGATTCATTTGAATGCCTAACAAACTGAATAGGACAATTACACTTGAAGAGATGTGACCCACTGCCAGCAATTTCTATCTTCATTCTCTACACACCAACATCCACATACAAAGAAGATGAAATTGAGAAATTCTACATGGAATTGAGGAGTTCTATAAAGAAGATACACACCTTCTACAAGATCATAGTTGGTTATTTTAATGCCAAGATAGGACCGAGAAGATCGGCTGAAGAACTCCACATCGGGACCCATGGACTAGAATGGAACGAACAGGGTGAGAGACTATCTGAGTTCATCATGTCCACCAAGACCATTCATGGGAACTCACAGTTCCAGAAGGCTGAAGTGAAACGTTGGACATGGGAATCTCCTGGCGGGCAGTTCCACAATGAAATTGACCACATCATCTTCAATCGATGGTTTTATCTGACCGATGTTGCTGTTGTCCCCAAATTCCAAACAGGATCAGACCACAGTCTCCTTCATGCAAAATTCTACTTCCCACGCACGGGAGAAAAGGCTGCAAAGTTTAAGAAGAAAACTCCCAGAACGACCACCAACTGGGAACTCTTTGGCACCATTGCAACAACATGGGAAGATACCACCATTGACGACATCGATGAAGAATACAACTGACTGGTTCAGCACCTCCATGGTTGTGCGAAGAATGCCGAGAGAGAGAAAGCCAACAAAAGGACGCCTGTCTTCAGAAACTCTTGAGCTCATTCGCCAATGTGGCAAGGCGCGAGCCTCAGGAGACCAAATGCTAACTTCCAAGCTTGCTAAACGGGTGCAGAGAAGCGATAAAAAGAAGACCTCAAAGACAGAAGAGCAGAAATACTGGAAGATGCAGCAGAAGCCGGAAAAAGCATTTGCACCGCCCCGCCTGTCCTTCACCAACTATAAGACCAAGATGACTGTCCTCCGACGCCCTGATGGATCTATCACATCTTCCAGAAAGGCAATGGAGAAGATTATCCAGGACTTCTACTCAAATCTCTTTGGTAGCCACATCCACCTGCCCACATACCAAATTCCACAGGATGGATATGTCATTCCCAATGTTCTCCCTTCTGAAATCCTACATGCCATCTCGCCGGAAAGAAGGGAACAGCACCAGGCCCAGACAAAGTCAGACCCGAACACCTGAAGAATCTGCCGCCGGTACTCATCAATACACTAGCTCGGCTCTTCACACGCTACCTGTCCGAATGCACGGTGCCCTGCCAATGGAAAACCAGCAGGACAGTTCTACTGTTCAAGAAGGGAGACATTCACGACACCGGCAACTATCGCCCCATCTGCCTGTTGTCCGTCATCTACAAGCTGTTTACATGAATCATCCTGAACAGGATTGGCAGAACACTAGATGAAGGATAACCATGCGAGCAAGCTGGCTTCTGGAAAGGATTCAGCACAATCGACCATATCCACATAGTAACCAAGCTCATTGAGGTTTGTAGGGGAGTACAAGATGCCACTCTGTCTCACGTTCATTGATTTACAGAAAGTCTTTGATTCTGTGGAGACTGAAGCAGTCATCGAAGCCCTAGCCAAACAGTGTGTTCAAGCCCAATACATCAAGATCCTTCATGAGCTGTATTACGGATTCACCACCAGGATCTCACCATTCTACAAAGAAGTGATCATTGATGTCAAAAGAGGGGTTCAACAGGGTGATACCATTTCACCAAAACTCTTCAGCGCCACGCTCGAGAACATCATGCGACAATTAGAATGGGAAGGAATGGGAGTGATGATAGATGGTCAGCAACTACACCACCTCTGCTTTGCTGATGACATCGTTCTAATAACACCAAACATTAGCCAAGTGACACAAATGCTGGCTGACTTTGACCGAGAATGTGGAAAGATAGGTCTACAGCTGAATTGAAGAAAACTATGTTCATGAAAAATGAACTAGTTCCTGAGGCCCCATTCACTCTCAATGGAACAAATATCTCTGAATGCAGCAGTTATGTGTACCTAGGTCGAGAAGTCAACTTGATTAACGACCTAAATCCTGAGCTGCTAGGAGAAAGAGAGCGGCATGGAATGCCTTCAAAAGCATCGAGGAAATAGCTAAAAGGACAAAGAACCTCCGGCTCCGGGCACATCTCTTGGACTCCACCTTGGTTCTCCCTGCACTAACATATGCCTCAGAGACCTGGGCCCTACGAAAGCAGGATGAGAATGCTATTCGGGTCTCCCAGAGAGGAATCGAAAGAGCTATGCTTGGAATATCACGCCCCACTCAAGTGAGAGAAGGAATCCGGAGTTCTAACCTCCGTCACTATTCCAGAATCAGGGACGCTGTCTCGCTTTGACAAGGCATTGAAAATCAGATGGGCTGGACATGTAATACGATTTGGAGACAACCGCTGGACTAGGACCGTTACCGACTGGATCCCACGGGATGTCAGAAGATCACGTGGCCGCCCACCTACAAGATGGTTAGACTTCCTTGTAAAGGCCCTGAAGGGAACGGTTTGAGGCTCTTCATATTCCTGAATCAACCAGATGCCATTGGGCTACATTGGCTCGTGATAGGGTCCAATGGAAATGTTACTGGTGCCCGGAATTTAAGTTATTAAGTGATCAGGTGAAGGATAAGAGAGTTTTGAAAGGATGTTGAACTGGGTTCTGGATGCAGAATTACTGTTTTGAACAGCTAGTTACTTGAAGAAGATGGGTGCACCTAGCAGATCAGGATTCCTCCATTTGTTAGAATGTGGTCATATACTTGTGAGAGATCCCAGAAGTGAGTCTTTTGGGGTGCTACTCTGGGAGGTGAGAAAAGTTAACCATACTGGGAAACTTTTCCCAATAAGATCTAGGATCAAAAACTAAACTTATCACTGACTGAACAACTGGATAAGATATTTAACCCTTCTAAATCTAACCCTCTCTTTAAAAATTTTTTAATTTATTTAAATTGAATGATAGTGAGATACTCATTTGCAAGGCTCATCATGATTGGGTTTCAGTGATACAATGTTTCAATGCTTATCCCTTCACCAGTGTACTGTCCCACCACCAATCTGACCCTCTTAACTATTTGAAACCAAAGTACTCCACAAGATGTCTTATGAAAGGAAATGACCATGATTTGAACAGCTAGAACAAAGACCTCTTCCAGGAAAGAAGTAACTTCAATTTTTTAAGGAGGAACGACTACTTAAAATTTTTTTAGGAGAAACAAGAGAATATGGTGTCCCTACCCTAGAGCTGTGTCCTTAAAGCACTGGAGGAAAAATGCTGAATAGTAGCATTGGCTGTGGTGCGTTAGGGAGAGTGAGGCAGTGAAAAGGACACTGAGTTTTCTAATGGTATTTTGAATGAGTTCTCAGCCTGGGACATTTAGTGTACTACACTTAGTGTAGTATTCTTAGTTTTTTTTTTAATAAGCAGCAGAGAGAGGAGGATAGAATAGAGTGCAGGGGTGGGGAGGAAGGAGAGAAGGCGGGAAGAAGGGGAAGAAAGGAAGTAGGGCAAAAGAAGGAAGGCAAGTGAAATAGAAAGAGGAAGGAAGGAAGGGAGAAGGAATGAAGGAAGGAAGGAAGGAAGGATGGAAGGGAAGGAAGGAAGGAAGGAAGGAAGGAAGGAAGGAAGGATGGAAGGAAGGAAGGAAGGAAGGAAGGAAGGAAGGAAGGGAAGGAAGGAAGGAAGGAAGGGGGAAGGAAGGAAGGAAGGAAGGAAGGAAGGAAGGAAGGAAGGAAGGAAGGAAGGAAGGAAGGAAGGAAGGAAGGAAGGAAGGAAGATCTTTTTGATGTTTTTGTTCCTTTAGACCCTTGGCAGATGAAATGAATCCCATCCTTCAGGGAGGCAATCAGGCAATCTGCTTTACTCAGTTTATCGAGTCAGATGCTAATCTCTTTGTGGAACCCATTCACGGATACATCCAGAAACACATTTAGCCTAATTCCTGGGGTTATACTTAAATTTAACTATCACAGTTGGTAAGAAAAGAAATTCAAAAGAGCAAGCTTATTACAGAAGAAAGGATTTTATCCATGATTCAAAGAATTGAATCGAATAATCACGATCACGATCTTCCCGTTGATCATCTATTTCCTAGAGCGGGCACCAGTAATATCTCCATATGTCCTGTCTCATGCCAGTAGAGCCAGGGGCATCGGCTTGCTACAGGAACATAAAGAGCTTCAAACAATTATATTAGGTCATGGGAATGACCCAATATAATTGTTACTGGAATCTGGCATATCAAATACAACACGGAAGTTTTCCAGGCTTGCCGAGGCGGGAGGCAAACTCTATTAAACACCTCCAAATAAAGCATTTATTGTTGAGCCGCACGGCTGCTTGCGGCCGCGAGCCGGGTATGTGATGGGCTGGTCTGCTGGGTGGAGTTCTGATGAGAGGGAACTCCACCCAGCAGACCAGCCCATCACAGCCCGGATCATTGACACCCACCTTACAGCAGCTTTTTCCTCAATCTGGCCCAGGTATGCTGGTCCAGAGACTCTCAAACATGGGGCAGAGCTGTTCCTTGCTCTCCCTTGTGCACAGCCGCTCATGAGGCAGTCGGGAGGCATGGCGGGTTCTATCTAGCCCGGCCCACCACCTCGGCAGAGCCTCACAACAAGCCAGAACGCCCCCTCACTCCACGGTGCCGCCATTTTCCACATTCGGACTTCCCTCTCATCAGAATCGAATAATACCAACCTAAATTTATATATTGCTGTTATATATGAAATATTACCCAAACGGCAGAGCCTGGCAAGCTACCCGTGTCGTATTTGATATGCCAAATACCAGTAACAATTATAGACCTCATTCCCATGACCTGATGGAATGGTTTGAGGCTCTTTATGTTCCTGGAGCAAGCAGGTTCCCTTGGGCTCTACTTGCATGAGACAGGGCATATGGAGATGTTACTGGTGCCCACTCAAGCAAATTGATGATGAACGGGAAGACAGTGATATAGTGATATATGAAAATACAGTATTTCAATAAAATATCAGAGTTTCAAAAATTATATTTAAGTTCAGCAAGGCTTTGTCTTTTAAGCTTCCTTAGGGCTAGGATTTCTATGTTTCAGATGTTTTCCATGGTGCATCAGTTAGCTTTTTTCTACGCACACTTTGGTTGGTTAAATAAAATCATTAGATTGGAGATATATTTAGTTGCTAGAATTTGTAGCCAGAAAGTTATTCATGCGTGATTGAGCAGGAAGGAGAAACCTCTTGGCAGCAAAGCTTTATATTTGTCAAAATATTTGATATTTTTAGGCTTTTGAGGAGCACACAAGGTTATGAACACACAATGCATTGTGCCTCTCTTAAAAATAACTTTCTGTGAGTGCTTCCTCCTCGTGTCATGGCACACTTCCTTTCGGTTAGACTGACCTTGGTGTTCTGGTGGAGAGGAGGAGGATTTCTGAGAGTACTTACTAAATGCTTTATAAGTTTGAGGTATTCTTTTACTGCTTAAGGTATATTAGGTCATTTAGATTTTACCAAAACCCTATGAGGGAAGGTATTTGTATCTCAACTGTTTTTACAGGAGGTTGGGGAGAGTGCTAAGGATGTGGTGACAGTGGAATTCTAACCCAGGAAGTCTGGCTCCAGCTTGTGCCCTCAACCACTAATAGTGCTCTGTGGTGAATGATAACTGGCATTTGGACGGAAGGCTTATTATCATAAAGTGGTGCATGCTCTGTAGGTGTTATCTTCTTTAATTTCCCACCAGCTCTATGCGAGAAATACTGCTTCTTGTCTTCATTTTATATCAGGGAAGTTGGTTCGTTATCTTGTTCAAAGTCCTATGGTGAAGAGAAAACCTCCATACAGGCCCCTCTCTACTCTCATGGCTCCACCTTAGTGAATCTGTGGTGGGAGAAAATAGTTTTCTTGAGCATTTAATGGTTTAGTTTAATTGCTATTGGAAGCTGTTGGAGGTGGTAAGTAGCTATTGAGTTTGCTATCTTTGTTCGTCTCCTCTCCTATGTTTTGCTTTTCAGCTACTGATAATATGAATGAGCATTTTAATGGTTAAAGCCACCACTGAGAAAGGCATAGCCAGTTTCTCCCATGCTTTCAGAAAATCATTGGTTGCTTTGCTATTTAGAATTTTCTTTTTGGTACTTAGAATTAAAGAAACTTTTTGTAAGAAAAATAACATTCTAGTAGTGAATTCAGTAGAATTGTTGATCTCCCCTTCCACTTTGCTTTTCTTTTGCCTCCTTGAAAATGAAACAGATTTTACTTCCCTTGTATATTCAAAATACTGCTTCTGTTTCAGACTGTGGATCTTAACAGTTTTTGGTTTTACCACATTTTCAGGCAAATTCTAATATTAAATTATGCATTTAGCTTATTAGCCATTGAACTACTTATTTCATAGTGTCTGTTCAGTGGGAAGCAAAGTCTTTAGACTAGAAATTAGGAAATCCCTATGGCCATTTTATGTATACTTTAGAGTAATTACTTTTCTTAGATGAAGAAGTTACAGTTGTTCCTATTAGTATATGAAAGAAAATATGGTTTAGATTTTATTGTGAGAAAGTTATATCTTCACAAAAGCTTTCTTGGGGACCATATGTAAATGTTCTTTTCACAGAACTGTACTTACAAATCTAACCTAAAGTTTCTCTAGTGTTAGTGGGAAGGTGGCGAACAGCATTATTATACAGTGTGGTTTTGCTGTGTGGGCTCAGAGTTGTAATTACTTTCCCAGCAGTAGTGTGTAAATTCTTGTGAGCTCTAACTTCATATTGTAGGCTTATGTTTGGAAATGATTTGGGGGAACGATACCTTTTCATTTCACTCTTAATTGAGAAAAAAATATGGCTCAGTAAAACTTCCATTTTTGATTAAGGGATCTTGGTTTTATAAATTGCTTTTAGACTGAGTAAATTGACTTTACACCTTAGGGACTATAAGTTTAGGAAATGATTGTATAGTACTGAAACCATATGTTTTCTTAGGATTTGACATATTTAAGAATGTGATTTACTTCACAATATTTATCAAATATGTATGTCTTTATTTTATATCTGTTAAATTATTTTAAGAAAATTAATTATACTTTCAGTAAAATTTAAAATAAGGTAAGGAAAGCTTAAATATATGTACATTCCATTAATAAACATGTATGAAATAGCCAAGAAGTATGTGTGAATCTGTGGCAAATGTTTTTTAAAACGTTAAAATAGATTTCTCATCGTTAAATCCTGACATGAAGCAGAGAAGAAAACATGCAGTTCTGTTAGGACATATGAGTCTCTCAGGCCAAAAGAGTTTGTATAAAACATGGTTGGTGATTTTAAGAGGTCATGAACTTGAGTTTCAATGGAAGGATGAGCAAAGGAGTATCTCATTTACTTCTATGTCCACATTTTCCCGGACGAGACTTTCAGCTGCTGATCCATCCAGCTTGTCTATTTTAGGTAATGGGTGCATTCAGTTCTAATTTGGGGGTTATTTAACTGTCTTGATCATTTAATTAACTATTGGGCTTCATCTATCAAATAGGTCAAGCTGGAGAACTTACTGTTGGGCTGAGCTAGCTTGGTCGTGACGGTGGCAGGGTCAGTGGTGGAGTTACATTTTGCACTTCATTCTATAAAGCCATTATAACTCAATAAAAATGCTTTTGATGATATCCCAAGGGGCATCCTGGACTGATACAGCCTCCTTTCAATTGCAGTTATGGCAATGATCTCAATTGGTTGGTTGAATTGATCCAATCCAGGGTCCTTTTCACCACTTTTCTTCTGATTCCTATTTATCAGATATTTGTCAATCATTTTGCTTCCTGTGTAGTTTTCCGAAGAAGCCAGAAATTAATTTTCATCTGCCTAATGGGTTTATGTGTTGTAAATAAGTGTGATGACACTCTAATTATATTTTTATGTTTGGGTGGAGGGTTTTAGTTTAATGTCAGATAACATCTCCCACGATGACCAGTTGAGATACTCATGACTTTGACTAAGCAGACTAGATACTGGAATTGCGGTTAACAGTGCTGGCAATAGCAGCAGATGTTCTCTGACTATTCGTGTACCCATTCCACAATATAAACTTTTTACTAGCCAATGATGATTGTTCCACTCCTCTGTGTCACTATCCTTTTTCCAAAAAGACTCAAGGAACAATCGCTTTTTTGTACACTAAGAAATACTGTCCTTGAGAAGTGATAAAAATCAGCAAATAGTTCACTTAATCATTTTCATTTGGGATCAAATCCCCCAAAGTACTTGAAAGTTTTAAGGGCCAGATACTTTTCTTGCTCGCAGTGAGACGCTTACCTTGAATGATGCGTCAAGGAGTTTAGGAGTATTATATTGGATTTCAGTTAAGTCTCTAAGAAGTGACATCATCTTGCCATGGCCAGTTAACATCTCTGATTCTCTTCTGCCTATAGTTTTATTCAAATAAAATATTTTATGTATAGGTAAAAAGATTCTTCATGTCTAAAATAATATTATTAAAAATGACATTAATCTTGACCTCTTCCCTTTGGTTAGATTGTGTGCTAAGTGTATCAGATATTTAATTGTCCCTTGACATAACCATATAATGGATAAGAAAGTGGAGCCTTAGAATGCAGATATCAACGGCAGGCAGCAAAAGTAGCAGACAGCAGTTCTGGGATTTATATTAATTTCTACCCAACTCCACACCCATACTATTAATCATGATACTGTTTGCCTTAAACTTGGCCCATATGAAAGAATTTTAAATCCATCTTAATCTGGAACTTGTTTTACTTTCAATACAGTGGTTTCTCTCTTCCATCCTTACACATTCTATATTTTTTCAACTAGATGATTTCTAGCTTTCTAAATTTTCTAAAGGCAGAGAAATTGAAAGAACTTTTGTACTACCGTGCTTTTCATTTATGAATATTCCCATGGCATTTGGAAACACCCACCACTTTTAAAACTGAATGTGCTAGTCTAGTTTTTCAGTAACTCTTAATGCTGTTTTCCCACATTGTTATTGTAAAATTAAAGATCAAACATGTGCAAAGCATTTTACACAAAATTTCTCTCCTGTGTCAGCAATTGCTGTTGTTGCAGTGGGTTATTGGAACCAGAATCAAAGCAAAACAGTGCAGACATATTGTTGCTTTGAAAGAACCTACTTAAGACAATTAGAATTTCAGATTCTTAAAATACTTTATGCCACTTGACTCTGCCTAAATATGCAAAATTTGAGTTACTACAAATATGGCATATAGTAGGAGAGGTGATTAAGTTGTATGAATTTATCTTGTATAACTGGTGTATTGTTTTAGTTGCTTTTTAAAAATATGGTGCCTAGGATAGGTGTTGGAACACTATGACTGAAACCCAAACATGAACAGCTTTGTAATGGTCTATCTCACGGCGATTCAATTAAAAAAATATAAGGTGTCTTGGAACAGGGTGCTCCTTAAATGATTATATTGTAATCATTGGTTAGATGGGGTTTTAGAAATGTTTTGTTCTCTCCTTAGTGAAAAGTAAGGGACAAGTGTGGGAAGGAAAATCTGAAGAGAGACTTTCAAGGGAAATTGGACTCAATGGAGTCCTTAAGGAACATCCTGAAAATTAATTGCAGGTAAAATGTGTAGAGGGCACTGTTGAGGAGAGCCTTAGATTTTGCCATGATGAAAGCATAATGTTTTCCCCTGAACCAAGTGCTTTGGGTAAAACATAAAAAGATGATGGCAGTGCTTTGCTGTGGCAGCAACGTAATAGACTTGGGGAAGGTGATCTACAGACATTTGAAAAGCACAGACCTACTTGTCCAAGAGGTGTGGATGTTTTATGGTAGGGGGAGTGGGAGTCAGAGTTGACAGTTATGGTAAACCCACTAGTATTTAATGGCCTTTGTTTCACTAGCGATATACATCTACTCGCAGACATGGGGCAGAGCTGCTACTGGCTCTCCCCTGTGACCAGCCGCTCACGAGGCGCCCGGGAGGGATGGTGGGTTCTAGCTCTGGCCCACCATCCCAGAAGAGCCTCGCAACAAGCCAGATGACCCCCCACTCCATGAGGGCCTCCATTTTCCACATCCGGACTTCTCTCTCGCCAGACCTCCACCCAGCAGACCAGCCTATCAGCGCCCCGGCTCATCGAGTTCCACCCTGCAGCAGTCTTTCTTAAATCCGGCTCAGGTATGCCGGTCCAGAGACTCGCAGACATGGGGCAGAGCTGCTACTGGCTCTCCCTGTGACCAGCCGCTCACGAGGCGCCCGGGAGGGATGGTGGGTTCTAGCCCTGGCCCACCATCCCAGCAGAGCCTCGCAACAAGCCAGATGACCCCCCCCACTCTATGAGGGCCTCCATTTTCCACATCCGACTTCTCTCTCGTCAGACCTCCACCCAGCAGACCAGCCTATCAAGCCCGGCTCACGTGGCCTCTTGCAGCCATGCGGTTCATCAATAAATGCTGGACTTAGAGATGCCTACAAGAGTATGCTACCTGCACGGCAGAGCCTGGCAAGCTACCCGTGTTGTATTTGATATATATGCCAAATACCAGTAACAATTATAGACCTCATTCTGGAATGGATTGAGGCTCTTTATGTTCCTGGAGCAAGCAGATGCCTTGGGCTCTACTAGCATGAGACAGGACATATGGAGATGTTACTGGGGCCCGCTCGAGCAAATCGATGATGAACGGGAAGACAGTGATACAGTGATAGTTTCACTAGCATTTCAGCATCTCCCCCAACTTTAGTCATTCAAATACCAGTTTCAATAGTCTTTGTCTTAGCGGTTTATGCTTTTAAAGTCTCTTTCCTTATATACACTGAAACATGGACATAAAGTTAACAGAAAATATGTCTCTCTATGGTCCGCTTTAAATTGTCTTGAGAAATGCTTCTTTCATCTAGTTTTAGCTAGAATTCTGGAGGTAGAAGGTAAAAGGTGAAAATACAAAGCCTGGGAATAGGGACTTTCCTGTGCAATTTTCTATACAGTTTTAATATGGCAGTTGGCAGTTTCCCTTTGGCTATTAGCGTAAAGCAAGTTTTTTTTTTTTTTTTTTTGCTTTTTGGGTCACACCCGGCGATGCTCAGGGGTTACTCCTGGCTCTGCACTCAGGAATTACTCATGGCGGTGCTTGGGGGACCATATGGGATGCTGGGGATCGAACACGGGCCAGCACAGGCCGGCTGCGTGTAAGGCAAACGCCCTACCTGCTGGGCTATCCCTCTGGCCCGTAAAGCAAGTTTTAATTAGACATCAGTTAAGCTTAATTCTTCCCACCTTCTCTCTTTCCTTCTGTCTCTTTTTCCTTTCCTCCATGATCCCTCCCTTTCAAAAGAACTTTGAATAGTTTTCAGGCAGTTGGAAATTATATACCCTATTCTCTCTTCATTAGTTTTTTAGCAGAAAATTTTACTGGAAATTTCTAAGTTTGATTGGATTTAAATTAGGGGGAATAATGTTTCCCCTTGCTCATTTTAAGGATATTTACTCAATTAGCTTGTAAGTGAAACATTTAATTCAGTTCCACCAGCATCCATGGATTGCCTTTTATTTGCCCAGCACAAAGTTCTGGGATGAAGAGGAAGTTATTGTTCCCTATTTCTGTGAGTTACAGCACATAAAGAACTGAAACTGTCCAATGTAATATAGTTTATAAGCAGCACACAGAAGAAATGAACTTGTTGGTCCATAAAGGCCTTAAGCTGGGAGAACAGTGAGTGTGGGGTTCATTGACTGATAAGGAAGAAACATACAACAATATGTTGTATGTTTCTCAACATGTATCTCAGTCAGTGCCTTTCTCCTCTGTAAGGAAGTCTTCATAGATATTCCTTTGAATTCTTTAATGGTCTACATGGAGTTTAAACACAAACTAGTTTTTAATGTGTGGTGAAACAGCCCTGCCGCCCTGCCACACTCATAAGAACTTGAAGCAGTAAGGAAGTGACTTTCAGCTTCAGCACATTGAAATGGCATCCTCCTCTCACCATGAGGTCCTGTCATTGAGATCAGTTCTTATTTCAGTACACTCAGACACATCCTATGTAACTGGAGCAACATGGCAGAAGTGCCTGAAACTCACATTGGGAGGAAATTTGGGGAAGTCCTGGTTGTTCTTGGGGTGGAGGCATAAATGCATGGAGAAGAAAAAATGAAACAAATCTGCCTTGATCACCTTTAAGAAATGTGTACAGAATCTGAAAGAGAAGTCTAGTTTCCATCTGCTTAGCTTCTCTCCCAGTCCCCGTCCAATATCCCCTTCAGACCTGGAGTTTTAACTACTTATTCAAAGTCAGAGAGTTGAGAGAAGATCTTAAATTCAACGAGAACCTTTAATGGAAAAACTTTCTGCTATTTCCCCTGGGTACCTTATATCAATCCCCACCACCACCCCTCACCTATCCACACACATAATGCTTGCAGCATTGGTGACTGCATCTAAAACTAGACTTTCAGAGATTTAATTATGTAGACTTGAAAAAAAATGACACTCTGAAAAGCATACAAAATAAACCTGATCATGGCCGTGAAGTGGGGGAGGAACTGAATTTTACTTCAGACACAGCCATGTTTCTAGGTTACCTGAGACCACACCCCTGCACAGACATAACTACCGGAGATTATTTCTTTTGGCTAAGTCTCTGACCTTGCAGGATCCAGCCAGCTGTCTTGAAGTTTTGGGTGCTAGACATAATACAGATAGAATCCAAGACTTATTTCTATTTTATGTATTTAACATGGCTGTATTAATTTAATTCATCACCCGTTCCACTTCTGAGATCCATCAACAATGGTGTCACAAAATTACTGCCTTTGAGTTTTGTACAGATAGTCTAAAGTGCATGCAGATGTATGAGAAATACTAGACTTTATGGTAGCATCTACAGGTAATGCCTTTGGCTTTATTAATTTATTTTTGAGACTGTAGTTGAGAATGTGAATTAATGATTTATTTGCATTAACTTCCTAGTTTTCTTTCTTCTGAATGTTATGAGGCAGTTTTTCCTTGTAAAAATAGTTTGTGTTCCACTTGGGAGACTGATTTTTCTCCTTTGGTTTCTCTCTTTAATAATTGAAAACTACTGTTCATTATTTACATGAAAGTGTCTTTTTTGCTGGTCTGCTTTCTATAACCTTTCCCCTTGAAGAATTTGAAGAATTCTCTGACTTTCCTCTGGGGGATTTTATGCCTGCCTTATCCCAGATGTGGGACATAGACTACGCTGAGGTTTTCTTTGTGTGTGTGCGTGTATGTGTGTGTTTGTGTGTGTGTGTGTGTATTTAATCTTCCTACATTTGAAAGAAGTTGTGAGCTTATAGAAAGGATTTTTTTTAAGAACGTTAAGTCCTTAAGAAAACATGTAAGCCTTCTTTAAATTTCTGGCTTACTTAATGACACTGAAATCCCATGTGCAAAAATGAAGTTTTTAGATAGTAAAGGGAAATTTCACACATGTTATTTCAGTCTTTGATTCTAGGATTTTATTTTCTGAATGAAAGCATGTCAGCTTCTACTTCCAGCGGCCCTGTGTCTGATCTTTCATTGGAGACTTGCTGATGTCAGCCAGTCAAGGCACGGACTTGCAAACCTTTTCCCTGCTTTTATCTTCTCTGTCCCCGCCCTTGTACTGGCACAAAGAGCATAATACGCCTTATTCATAATATTTTGTCTGCTCACATTCTGATAGGCATATTGATCTTAATCTCTGGCTCAGAATGTAAAGTGTTAGGAAGTGCGGAGAAGAGTGAAGGAAGGGAATATTAGGAAAGACAGCGTTTTCTAATTTTTCCTAACGTCCACTTAGATTCCCAGACAACATGTAACCACCAGCCTTTGTTATTGTGGTTTTCATGTTAATGTCTAAAAGATACTATAACATCTAAATTTGGTTGTATGGAAATTTTTTAGAAGAATGCCAAGGAGAGTTTGTGCTCTTTATTTGAACACAATTTAATGATACAAAGTTTCCTAAACGTCTTTCCACAATGAATACCTGTTTGTTGTGTTGTGTTCAACTTATTTAAATTATGAAGTTTCAGTATTTATAACTCATTCATTTGTGTTGTATTTTAAAAACTCAAAATGAATAAACTTTGTTTCTCAATGCTTAGTATTTTTCCATGCAGCTGAAGTTGCCACTGACGGTGTTTCCTATGAGTATGCCGTATATTCCTCTGGTTGACACATCTTCCTTTTTTTCTTTTCCTCCTGTAGGATCTTTCAAAGATGGTTTGGTTGCCTTGGAGATTTGGAGATCTTATGCCACGATGAGGACTCGCCACACGGGGGCTCCCAGTGTGTTTTTCATATATTTGTTTTGCTTTGTGTCTGCTTACATCACTGATGAGAACCCAGAAGTCATGATTCCATTCACCAATGCCAACTATGACAGCCACCCAATGCTGTTCTTCTCCAGGGCAGAAGTGTCTGAGCTGCAGCTCAGGGCCAGCAGCTCCCATAAGCACATAGCCGCCAGGATCACAGAAGCTGTGCACGCCATGCTCACCAGCCCCTTGGAGTACCTCCCGCCCCTGGGATCCCAAGGACTACAGTGCCCGATGGAATGAAATTTATGGCAACAACTTGGGTGCCTCGGCAATGTTCTGTGTGCTGTATCCTGAGAATGTTGAAGCCCGGGACATGGCTAAAGACTACATGGAGAGGATGGCAGCGCAGCCTAGTTGGTAGATTTTTATCTTTTTCTTCTTACTGTTTAATTCTGCAGTTTAAAGACAAAAATTAATGTCAGATGCCAGATTTTTTGTATGTCTCTGCATTTGTGTGTGTGTGTGTGTGTGTGTGTGTGTGTGGCTGTATGTATGAGAGAGGGGAAGAGTTGTTTACTGTTTGCGCTGCTGGTAGTTTGTGAATTGAACATAGTTTCAAAAAATCTAGTAACTTCCATATTTAAAGTTAAAAAGAAAATATTTAGATTACAAAAGAGAACCAAAGAAAACTAATTTGCTGAATTGAGTAAATTGTATCATCTTGATGCTAAGAATTCTTGCCCCCTTGTTAGTACCATCATCTGCCTTGAGATTGCCACTGATTGGCCCCTATGTGATTAAAACCTTTTGCCAAATAAAAAGATTTCCTCTAATTAAGATTGATTTGCATCTTATGATAATAAGGAACTAAAAGTAAATGTGATGGGATTAGCTGGCAATTTATAAATAGGATTTTATCCAACAACCAGCAAATTGCTCAAACCTGTAGGAAGACCAATGTGTAATTATGTGAGGAATTTTAATTATGCAATAATTTGTTTTCAAAAGTTTCAAAATTGAGAGGAAAACCCCTTTTTTGATTAGCTTAAATTATTTTATCTGATTAATGTGTGTGTGTGTGTGTGTGTGTGTGTGTGTGTGTGTGTGGGCACAGAGCTGGGAGTAATCCCTGAGCACTGTTTGGTATGGCCCCCCAAATCAAATAAATAAAGAAATGAATTGCATAAAGTGAATATCTTTATCTGCTTCCAGAACGCTTAAGGGAGAATTGTTTAAGTTGGGAGTCTGAGATTTTAATTTAATGAATTTGTTTTGGCAGTGCTCATGGGGTATCCACAGAGTTGGTGGGGAGGGAGTTGCTTTTGAGGTGCGGGGTTTGAGTGGTGGTTCCTACGGAGCTGTTTCCTGGAGCCTGTGGGTATTTTTATTTACAGGATGCTTTAGGGCTAGAGAGATCGCACTGGGTAAGATGGGTGTGGTGGGTAATGTGTTTGCCTTACGTGTGGCTGACCCCAGTTCTACTCTAGCTATGGTTCTAATCATAGATGGTTCCCTGAGTACCACTAGGAGTAAGCTCTGAGTATCACTGTGTGTGGCCCAAGTATATATATTACTCATGAGGACTGGAGAAATAGTTCAGCTAACTGAAGTACATACTTTGTATGCAAGAGATTTGGATTCAACCCCTTGCCACTGCATAGTTTGCCAAGCACCCTGAATATGGAAACAGTCCACAGTAACTCTGGGTGTGATACCAAACTGGAGCCCAAGTAATGGTTTAGTTACACTAAAAATAATTATAAATATACTTCAAAATATCCTTCAAAAATATGTAAACCACTTGTAAGACTGAGAGAACTAAGTTTTAAATGTTTAAAAAATCAGTGAACATTTTAAAATAAATGTGATAAATTGCATCTCATATGATAGAGGGTAGGAGTGGTAATTTTGGGGGCGTGGATGAAAAGATATTACAGGGCATAATGGCCTTACCTTACAAGTGGCAGGTCCAGGTTTGACCCCCTAGCATGGTACCTGTGCACCACAAGGAGTGACCTCTGAATACTACCAGGTGTGACCCAAAAATCAAAAAAGCAAAATAAAAGCAAAGATAAAAAGTAGAATGATAGTGTGCAAGCTTTCTGAATTCTGACAAAATGGTAAGTTTAAAGTTCTATCAAAACATGTTAAAGAAATTTAATTCTTTCAAAATTTCTATATTTTGTTTCTAATAGGACTCTACTGGGACTAGTGGATCCAGGACACTCCTACTGATTCCCTGTCCCCACCAGGGTAGAGAGACCTGTTCCTTTCAGGTCAACAAGTGGTGCCAGGGATAGACTTTTGAGCCTCCAACATGCTAAGCATCTAAACATGTATCATGTCACTTGAACTATCTTCCTGGCCCTATTTCTTAATCTAGTAGAGGGCAACCATATGCTCCCTTACTCAGTGACACATGTCAAGAAGTTTGTTCTGTCCTTTAATGAAACTCTTTTAATTTAGGAATTTAGTTGATTCCATGTTTTGATTGTAGTAAAAGCACTGCCAGTAACATAGCAGCAAATATTTCAAATTAGTGTTTCCATATACATCAGAAAAATGCCTATAGGAGATCAAGATTATATGGTATTTTAAAAATTTTTTAAAGGTGTTAGCAAACCTTTTTCTATAGAGAATGTACTAATTTGCATTTTGACTAGCATGAGTACCTTTGGTTTTGAAAGTCCTTTTTTATTTGAGTTAAGTGAAAATTGACAAAGATACAGATGAAAATGTATCAGACACAATAAAAAGCCATTGGGTTTTCCCTCTTAAAAATTACCTCACAGACATGAATCCTTTTTAGTGGATATTTTTAAGCGCAGATACAGAAGCATTAAAAGAATTGCATAAGGGTAGGGTAATTCTCTTTTATAGAACATTAGGACTTATAAATACCAACTTAGATGAACTTAGATGTATGGTGTTACTAAAAAAGGAATAGGTTTCAGTGCTACAAGAAGGAATTAATAATAGAATAAAATAAGAATAATGTTTACATAGTTTATATAAGTTCACTTTCAGTGGTTGTTAGAGATGTGTTGAATTTTATTAGAAGACTAGTACATCATTCATGGCAATATTGATAAAAAAATAGGTATCATTCTAAGCCGTGATCCAGTAATTCAAAAATTCAGTCTATGATTTATTAGAGCTGAACAGTTGACTTCTTTCTCTTGAGTTTCTAGAAACTGGAGGTCGTGAAATTTAGAATTTACCTTAATGTCTATTTTCTAGTTCCAGAAATGATCCTAGCATAGAAAAAAAATTGAACTAGCGTGGCATTTTGTTTTGGCAAGTTCTGCTTCTAGGTTATTCTTTAAATGACTTTTTTGAAAATTGTAGCTTGCTAAAAGCTACCATACCAAAGACAAAGTCATAACTTAACAGTTCTTTTAATTGAATAACCATGAGATAGATGGTTGAAAACTGTTCATGATTGGATTTCAGTCATGCAGTGTCCCAACACCCATCCCTTCACTAGTGCACATTTCCCAGCACTTATGTCCTCAGTTTCCCTCCTATCACTCCCACAATCTCTATGGAAGTCTCTCTCTCTCTCTCTCTCTCTCTCTCTCTCTCTCTCTCCCTGTCTCTTTCTTGTTTTGCAAATTGTGGTTTGAAGGGTTATTATGTAAATCCCTTTACCCCTAACTACTTTCAATACTCAGTTCTGGCCCAGTGTGACATTTCCTACTATTATTTTCATACTGGTCCTATCTCCATCTTACCTGCCTTCCACCTCCCACACAATTGTGGTAGATTACAATCATCGACAAATTCTCCTGCCCCCTTTTTCCCTGGCCTTGGCTATTAAGCTCATGCTAAATTTTTTATAGACCACAAATAAATATAGTCATTCTATATCTGTCCTTCTCCTTCGGACTCATTTCACTCAGCATAAACTCATAACTTTTAATTTAGATTTATGGTTAAATATTATAATTTCTTTTTCTATTTTGGTTTTTGGTTATTTTTATTTTGCTTAAAATTTTTTTATTAAGACAACATGATTTACAAAGTTGTTTGTAATAGAGTTGTTTTAGGCATACCATGTTCCAGTATCAGCCCTAGCACCAGTGCTCCGCCTCCATGCACCAGTGTTTCCAGGTTCCCCCCCACCTACCAACCTGCAGTCGTTGCAGGTATATAACAAACATGTCAACTTACATGCTCCATCAGAACTTAAAAACATGGAAAACAAAGCAAAACAAAAAGCTTAAAAACATAGCAAATGGAATTATAAAGAAAAAAAGGATGAAAGTTGAATTTTTAATCATTGATTGCTAAGTGATTTTAGCAGTATAAAAAAGCTGTGAATTTATCATTGAAAGTTACACTTTAATGATTACTCCTAGCAGGCTAGGAGTAAACATCCCTGTACTAGTAGGGGGCGGCCATATATGCTTAGTGTCCTGCTCACAGGTTGAGAAGTTCCTGTCCTTTAGAGAAACTCTTAATGCTTCTTCCAAAACTGACTGCAAGGCTCTGAACTCTCTAAGTGAACATTATCACTTTCTGACAACTTGAATCACTACTGTCTTATTATTTAACTACATTTATATTGGAAAAATCATGTGCTCCCCTATACACAAAGAAGTATGTTGTGGTTGTTATCATTGTCTCTAGATAAGGAAAAAATACTAGCTTTATTTAGGAAAAGGGAGCAATCATTAATATTTTGGAGCAGAGGAAGATAATTTCCTACAACGGCTTCTTCTTAAGACTGAGCACTTTTGCCATTTCCTTGAAAAGCACTTCTACTGTTTTTGAAAACCAATAATAAAATTGTGTTCATTATGTTAGCAAACATTTATTCAGCACTGATTTTGTATCACGCTGAGTGCTGGAGATTCAAAGATGAAATAATCCAGTAATTTATGTTTTATAACTTTAACGTGACTGTAGGTTGCTTGGAAATTGTTGGGTGTTTAAGTTTAAACTTAGCATATATCTTGTGCTCAGACTGTGTGAATTCATGACCTAAAGGTTTGTATAATGCTGCTTTCTGGGCAGCAGAAAACACTGTGGTTTCAACTGTCATGGATTTACGCTCTTTGGATCTAAGCTCCTCACTCTTCAGCTGTGTTATTTAAAACTAATTAGCTTAATTTGTCTGATCCTTAGTCTCCTAATGATGTTAGGTGGTAATACTGTTTACCTCATAGGGTTATTAGGAGGATTAAATGAAATAATCAGTATAAATGCGCAGTTCCTTCCACATTGCAAGCCTTCCCTAAATCACTAATTCAGAATAATAACGGTATATTGTTATAGATTTTTAAAAATCTAGTTCTTAGACCCTGCTTGCACTAGTATTTGTTTGGAAATTTGTTTGTTACTGCAATTTGTTTGTTGTAATGTATTTGAGATTTTCACATGTTTATTCAGATTGCTCTCAGAAATAGCACTGCTGTTTAAATTACAAAAACTTCCTTTGGTTTTGTTCCAATAAAACTCTCAGGTTTGCTTCCCTAGCATACCTGACTCTAGTATTACTATAAGATTCAGTAATATAAGAGCAAATAATTACTTATAATATATACTCATATTATTATATTACTCTTATATTTATTATATATTAAGAGCAATAAGTAATTATATATAAGAGTAATATTATATAAGATTACTCTTATAGTAGTATAAGAGTCTTATAGTAATACTAACAATACTAATAATATAAGCATCTTATAGTAATATTAATAATAGTAATATTAATATGAGTCTTATAGTAATACTATGAAGAAGTCCTGGAGGAATGTAAGAATGATGTGTCTTCTGTGTGGTTTTAAAAAGTAGTAGGTCTGAGTTATCCAAGCACCATGATTTATTAATGTGGATCATTTCTTTTTTTCTAGTAAGGGTTCACATCTAGTGATGTTTAGGGTCATTTCTGGCTCTACACTTAGGAATTACTCCTGATGGTACTCTGGTGACCATATGGGATGCTGGGGATCAACCCTGGGTTGTCTTTGTGCAAGACAAATGCCATACCCACTGTACTCTCTCCTACCTGGATCATTTTATTTATAATTCGGGTAAATAAAGAGCAAAAGGTTATATTTATGCATTGACTTATTTGAGATACTTGTTGAAAGAAAAGTTAAATGGCAAAGGAGCTACACAATATAAAGGAAATCTAATAGATTGATAATAATGTTTGTGGTAAGAAAATAACACTCAAAATTTCATTATTTTAATTTTAATTTAATTGTTTATATAACACTTTAACAATATTAGTAAAGTTTATGACATTGATGTACAAAGTTACTGTATCCCATCACTAGTACCTTCTACCACTGTCTCTGTTGCCTCTGTCTCTTCACCTCCCAGCAGACACACTGCTAAGTAATCAGTTTTATAATCCAAGGCCATGGGAAAGCTGCTTTTTCTTTCTGTGTGAGAAAGCTGACACTTATCTGTGTGCTGTATCTGGTCTTTGTACAGAAGCCCACATCCTCTCTCAGAAGGCTCTGTTCTTCTGCCTCTTGCTAATTCTAAAACATTGTTATGACAGCTAAAGCAATAGTAATTTAAATTTGTTCTTAAATTCATTTTCAAAATCAAACCTGAACAGATATTATTTTGTTGTTATAGTTGTTGCTGGCAGTCGTGGAGGTAGTTTTGGGATAACATGTATTACTGGGGATCAAACCCTGGTCCTATACTTGAAGATCTGTCTTTGACCTAAACCACATCCTGACCCAGATATTATCTTATTTACATATAAAATGGAAAATTAGTTCTTGTTACTTTTGTCTTTGTGCTTTGCAAAATTATGTCTTGCTCCCTAAGAGCTAGTGAAATGAAAATTAGGATTTGGGTTCCTTTTGGCTCTGTGTTTTACAAAAAACTCAATGAGAACTTAAGATATAATTACTTTGAGACCTCTTAATGAGTTGATATCATAAGTCTAGATCTGGTAGCAAGAGAATACTATTCATCTTATTTTTTGAAGTAACATCTTATTGTTTTTTTAATTTTTTATTTTTACAATTACAAAGATATACAATTAAAAAGTTCATATTTGGGTTTTGGTCATACAGTGTTCCAGCACCCATCCCGCCACCAGTGCCCATCTCCCACCACCAACGTCCCCGGTTCCCTCCCCCTCCCCCAGCCCTGCTCCATGGCAGGTTCTTTATTTCTATCCATTTCTCTCTCTTTTTCTTTCCTCCAGACTATGGATTACAGAACATACATTAAAGGGTTGTCATGTGTATCTTTTTGCTTCTATTTAATGCTCAGTTCTAGGTTGGCATTAGTACCCTTGACAATTGTTAGCACACAGTTCCATTTTCTGTCTTACCTAGCCTCTGACTCCCAGACGCTTGTGATAATTTCCACCTTTGACAAGACCTCCCGATATATGCTTCACTTGACCTTGGATATTGGTATCATAATATGTACATATATATTTATGTTATGCAGATAAATGCAGTCATTCTGTATCTGTCTCTCTCCTTCTGGCTAATTTCACTCAACATAATCTTCTCCATGTCCATCCATTTATAGACAAATTTTATAACTTCATTTTTCCTGACAGCTGCATAGTATTCCATTGTGTAGATGTACCAAAGCTTCTTTATCCAGTCATTGATTTTCGGGCACTCTGGTTGCTTCCAGATTCTGGCTATTGTGAATAATGCTGCTATGAACATAAAAAAGTAGGGATGGTGTTTCCACTGCGTATTTTTGGTTTCCCAGAGTAGATTCCCAGGAGTTCAATTTCTAGTCTTTGGAGGAATGTCCATATTGTTTTCCAGAAAGGCTGTACCAGCCGGCATTCCCACCAACAATGGATGAGTGTCCCCTTTTCCCCCACATCCATGCCAGCACTTGTTCTTTTTACATGTCGCTGCCCAGTTTTCCCAACACCACTTGTTGAAGAGGATTTCTTTACTCCATTTTAGACTTGTTACACCTTTATCAAAGATTACATGATCATGTGTTTGAGGTTGGGTGTCAGGATACTCAATTCTATTCCATAGGTCCACAGGTCTGTTTTTATTCCAATACCATGCTGTTTTAATTACTACTGCCATGTAGTACAGTTTGAAGTTGGGAAAGGTGATGCCTCCCATCTTCTTTTTCCCGAGGATTGCTTTAGCTATCCTTGGGGGGTTTATTGTTCCATACAAAGTTCAGGAGTATTTGGTCAATTTCTTTGAGGAATGTCATGGGTATCCTTACAGGGACTGCATTGAATCTGTACAGAGTTCTAGGGAGTATTACCATTTTGACAATGTTGATTCTCCCCATCCATGAGCAGGGAATATGTTTCCATTTCCTTGTGTCCTCTTTTATCTCTTGGAGCAGTGTCTTGTAGTTTTCTTTGTACAGGTCCTTTACACACTTGGGTAAGTTGATTCCTACATATTTGATTTTCTGTGGCATAATTGTGAATGGAATTGTTTCCTTAATATCCCTTTCTTCTCTTTCGTTATATGTATATAGGAAAGCCACCGACTTTTGGGTGTTTATTTTGTATCCTGCCACTCTACTATATGCATCTATTGTTTCTAGGAGTTTTTGGTAGAGAGTTTAGTGTTCTCTAGGTATAATATCATGTCATCTTCAAATAATGATAGCTTGACTTCTTCCCTTGCCTATCTGGATGCCCTTGATGTCCTTTTCTTCTCTGATTGCTATCGCAAGTACTTCCAGTACTATATTGAATAAAAGGGGGTGAGAGTGGGCAACCTTGTCTTGTCCCTGATCTCAGGGGGAAGGCTTTCAACTTTTCCCCCATTGAAAATGATGCTCACTGTGGGCTTTTGATAGATGGCTGTAACTATCTTGAGGAAAGTCCCTTCAATTCCCATAATCTGGAGGGTTTTAATCATGAACGGGTGCTGGATCTTATCAAATGCTTTCTGCGTCTATTGATAGGATCATATGGTTTTTATTTTTTCCTTTTATTGATATGATGTATTATGTTGATTGACTTGCGAATGTTGAACCATCCTTGCATTCCCCGGGATGAATCCTACTTGGTCTTGATGTATAATCTTCTTGATGAGTCTTTGGATTCTGTTTCCTAGTATTTTGTTGAAGATCTTAGCATCCGTGTTCATCAGGGATATTGGTCTGTAGTTTTCTTTCTTTGTGTTGTCTCTCCCTGCTTTGGGTATCAGGGTGATATGTGCCTCGTAGAAGCTGTTTGGGAGTGTTTCTGTTTCTTCTATTTCCTGGAAGAGCTTGAAAAGGACTGGCAGTAGGTCCTCCTTAAAGGTTTGGTAGAGTTCACTAATGAATCTGTCTGGACCTGGGCTTTTGTGTTTGGGCAGACTTTTAATTACTGTTTCTATTTCCTCAATGGTGATAGGCTTATTCAGGTATTGGAGGTCTTCTTGTTTCAGTCGTGGGAGGTTATAGGACTTCAGGAATTGATCCATTTCTTCTAGATTCTCATGTTTCACGGCATACAGGCTCTCAAAGTAATCTCTGATGATCTTTTGGATTTCTGTGGTTTCTGTTGTGGTGTCACCCTTTTATTTCTGATTCTGTTTGTTTGGGTTCTCTCTTTCCCTGTCCTTACAAGTCTTGCCAATGGTTTGTCAATCTTGTTTAACTTTTCAAAAAACCAGCTCTTGGTTTCATTAATCTCTTGGATTGTTTTTTTGGTTTCCAACTCATTGATTTCCTCTCTAAGTTTTATTATTTCCTTTTTTCTGCCTGGGTTGGGCCCTTTTGTTGGTCTTTTTCTAATGTCTTCAGCTGTGTAGTCAGGTTATTTATGTGGGCCCTTTCTTGTTTCCTGATGTATGCTTGCAGAGCTATAAACTTCCCTCTTAACACGGCTTTTGCTGTGTCCCACAAGTTCTTATAATTGGTGTCTTCATTTTCATTTGTTTCCAGAAATCCTTGGATTTCCTGTTTGATTTCTTCTATTACCCTCTTGTTGTTTAGGAGTGAGATGTTCAGTTTCCAGGTGTTTGGTTTGACTCCCTGTTTCTGTGTACGGTTGACTTCCATTTTCAGTGCATCATGGTTTGAAAAGATAGCTGACACAATTTCTATCTTTTTTATTTTATTGAGGTATACTTTGTGGCTCAGCATGTGGTCTATCTTGGAGAATGTTCCATGTGCACTAGAGAAAAAATGTGTATTCAGCTTTTTGGCATGAAAAGCCCTGTATATATCCACTAGCTCTCTTTCTTCTTATTTCTTCTTTGAGGGCCAATATTTCCTGGTGAGTTTCATTCTTGTTGATCTATCCATCGTTGATAGAGCAGTGTTGAAGTCTCCAACTATTATTGTGCTACTGTTAATGTCTTCTTTGAGGTCTCTTAGCAGTTGTTTTATATATTTTGCTGGCCCCACGCTGGGTGCATATATGTTTAGTAGTGTAATTTCTTCCTGGTGTACATACCCCTTAAGTAATAAGAAATGGCCTTCGTTGTCCCTTCTAACCTTTTTCAGCCTGAAGTCTATATTATCTGATACTAATATGGCCACACCAGCCTTTTGGAGGAGTTGTTTTCATGGAGAATGGTCTTCCAACCTTTGACTTTGTGTCTGTGTTTGTTCTGATTATTCAAATGCGTTTCTTGTAGGCAGCAGAATGTTGGGTCCAATTTTTTAATCCATTTTGTTACTCTGTGTCTCTTAATTGGTGCATTTAGACCATTGACATTGAGAGAGATTATTATCATCGGATTTTGTGTCATCTTTCTGTTTGTGCTTGTTGTGCTTATGGGTTTGGTCATATTACAGTAGACTCTTCAGTCCTTCTTTTAAGGTTGGTTTTGAGTCCATGAAGTTCCTGAGTTGTTGCTTATCCATGAAGTTGTGTATCTTTCTTTCATATCTGAATGTGAGTCTGGCCGGTAAAGAATTCTTGGTGAGGCCTGCAGTTCATTGAGCCTTTTCACAATATCCCACCATTGTTTTCGGGCTCAGAGTGTTTCATCAAAGAAGTCTGCTGTAAATCTTAGAGATGTTCCTTTGTATGTGATTTCCTTCTTTGATCTTGCTGCTTTCAGTATTCTATCACAGCCCGGCTCCGCCACTTGGGTCGCGTGGTTCATCAATAAATGCTTTATTTGGAGGTGTTTAAAAGAGTTTGCCCTCCCGCTCGACAAGCCTGGCAAGCTTCTCGTGTTGTATATGATATGCCAAATTCCAGTAATTATATTAGGTCATTCCCATGACCTAATATAATGGTTTAAGGCTCTTTATGTTCCTGTAGCAAGCCAATGCCCCTGGCTGTACTGGCATGAGACAGGACATATGGAGATATTACTGGTGCCCGCTCTAGTTTGCTAGATGATCAACGGGAAGATCATGATCGTGATCGTGATCTCTATCTATAGTTTTTGTCATTTTTATTAAGATGTGTCTTGGAGTATTCTTGTTGGGGTTTCTTTTAGCTGGTATCCTACGGGCCTCCTGGATCTTGAGGCAAGCGTTCTTTAGTTCCGGGAACTTCTCAGCAATTATGGCTTTGACAGTTTCTTCTTCTTCAGGGTTTTCTTCTTGGCCTTCTGGGACCCCAATGATCCATATGTTGTTTATTCTGGCTTCATCCCGATTATCTCTTGTTGTCTGTTCGGTAATTGTGAGTCTTTTTGTATCTTCTGGTGTTGTGTAGCGAATCTTTGGTACTGGTCCCGAGATCACTAATTCTTTCTTCAGTAGCTATTATTCTGCTGTGCTGGCTTTTCATTTTGTTTTTCATTTCATTTACCTCATTTTTAATAACTGTCATTTCCATTTGCATTTTCCTCACTTCTATATGTCCTCCTGTATTTTATGAGTTTGCATTCCATTGCTTCTTTGAATTCCTTATGAATTCTTAACATTTCTTTCTGAAATTCCTTTTCAGAGAGGTTATACAACTCATTGGTATTGCTTGGCCCATCTGGACTAGTGATTTCACCCACAGAGCTTGATGGAATTTTGCGCTGCTTTACCATTATGACTATTGTAGATTGCAAATACGGGTTCTTGGGGGACCAGATAGTGCAGTTAGTAGGTGTCTGGTCTGTTTGCAGAGTTTAGGTGGGCAGCAAGGATGTAGGAACCAAGGTTCACTGGTACCTCATGCAAGATAGTTAGTAAGAGGGTCGCACGGACGCTAGGGCGTCCAGGCGGTTTTGAGTTTTGGGATGTTCCCAGAAGCTCAGGACCCAAAGGGTCACAGTGAAACCAAGGCAGTTTGCCTTGGTTCCGGTTGATGGAATTTCTGCTCTTCCCTGGGGCAACTTGGGTCTGCGGAGACGCAGGGGTCACACACACACCTGTGGGGAGACTGCCACTGTGGGGAGACTGCCACTGTGGGGGGAGACTGCCGCTGGTCCCGGAAGTGCAGGGCCCAAAGGGTCCGCGGTGAAACTAAGGCAGTTTGCCTCTGTTCCCGTTGATGAAGTTTCCGCTCTTCCCTGGGGCAACTTGTGTCCGCGGAGATGCAGGGGTCACACACACACCTGTGGGGGAGACTGCCGCTGTGGGGGAGACTGCCGCTGGTCCCGGAAGCGCAACATCTTATTTTTGAAGTGAGTTCATTTTTGTAAAATGCTATTACTAGAGTAACATCTGTATATAGCCCAGTTGATACTTGAGGGATAGTCCATTTATAAAGTTTCTTTCTGTAGTCTTTACATAGCTAAAATTATTACTGGAGCACAGTTAGACTCCAAATAACTGAAAATCATCTACCTTTTTTTTTCTAAATAACTTAAACTTGGGCCAAATTCTCAGCTGTAGATCACATGCCTACATGTTTTGTGGTTTGGATTTTTATTCCTGGCATAGAAACAACAAAGGACAACAACAACAACAACAACAAAAGAACTTAAAGCTTTAATGTAGCAAAATAATAAAAGAAGTTATTAGAGATTTCTACGATGTCAACTTTGTGGGTGAGATTTTGTAATCAACATACCTTTCTTTAATAGTTTTGTAATTTGAGTGTGTCTTATATACTGGTTCCTATTTATTTTTATCATACATTTCTCACAAAATAATTAAAAAAAAAAACAAAATGCAAAATTCAAATTAGAAGTCACCGGGAAAGAAAAGCCGTGAGGAAGCAGTTAGGGACACCAGCTAGAATCTAAGAAATGAAGTGACTGCTGAAAGGACCCTTAGATGTCATGAGCTAGCCGACGTGTTCCCTGATTTATTTTCAGCAACAGGAAAGTGGGCTTAGTTCTGTTTTTGAAGTATGCAGTGTCCGTGGAATTAAAAATAGAATAGTTGCTTTGTAGGACTACTACTCAACGCAATAATTAGAAAGACATTTCTCCTGGGATTTTCATGATGAGCTCTCACAACGGCCTCAGTGTGTATGTGATGAATAGCTTAATGCTGTTTTTGACTCCTGACTGGTATGAGGACAAAACTAGCTGTTTTGCTCAGACATGTATCCCCACATGCAGATCTTTGTTGAATGGATCAATGGAGATTTAGCATTTCCGGATGGAGGATCTGCAAAATGAAGTTCACTCACACCTGAGATGGAGGTGGAGGGGTGAGAATAAAGTCTTGGCCCAAGGTTACCCTTCTTTCCCAACCTGGCTCAATCTGTTAGTAGCATTTATGTTGAATGGTATTTCCTAAAGGGGGATGCTAATGTCTCTCGGAGAGTGTGGGGAGAGATCTGGGGATCTCTCAGATCTCTCCCAGATCTAACAACCTCATGTACAGTTGGGGAGTGTTTCTCTTGTTTACCTAATGAAGGCAGATCACCAGGGTTTGCTGAGTGATTTTTCCTCCCCCGGAAAAACCAGCAGCAGGCCAAGTAAGTTTTGAGTACCTCTTATGTCACTTGAATCACTTGAATCCCGTTATTCATCAATTTGCTCGAGTGGGCGCCACCTCTTATGTAGAAGAATGAAATAACTGTTTATGGTTCCACCCTCCCACACACACACATTGCATATCTGTTACATAATGATCATAAATTGTAATAGCTTGATAAACACTCTTGATAAATTGTTCTTCCAATGATTTCTGTCACTAAAAAGAAATTCAATTAAATAACTCAATCAAATCATTATTAGAAAACACTCAAGCTCCTGAGTCACTTCACCAAGATGATGGTTAAGTGGGTCATATTTCCCTTGCTAACAGAGCAGAAAGCATTTTAAAGAGATTTAAGGTAGGATGGTATCCAAAGGGTTTGTTGTTCAAGCTCTAAATGCAAATCCCATGTACATTTCTGAGCAGCATATTTTGGGGGGCTTTTGTCTAAACACTGATAACCCTGGGGAGCATAGTGGTCTTTGAAGGCAGAGCCTTGCTTTCATCTTGACTGCCGCTTCATGAGGCGAGCTTCTTAGCCTCTGTAAACCTTCATTCCTACATCTACAAAGTGTGGGCGATTCTCCCTATGCTAGATTGCTCTAAGGATAAAGTGAGATAATGCACATAACCAGGTTCGATCCCCGGCATCCCATATGGTCCCCTGAGCACTGCCAGAAGTAATTCCTGAGTGCAGAGCCAGGTGTAACCCCTGAGCATTGCCAGGTGTGACCCCAAAAAAAAAAAAAAAAAAACAACTCTTTGTATTATATGTCTGCTCAAATTCGGACTGAAAAACTTTATTTCACAGAATGTGTAACTATATTCTCCTTTCTCTGCTCTGTTATGTTTTGGAGATTCATTCTTATGTTATTATTTTGAATCATTCTTTCCCCCTTTATAATATTTTTGCTTATTGCCAGAAAATAAATCACAGAGGAAAGAAATTGCTTCACTGTTCCATTGGAGCCAGTCAGCTACAGGAAATAAGAACTGGTGAAGGAAACAAAGAAAGTTGAACTTTGCAGACAGAGAAGTGATTGTATTTTTTATTCACAACAGACCACCTATTAAATCTTTGCCTGTGGATTACAAAGTTTCAGAGTGACATCTGAGTGTGTATCTGAGAAAGAATATGAAATAGTAAAAGAGAGAGAAAAGAAAAGCCTCTGGCAAATTGGAAGCAAACCAATACGTTTCCTGGCTGCGCATTCCAAAGGGAGGAGTGGCCTGTCCTTCTCAGCCTGGCCTGCTGGGCTCCAAATGCAGCTTCCCAGCAGCTGTTTCACAGGCTTTATATTTTTTCTAAATTGCACATTCAGGCTGGAAATCAGAGGGGGTGGGTATAACCGGGTCCTGACATGTGGAGTCCCAGCCTTGTGAGTAAAAGACTAGATTTTCCTCTTGTGACCCTACAGTGTTGACAACTGGCAGGCTTAGTCCTGAGTGCACCTGGAATCTATTGAATTCAAGGCAAGAAATCCAGAGGACTGGTGCAAATGCTGCTCCAGAAACCCAGCCTCCGATTTCCCAGACTTTCTCAGAGTTTCTTCTTTCTAGCCTTCTCCCTATTTCGCTCTCTGCCTCTCTTTTTTTTCTGTAGCCTAGGTATATTAGGACAAGGGGCAAATAGATGGTGAAGTCTGAATTGATCTTTCATAGGTGAACTTAACATACTATATACACATGTTGATTTTTAGTGATGAACAGTTAAAATTTATATGCTTTTACAATCCAGTATTATTTAAGCAATAGTAATTATTCACTTTTTTCTCTCTCTCTTTCGGTATTTGGAAGTGGAAATGGAAAGCTAGAACTCCCATATATATAGTTCCACTGGGGGTAAAGTGACTTTAATAATGTTTCTTTCTAATGTCAAACTTAAGGTACTTTACAACAGCTAGAATCATACCCTATTGAAGAGATATTGAAAGCTAATTTTCTCTGTGAGACTTGTTGGACTGTGAGATTCAGACTTGTTGGACACACAGACTTGTTGGACTATGAGACTTGTTGGACTGTGAGATTGATGGAGCCCAGGAAGTTACATGACAAGTAACGCCTCCCTCCCTGGTAGTACAAAGTTTCAGAGTGACAACTCCCCCGTTTTTGTAATGATGCTTGGATTCTAAAGTTGGCAGAGTGGGTGCTGTGCATAATGCTAGAGAAATGCTTGCTGCTCTTTATGTTGTTGTTTGTTTGGGGGCCTCATCCAGTAATGTTCAGGACTTACTAGCCCTACACTCAGGAATCTCTCTGGCAATATTCAGGGAACCATATGGGATGCTTGAGGTCAAACCCCAGTAGGCTATGTGAAAAAGGCAAGCCCCATAACCACTGTACTAGCTCTCCAGCCCTAGCTTGTGCATTTGATGGGGTTCTAAATCAGTGCCCCTTATACCAGACAGTCGAAACACTATTGAATTCAGTTGCTCAGAGTCTATTTTCTATCATTAAAAGTTTGCCGAGCATGAAAAAATTTGCCAAGCCAGGGGCCACGCTGGCTGGATTTGGAGTGGGAATTTGGAGTGAGGAATGGGCTCCTCTACCCATTCCTCCACCTCCAGGCCAGCTACCCCGGAGGAGAGACACACCAGATCCACAGCTCCATAGGCGCACTCAGCAGCCGCACGGCAGTCTTAGATAGTACTAGGTGTTAGGATCTAGGTCCTTCCCAGGTTCTTTTCACATTTATACACTGTATACAGATCTAGGCAGGTTCTAGCTGTGACCCGTCACCCTAGTGAGCCTAGCAGGAAGACAGAGCAACCTCCCACACCATGAGGTCAGTCATTTTCAACATCCAGACTCCACAGCTCTTCAGAGCTCCACATAAGAGAAAACTTGATCTTTCCCCTTTGAGTTTCATCAGTAAATGCTCAAGATGAGAGCCTTCCACTGAAAGTATACCACCTACATGCCAGAGCCTGGCAAGCTACCCATGTTTTATTTGATATGTCAAAACCCAGTAACAATTATGGACCTCATTCCCATGACCTGAAGGAATGGTTTGAGGCTCTTTCTGTTTCTGGAGCAAGCAGATGCCCCTGGGCTACACTTGCTTGCAATAGGATGTATGGAGATGTTACTGGTGCCCGCTTGAGCAAATCAATGAACAACGGAAGACAAGTGATACAAGCATAATATTTAAGATTTGTGCATTTCTTGTGGTAAAATGTTAGTTGGCAAGTGTTGTGTGTATATCTGAATCAGCATTGCCTCATCATGATTTTTGTTTAAAGTTAACACTATTTGGTAAATAACTGTTCCATTCTGACTTTGCTAAAGACGTATAGTCTTTGAGTTCTTGTTAATAGTTTATATCTCCTATAACTACTACAGAGTAATTGGACATGAGTGTACCCATGGAGTCTCATTTAGCTCCAGGGGAACATTTTTACTTTTTGTTTTTTATTTTAATTTTTATTTTATTATTATTATTATTATTATTATTTTGCTTTTTGGGCCACACCCGGCAATGCTCAGGGTCTCTCCTGGCTCTGCACTCAGGATTGACTCCTGGCGGTGCTCTGGGGACCATATGGGATGCCGGGATCGAATCCGGATAGGCACAGGCCGGCAGCGGTGAAGGCAAAACGCCCTACCCTCTGGGCTATCGCTCCGGCCATTTTACTTTTTGTTTTCTTTCTATTGTATCCATTAGGGACATTTTTTTTTGCCATGTTTATGACAGTCTTCCATCTTTCTTTTCCTTTGTCCATGTAAGTGGTTTGGTTAGAGCTGAAGGAAGAAAGGGACAGACCATTGCTTATTCCAAATAAGCCTGTGGATTAGAAACTTTGGGGTGAGGGATACTTTGGAGGAGAGAATTCAAGAGTAGAGGAACTTGGTAGACGTTATAATATTAGTCTAGGGAGGAAATGAAGGCCATAATTAAGAGTAAGGCTGATCACAATGTGTAAAATAAGAGGGAGAGAGATGCAGAGACAGAGAGAGAGATAGAGAGAGAAAGAGAGGAAACTGGGGTACCTGCTATTAAGGCGGGTGGGGGACGGGAGGGGAGGGGTACATTGGTGGTGGAAATGGGGCACTGGTGGAGGGATGGGTGCTGGAATACTGTATTACCAAGAACCAATTATGAACACCTTTGTAATTGTATGTTTCACGGTGGTATAATAAAAAAATAAAAAAAAAAAAAGAAAGAAATAAAGAACCTGCCATGGAGAAAGGCTGGGGAGGGGGAGGGAACCGGGGATGTTGGTGGTGGGAGATGGGCACTGGTGGCGGATGGGTGCTGGAACACTGTATGACCAAAACCCAAATATGAACTTTTTAATTGTATATCTTTGTAATTGTAAAAATAAAAAATTAAATTATAAAAAAAAAGAGTAAGGCTGATAAGAAGGATAATTAAGGGATAGCTGAGAATCTACACCAGAATGATTGGATAAGGAGCAATGCTTCTCAAAGGACGATTTCTTGTAAGAAGTAAGATTGATTGAAGGAGGGGCAATTTTAAGGAGAATGTAGGCTTCTCCAGGAGCCATACCAGAGGTGAAGGAAATTCTCAAATTCTGATTCTAAAGAAAGCACTCTAGATGGGAGATGTGTGCCAAAAGTGGATAAGAGACCAAACTTGATGGCCTCTCAGTATCTGTATTGCAAACCTTAATGCCCAAAAGTAGAGGGAAAGAAGAAGAGTGAGGTGGGAGTGGAGGAAGGGATACTAGAACATTAGTGGTAGGATGGGTGTTGGAACATTGTATGGCTGAAACTTTTATAACTGTATATCTCACAGTGATTCAATTAAAAAAATTAGAAAAGAAGGGCCAGAGCGATAGTCCAGCTGGTAGAGTGTTTGCTTTGCATGCGGCCAACCCGGTTTGATCCCCAGCATCCCATATGGTCCCCCTGAGCACCGCCAGGAGTAATTCCTGAGTGCAGAGCCAGGAGTAACGCCTGAGCATTGCCAGGTGTGACCCAAAAAGCAAAAAAATAAAAAAATAAAAAGAAAGACAAGAAGAGAAAGCACAGGCAACCTCCTTGCAGAGGGCAGAATTATGCACCCCCAGCTGAGGTACTGGGGAGTTCAGAATGGAATGAGCCATAAAGTATAATTCCTCATCAGAATCAAGAAGTGAAAAAAAGCAGATTCCTGAGCCTTCTGAAACTCTCCTTTAGTGATCATTGTCATTAAACAAGTTAGTCTTCTGTGTGATTGGAGGTCCACTAACATTTAAATACTGAAGGAAAGACAAGTGTACAGAAGAGTACCTGCTTAACCTTTGGTTGAATCACTTACCAAAGTAACCCAGATAAGGTAAGGAATACAGAAAACAGATCTTGGGGAGAGAACAGATCCTTCACTTTTTGTATTGTATGCAGGACTGTTTCTTCTACCAACCTTATCTATCTTTTCTTTGTTTCTAGATACACCAACTATGTAAACAGACAAATTTCAATCCTCTGAACCTGCATCAGTACAGGGGTCTATAAAATGCTGGTGTACATATTTTTTTTTACTAGAATTATTGAGGTCTTGTGGGTCTGGCTCTTATTACTTTATCAGCTTGCCCTCTTCCATTTTCTCTGTTCTGCAGCTTTTTTTTTTTTAAATTGAATCACCTTGCACTAGACCATTACAAAGCTGTTGATGATTGGGTTTCAGCCATGCAGTGTTCCGGCACCCATACCTCCACTGGTGCACATTTCCCAATGCCAATGTGCCCCATTTCCCTCCTATTCCCACCCCCACACACACAAACACACAACCTGCCTCTATCACAGATACTTCTCTCTCTCTCTTTCATTCTCTCTCTCTCCTTTTTGTTCTGCAGCTTTTGTACTGCTGCTACTATTTTCATAGCTTTGCCTTGTCTTTTTCCTTTTCCTTTATTCAGTTCTTCACTTTCACAGTTCTGTGAAAATATTCTGCCTTTGTTGATTGTGCCATTTTAGATCCTGAATGAGGGATGTAGAAAGAAATATCTTTAGATGGTAAAAAAAAAAAAAGAAAAGAAAAGATCAGCCTGCTGATGTCAATGTGCAGCCTGCTGGTGTCAATGTGATGAGTCGTGTCCCCAGGCTGAGCTTATCAATTATAGACCTTTTTTTCTTTCCTTGAGAATTTGGTGATTTTAGTGTCTAAAATTTCTTTATGGATGACATTGAGCTTCATAGTCGCACTGGATTTCACTTACACTTGTACTTGCATTTTAATTTTGCTCTGAGCATGGCGACTAATCATTTACAGACCACCCCTGAACTGGTCTTTCTGTCTGCAGATATTCCAAATTTATCTCTCCCATACTTTATTCCTTTCTGTCAAACTCTGTTCAGATTTCAAGATCTCTAACTTTACTTTTTCTTGCTCCTGAATATCTTCTCTAACCCCTCATTCCTCTCAATTCTCATCATTATTTCTTGTGACTTACGGGTTTGCAGTCAGAGTAGATAACTTACCTGGTTTTCTTACTGCTTCAAGTTGCAGCTCAGAAGAAACTTCTTTGTAGAAGCCTCCAGTTTCTATCCACTGTCTTTTCAGTGTGATGTCTCCATGTTGAGGAACTCACGCATAACTCTGACAGGGTCTTGTGCCTGGACTAGAATTGATTTTATTGGTTTACCTCTCTCACTAGAACATAAGCCTGTAGCTGGTAGCACCATCATCACATTTAACCATTCAGTCCTGAGAGCCAAATACAGCATAACGACCACAAAAAAACATTACATCACTTTTGACAGAATAATACTATTTTTACTGGGAGTCAGAGCTTACCAAGAGTAAAAGTTCTGATCTGTGTACAATTTTCAACCTGATTTGGTGTCTTGTGCATGCTGGCCTCACTTTTACTCTGGAAACCAGTTTGTAATCACAGAGGTATTATTGTGCCTTTGACCCACTTGGAAGCTTGTAGGAAGTATGTCAGTATTTGACATCTCAGTGTGTAGTTAACGGAGTCTCACATTACTTGCTCTTTGAAGTGCTGCTTCTGCACCTGGTATTCTCTCTGCTCTAATCCCTTGAATTTTCCATCCATCATCTCAAAATGTGTGTAAGATTCATGGTGTGTCATATCAGTAACTTCAATAGCACTTTGTTTTTACTCACTGCAAAGCCACCTGCTTTGACCTTTGAAATGAATGGTTATGAGACAACGTGGTGGTGGATGATACTTTATTGAGATTAAAAATGAGGGTTATGCAACCAAACCACGGGTGTTTTCATCCCAGTTGCGAGCCATGTGACCTGGAGCATGATATTTGACTTCTTCGTGACTCATTTTCCTGGTCTATAACTTGGTACTATTATATTTAATCTCTTAGTGTTTAGAGGATTAAATCAGTTAATGAAACAGTACTTGGCATAAGATGTTAGCTATTGTGTGATCATTAACTTGTTCTTCTAATTCAGGCATGGGGAATGTGGGCCCTGTGGCCCATATGTGACCTACAAAATCATGTGTGTGGCCTGTTTCCTCCCTCTGCCTGTATTGTGTGGCCTACAGATGATATGCTGCTGCCGCTTGTGCTTGTGTTGCGTGACCTGTGGAGGATGCGATAAATATCGAAGTGGCTGTTGGCAGGATTCCCCTCCCCTGCTCTGAATTGTTGACAGTAAAGCAATTTTTATTTAAATAAATGTACGCAGATAATCATTGGTTGTACGCTTAATGTGTCTAGACATTTTGCTAGTTATTAGGAATACAAAACTTTGGGACAAGTCATACATCCTTGTTTAGAGTTGATAGAAAATATAAACTGATCGACAATACTAACGCAGATTATCAATGCCAGCGTTAGGAAAGTGGAGTATGTAAATGGAAGGGGGCATTGGGGAAGGTTTCTTTTTATTGGAATCTCAAGGTAAGAATCAACCAGTTGTAGATGGATTGTTATGTTTTGAAGGTTTTTGAGCAGAAGTAACTTGTTCAAGTCCATAATGTAAGAAAGCAGCGTCTTCTTGATGAACTGAATTTGGGTAGAGAAACAGATGCTTTAGGACCATCACCATCATGTGACAGCTAGGAAATCTCCCTCCAAGCACTGGGAGACCACTGTGGGTTTCAACAAGGCAGTGACAACATCAGCTGTGTGTGTGTTTAGCCTTTTCATTGTAAAATAAAAGTAAAACACCAGAGAACAAATGTGTGCTCAGTATTTTGTAACTGCAGTGAACTCAAGAAACAGAACATTTTCTGCCACCTTCAGATGCTCTTGAATGAGCCCTGTCCCAGTCAGAGCTCCCACTGTCCCCACAGAGACACTCTGACTCCTATGAGCACTGTCCTCATGGTTCTTTCTTTTTTTTCTTTTTCTTTTTCTTTTTTTTTTTTTGCATTTTTGGGTCACACCCGGCAATGCTCAAGGGCTACTCCTGGCTCTGCACTCAGGAATTCCTCCTGGTGGTGCTCGGGGCACCATATGGGATGCTGGGGATAGAACCTTGTGTGCAAGGCAAACGCCCTACCCGCTGTGCTATCACTCCGGCCCCTTGTACTCATGTTTCTTCAAAGAGACATGGATTGGCACAAAGGTAGTTCTCATCCTTTTTCCAATTTTATTTATTTTATTTTATTTTTTAAAAATTTTATTTATTTTTTACTAAGTCACCATGAGTTACAGTTGCAAAATTATCTCACATTTCACTCATACAATGTTCCAACACCCATCCTTTTACCTCTTCCTATTTTTAGTATTTTTAGAATCTATTAAAAATATATCCTTTTTCTCTTCATTCTTTTATTTTCTTACATTTTATCTATGGAAGAACCTAACTTGGACCCCGTGTTCAGATACAGTTCACTGAGGCACCGCCCTGGCTTCTACATCAGGCAGCTGGATACCCATCTTTGCTCCAGCTATGTTTTGATCACTTTGACACAGGCATTAGTAGTGACTGTTTCTCAACAGGAGTCATAAAATTACTACAAGCTTCTCTGTGTGACAGATTTTGTTTTAGTAAGAATCTCTTGGCCACATGTGGAGAGTAGGTTCCAGGAATTAAACCAGGATAACTAATTAGGTCTTTTCTGTTTATTCAGATGAGATCCTGAAATAGGAACTCTGGCAATGGGAACCAATGATGGATACAAGAAAGTTTTAAGAATTAGCACGAATTAGACTGGACAATTGTTATTTAAGGACAGAAAGGACATAGAAATCTCTTGATGGAATGAAAGGATAGTTGGGTCTTTCAGTGAGATCATAGGAAGGCTAATGAAAGATTTGGTTTGAGGGCTGAAAAGTTGTAATAGTGGGTAGGACCGCTGATGTAACAATGGGTAGGTCAACTACACTGGGTTTACTTGGGTTTACCTGCACAGTATATGGTCCCTAAGCACCGCTGGAAGTGATCCCTGAACACAGAGCCAGAAGTAAATCCTGAACACCACTAGGTGTGGCCTCAAAACAGCAACAGCAAAAATGGTTTGGGATATGCAGTTTTAAGTGCTTGAGATCCAAAAAGGAGGTGTGGAATTCCCATCTCTCAGACTTTACTTTTAGCTACTTCCTGTTTACTGGTAGCAGGTGGTAACTTAAAAATAACGTTATCAGCAGAAAAAAATTTCATTAAGGACAAAATATGTTTTCAAGTGCAACATGCATATTTTATGTTGGTAATAAAAAATGTAGAAAGTTCAAAGAAGACCAGATTTAATTAAAATAGAACTGCTATAAAATCAGCTAGAAGAATAAAAAGGCAAGGTGCTTGTACGGGATTACAGCCCCTGGGTGTCCTTAAAGCACTCTCAGGAGTGCAAGCCAAAATGAAATGTCATGCAGGCTGTGCTCCAGGAGGGAAGCTTCAGCTTGAATTAATTATGCTGTTTCTTCAGAATTTAAAAAAAGAAAAAGAAAAATTTCTTGAAGACGTCTATGGGCAGTGATTTGGACTTCTAACAATTCATTGAGCAATTTTTAATTCATTTATGTTTAGTTTTTAGTCTATTTGCAGTGAATTCACTATCAGTAGGAAAAATATGGGGAAAAGAAAAGTTAAGAACAAATTTTTAAAAAATTGTATGAACTTCATTCGGCATCTCTGCACCCAAAGCTTCTGACTCCCTTATTTTTTGACTCCCATTTTGAAAAAAAAATCGTGTAATTTACTTTTACAATTATTGGAGAGCTTATTGTCATGAAAAGATTTTTGTAGTATTATTCTTAGCTGTTTGATTTCCTACCTTGGCCTGTCCGTTGGTTAGAGAAAATGGAGAAAATCTGCTCATATCTGACCTTTGGAGTAGGTTCAACTTCCTTTTTCATATGACCGGTAGTCAAGAGATGAAGCTTAGGAAACTGTTTAATGCCCATATGTACTGAAGGTTACTCCAAAATTAAGGTTCATCACTGTCACTGTATCACTGTCTTCCCGTTGTTCATCGATTTGCTCGAGCGGGCCCCAGTAACATCTCCATATGTCCTGTCTCATGCTAGTAGAGCCCAAGGGCATCTGCTTGCTCCAGGAACATAAAGAGCCACAATCCATTCCGGAATAAGGTCTATAATTGTTACTGGTATTTGGCATATCAAATATAAAGCGGTAGCTTGCCAGGCTGTGCCGTGCAGGTAGTATACTCTTAATATGTTAATAAGTGATACTTATTAACGTTAGTATCACTCTTTGGGTCACACCCAGCAGTGCTCAGGGGTTACTCCTGGCGGTGCTCAGGGGACCGTATGGGATGCCGGAGATCAACCGGGATTGGCTGCGTGCAAGGCAAACGCCCTCCCCGCAGAGCTGTCGCTGCCCCCCACTAGAGCTTTGCCCCTGAATTCCAAGCCCTTAAGGTTGATAATTTAATTTAATTTATTATATCTCTTTTGTGATAACATATGCTATAGTATCACTGTATCACTGTCTTCCCATTGTTAATCGATTTGCTTGATTGGGCACTAGTAACATCTCCATTAATCCTGTCACAAGCAAGTGTAATCCAAGGGCATCCGCTTGCTCCAGGGGCACCCTCCAAATTTTTTATGATTCCCTACAAATATCAAGTAGATTTTACCCACCCTGGTGTCCAGTTACCTTTAAAGAAATACTTTTGGAAACTATCACCAAAACATAAAATAGAATATTTTTGGTGGAGGATGCTAATCCTGGCATTTTCCTTATTTCTGTTGAATGTAATAGCTTCAAAGACAAACAAAATGATTTAAATTATTATTGTTAAGGTAATGTATCTACAATGATATTGACATTTGTGGTCTTGGTTTACAAGTTACCTCATCTCTTCACCACCAAGAACACCCCACCATACATCTGTGTCATATCCTATACAACTATTCCCCTGACCTAAATCTGGAGATCTCAATTTGTATTTTAGTACATACCAAGAGTTGGTTGTCAATTGATGTCATCTAGTCCCTGGTTCTGTTTCCATAGGCACCACAGATAAGTGAGATCATCCACTTATTTGCTCTTTTATCCACTTATTTGATTTGTCGTTTTTTCTTCTGCCTACTTGTAGTCAGCATGATATCCCTCCTATTCTATCCATGTATAAGCTCTCATCTTTCTTTACAGTAGCATAGTATTCCATTACATGCACATACCACAACAAACAAAGGTGTTTGTGGAGGATGAAAGTCATTTTTCTGGTGTTTTCTCTTTTGTGATGCATTATTTCTTAGTTGTGCCTTGACTTTTTGGGCCCATGCTACTTCATATCTACCTCTACCATACAGCACCTCTGCCCTCCTCGTAGAGCTTCTTTGGGTTTGGGGTTCCTGAATGACTTCACAGTGTGATTTTTCCCTCGTTGCTGGCTCTAAACTCTTTCACTGTATCACTGTATCACTGTCTTCCCTATATCATTGATTTGCTCGAGCGGGCAACTGTAACATCTCAATGCTTCCTGTCACATGCGAGATAGCCCAAGGGCATCATCCCACTCCAGGAACATAAAGAGCCTCAAACCATTCCATCAGGTCATGGGAATGAGGTCTATAATTGTTACTGGTATTTGGTATGTCAAATACGACACGGGTAGCTTGCCAGGCTCTGTCTAAACTTTCTAAACTCTTTATTGAAAATTATTCTGGGTAGTCTGATTCTCAGCCATGTGCCACACTAAAACAGGTCATGGATTCAGTTCCTTTCTATACATAGGATAGATCTGCTGGACCACTTGTTTGCTGAAATGTTTACCCTCAAAAACAGTAGTTTTCAAACTTCTTTTGACTGGCCACAGTTATAAATGGAATTTATAACTTAATCCTAGTACTCACATAACTTTAATTCCTCGTATTTAAATGTATAAGTAGAATCATCTGAGTCAGACCTTGCATTTAAGTCATGTCTTGCATTCTGTTTCCCTTTCTATTCTGTTTTACAAATGGACTTGAATCTGGTCATAATGGTCATCTGGTCATAATGTGGCATATAATGTGAAAAGTTTTCTGAACAGTCTTATAAACACAGGATTTCTTTTCATATATTGTCTTTTGCCAGTCTGTAGTGAAGGGCTATTTTGCTTTTTTTTAAAAAATTAATATTTTATTATACCACCATGAGACATACAATTACAATGTTGGTCATGTTTGGAGGTTTTGGTCACACAGTGTTTTTGCTTTTTAATGTGACCTTTTTGTTGCATAAATTGTGTTTTTTGGATAGTTGGGTGGGGCTCCCAAGCAGAAGTTAGGAGACCCAAGGTCTGCTCTTGGGTAACCTTTCACAACAGCAGGACAGTTCAATGTTTGGGCCTGGTGACTTGGTGCTTCTGGTGCCCAGAAGTGCCAGGAACCATCAGGGACACTCTGGTATGCTTGAGGTTCACCAGAGTTTAGCTGGGTTGCATCTGGCTGTACTCCAGGGCCGCTTGGGACCAGTAATCAAACTCATGCTGTTTGTACCTGCCAGGCATATGTCTCCTGAGCTGGCTCCTGATGTCATAATTCTTGTGTTTTGAAATACTTGCTCCTAAAATATATTAGGAATCACCTATTTTTTAAAAAAAGAAAATAGTGCAAATCAGTGATTATAATTAGTCTAAATGTAATATCATAGATTATCACCTATAGTTTAGGTTTCTAGGGCTGAGTGAAATAAATTCTGCAACACAATATTTCCTATTTGTTCCTAGAATAAAATCTGCCACAGTTCATTCACTGCTTTAAATGTCAGCTTCAAAGGCCAGGGAGAGTATAGGGGTTATTAGCAAATGGTGTGCCTCACCCTGGTTCATACCCTGTTACTGCATGTTCCTCTGAGCTTGGCAAGGTATCGCCCTCCAAGTCCTAAGGCACCAGTTCTGTACTCCCACTGGTTCCTGTCACCATAGGGCCTGAGTAATATTTTATTCTTGTGCTCTAGCATGGAACCATTGGCCAGGTTGGAGACTATTGTGGGAGTGACACCTTCATCCCCTGAGCACTGCCAGGGAGGCCTGCACTTCCCCCAAGTAAATAAACTAAAGAGGACACTTCTGAAAAATCTTCTTTTTTTCTCCACATGCCCCCTTAACTTCCTTAATGCATGCATTATATATAACATTTAAAACATATTGTAAAAATTGCTTCTCGGCCTTTTGGCTAAGATCAAGTGTAGTAAAACATATTGTAAAAGAGAATAATTTTAATAAAGTATTAAAACATGGGAATCTTGAGTAAATATTAATCTTAATGAGGAGATCATAATGGGAAATAAAATTTTGTTTTCTGAATTCTAGCACCTTAAGGACTGCCTCATTTCAGTTTTCATATTTTCCTTTCAGTAGGTGGCAAGATTTAGTAACTTGAGTACCATCTTTGCCATTTTGAAAATTGTTTAACACTTTTAAAGCTTAACAGAGTGCTGTCATAGTATATGTCTTTACTTATTCAGGGTTTTATTTTCCCCTTCTCTTGCTCTTTATTGCCATTGCCATGACTTGGGGAGGCCCTTGGCTGTGGTGCTGGCCAGACATTGCACATTTGTTGTTGCTTTTGGGACTCAGTGGTGGTCATACATTTTAGTTGTAGTGTTTGCATGCATATGCTCATCAGGATTTCCTCTCATTTGTTAGTTTACCTAGAGGGTGTCCTCCCAAGGGTGCCCAGGGTACCTGAGGTCCACTTCCAGAAACACTTTACCCACCAGGCTGGACAGTTTAGTGGTAAGGCCCAGTAGTGTGGGGGTGCTTGTGGTGTTTGGGACATCATACAGTACCAGAAGTTGAACTTGGGGCTTTGTACATGCAAAGAAAACATGGACAGACAGGGAAAGTCTTTGCCCTGGAAACCTGAGCCATCTCCGCAGTCTGGGGCTCCCCCTATTCAGCTAGTGTTCTCACATACCTGACTGGATACCAGACATTGCACAATATTGTGATGCTCAGAGTTCTAGACAGCAGATCTACAGAGATATTCCTCTGTAGTGTCATTGGCATCAGGATCAGACTTGTAGCTTCATATTGGCAAGGCAGGCACGTTTTCCCCTGAGCTGGACCCCTGGGCACTTAGGAGATTGGTCTTCAGAATAAATGGGGGTAACCACATATTTGAACAGGAGAAAGATGTGTTGTATTCATCACATGGCAGTTCTCCCTAATTTCACATTGTTATTGCCTATAGGGACAATCTTTGGCATTCTTTGGCTCCTAGATATATCCAGTAAATTTTGAAAAAGGAAAGCTCTTTTCCTATTCCTGCATACTCTGGCTCTTTGCTAGCTTGAGAGAAGATTCTGGGCTTGCGGGTTCAGACCCACCAGCTCCTAGACTAGCTCTATCTGGAATAGCATAATAATAAATTCTCTAAATTTATCAGTGAAAAAAAGCTTGTGTTAGGGATTCTATAAGATTGGTGTCTCTTCAGTGGACCCTGAGCAATCACAACAACACCAAACAATAGTAGATATTCTAACGTCTGTCCTCATGTGCCGACGCATCCACACACCATGCCTCAGTTTTGTCTTTTTTTTTTGCAGTACTATAGAAGTCAATTTATTTTTTTTTTTTTTAATTTTTTATTTTTACAATTACAAAGATATACAATTAAAAAGTTCATATTTGGGTTTTGGTCATACAGTGTTGCAGCACCCATCCCGCCACCAGTGCCCATCTCCCACCACCAACGTCCCCCGGTTCCCTCCCCCTCCCCCAGCCCTCCTCCATGGCAAGTTCTTTATTTCTTTCCGTTTATCTCTCTTTCTCTTTTCCTTTCCCTCCAGACTATGGATTACAGAACATACATTAAAGGGTTGTCATGTGTATCTTTTTGCCTGTATTTAATGCTCAGTTCTAGGTTGGTATTAGTACCCTCAACAATTGTTAGCACACTGTGCCTCAGTTTTGTCTTGATGCCATAAAAATGTCCAGGCTTGGAAACCTGTGTAATATTTTAGCACCAGTGCTGCCTTCTCGGAAGCTCTGCTAACTCTTGTACTTTCTTTTGGCTAGATTGTTCTTTCAAACTTGATGGATTTCTTTGAAAACACATTTACTTTCCTTTCCATGAAAAAATTAAAACAATCTAGATTCAGATAATTCTAAATTCTGTCACTGGCCCCACCATTTTTTAAAAATATATTTTATTATACCACAATGAGATAAAACCAATGAGCAACCCACACATCATGCAGTTAGTCATTCTCAACATCCAGACTCCATAGTTCCTCAGAGCTCCATCCAGAGAAAACCTGATCTTCCCCTTTAAGTTTCATCAGTAAATGCTCGAGATGAGAGCCTTCTATTGAGACTATACCACCTACATGGTAAAGCCTGGCAAGCTACCCATGTTTTATTTGCTTGTTATGCCAAAAACTAGTAACAATTATGGACCTCAGTTCCATGATCTGAAGAATGGTTTCCGGCCCCTCCTGTCCCTGGAACAAGTAGATGCCCTTGGGTTACACTTGCTTGTGACAGGACTAATGGAGATGTTACTAGTGCCCACTCGAGCAAATCGATGAACAATGGAAAGACAGTGATACAGTGATAGAGTGATACAATGAGATAAACAATTACAAAATGTTCATGTTTGGGTTTTGGTCATACAGTGTTCCAGCACCCATCCCTCCACCAGTGCCCACTTCCCACCACCAATGTCCCCGATTCCCTCCCCCTCCCCAAGCCTGTCTCTATGGCAGGCTCTTTATCTCTTTTCTCTCTTATTCTCTCTCTCTCTTTCTCTCTTCCTTCTCTTACATATTGTGGATTGGCCCCACCATTTAACTTAACTTTGTGATCTTGCACAAATAAGTTTCCAGTGCAGATATAATCTTTACAATCTATAAAATGGGAATGTAAAACCTAATAAGAGTTTTGAAAATTAAACAAAGTGAAGTATGTAGAAGCGTTGGCACATAGTATGTGATTAATGATATTAAATTCAATGTCTTTTCACCCAATTGCAAATAGTGAATTTTGTTTGACCATGCTGATGCTACTTCTTAACCACTAATCAAACACCTGAATATGGACACCAAACAAAGCCAAATGGAGTTGATTATACCACCTTTGTTTAGTGACCACCCATGCAGTGAGTACTATATTAGCTCTGTATTGCAGCTTACTCTGTTCTGCAAAGCACTTCCAAGGATCTAATGTGCTTCACAGGTGAGGCCAACTTAGGTGAGGACTCCACTTTTTTGCTAAGTTTTATAGCGATTACTTAAAAAATTTAATATATTACCAACATCTAACATTTGTGGTAAATTTTCACTTTTTATTTACCCATGGGCGGAAAAGATGAATCATAATTGCCATCAGTCATGTTTTTAAAAGCATGGGTAATTACAGCCACAGTTATTGGAGGTTATTTCTAAGCAGGCAAAGGCATTTGGTTGAAACCTGAATGACTTTCTATTAGATTAGTTACTGCCTTCAGTACTTTAGAATGAATAGACTGTGCATTCAAAAAATAGAGCTTCAAAATAGAGCTGCATAATTTGGTGGTGTAACATGTGCACATATGCTGATGTGCTTAGACACGGCCGCAGTGGAGCTGGCAGACAGGAAGTTTGCTCCATCTCGTGAAGTTTACGCTTGGCAATTTTCCTCAGAGTTCCACGTTTCAGTTAAACAGACACTTTAAAACTTGTTTCACTTTTTAAAAAATATTGTACTGTTATGGGTCTGGAGCAAGTAATAGTACTAGACGGAAGTAATAGTACTAGGTAGTAAGCTACAGTACTAAGTAGTAAGCAATAGTACTAGGTAGTAAGCAACAGTACTAAGTAGTAAGCAGTAGTCCTAGTAATAGGCAATGCCTGGCATGCGGCAGATCCAGGCTCTATCCCATGTAGTCCCCAGTCCTTCCCAGGAGTGATCCCCTGAGCACAACTGGGTATGGCTCCAAACACAAAAACAAAAATGTGTTTTTTATAAATCTTTAAATAAAATTTTTTGTTAAGTTAACTTTTATTATCAGATATTTTCTGCCTGAGATTTAAACATGAATTTTCAATTTTAGGGGGTTCAGTAAGGTAAGCCTTTCATAGGTCTATGAAACTACATGTCACCTCAAAATGAGAGAGAACAAAGATTGAGTTCCGTTGATCTGGGGGGTACATTTAGCAAAGAGAAGTAGAGGTTCCCAGACTTACTTGGCCCTCACCCCTTTCACAGAATGAATCACTCAGCGATACCTGGATATCGACCCTCTTTAATTGAATATGCTAAAAGTGCCTTCTGATTGGCCACAAGGGTACTGCTGCCACCACTTTGGAAAAATAATGCAGTACAGCCTTTTTAAATATATTTAAAAATACTTTTCTCTTAAAAGCTCACATTTTGTCTCTGACAGCACAGACTTTCAGTCTTTCTTGAATAGGAAGGTTTTTTTTTTATTAGCTTTCAAGAAAAATTTCACTTGAGTACTCAAATATAAGTAAATAAAATTTGTTGGTAAGTCATTCTTACATTAAAGTGATGTTCCATGAAAAACTACAAATAGTTCTCAATTCAATGTCCAATTTCCTTCTCTGATGACAGTTAATTTCCTTTGTGCCATTTGTACTTTTTACATACTTTCCATTTCCACACAGAATATTCAATGAATATACACAGAATATGAAAAGGATATACACTTCTGCACAGAATATTAAAAGGGTATACATTCAAAAGCTGGAGAGCTAGCACAGTGAACCATTTCCATGTCAACAAGGACAGCCTTAAATAAAAGTTTATTTTATTTTATTTTTTTTTGCTTTTTTTGGGGGTCACACTTGGCAATGCTCAGGGGTTTCTCCTGGCTCTGCTCTCACTCTGGCAATTCTCGGGGACCATATGGAATGCCAGGGGTCGAACCCAGGCCAGCATGGGCCGGCCACATGCAAGGCAAACACCCTACCCAAAAATAGTTTATTTTAAAGTAATAAACAATGTTAGTGTTGAGCACAGTAAAAGCAATAGGAGGACTATTAGAGAGGTTTGCTGCCCCTACTTGGAAGGGTGCCAATATTTGAGGTTTGGGACCTTTACTCCCCAGCAGTACTAGGGGGGTGGGGGGCTTGTCAGTGATATTTTATCTGGCAGGTGGGATCGAGGCTTAAATGCTGAGCGTGAAACTCAGGGCCTCAGGTACTCCAGTCCTTTGACTCATTTCCCAGGCCTGGTAATGGTTTTTTTTCCCCTTACATCAGAGCAAACATCATATAATAATATCTTGATATTATTGTTAAAATGATTTTTGCTTATTGGTTTTCCTAAAATGTTCTCAAGACCCCAGAGGTGCATGGAATTTGCTTTTAAAAACAACTTACCATGGGTAAAATATGTAGCTTATAAAATGTGAAACAGTAAAAATTTATAAATTTTCCTAACTTCCTTTGACTTGTCAGTGATATTAATCTCCATTCATAGAATGCTAAATGCCAGCTGTAGGCTGGTAGGTATCCTTAGAAGTAGGCTATTCATTTTTGTTCCACCGAATAATTGGGTGCTTAAGCAAATATTAGTTGTCTTTGTTCTCAAACTGGGTGATGCCAATTATTAATACCTATAACTACATAAATTTAATAGTATTATGTAAATATGATAAGTGTGAGTTCAAAAAAAACGAATTAATGTTTCTAAAGCCACATTAAATTCTTTGGAATAACTTCTGTAAAATAGTGTTTTTATAATTTAATGTAAGTGAAATTTATAAAAGTTAAGGGAAACACTCAAAAAATATGAAATGAATCCAAATTCTCTCAGAAGTATCTTTAATTTCTTTCTATATAATAAAGAAAACTGACTGGAAATTATGATAATGTATTATGTACTCTCTGGAGGAAGAAGCAATGAAACTTTAATCTGTAGAGATCTATTTATTCAAAGAAATGATTTTTCATACACCTTTAAAAGTCTAGTGGATGTTTATACATATATGTGTATAAATATGTATAAATATATGTATAATTTTTTTTTAGCTCAAATAAAATTTACAAACGAGTACCTGCATCATTCTTTAAATGAATCCCATCTACTGGAGAGATAGTACAGTTAGTACAGAAGCTTGCCTTGTATGTGCTGACCCAGGTTTGATCTCTGGCACCCCATGTGATCCCTTAAGCCTGCAAGTAGTGAATCTTGATCTGAGAACTTGAGCACAATAGTAGGCCCTGAGCCCAGCCAGATGTGGCTCCCAAACTGAAAATTAAAACAAAACTCATACCCCATTTAATTAGCTATTTCAATAAATTGATTAGCCACTAGTCAGGATTGTATCGAATAAATTATTTCTTTGCTGCTACCCATAAGCTGGAAATTAATTTTCTTTGGTTTCTCTGACAACAAAATATGGCCTCTTCCTTTATTGCACATCATGTCTGAGTCCAGGTAAGATTGTTCTGGTTAAAATGTAAATAATGAGACCAGAGATACTGTTTAGTAGGCAAGGGACTTGCCGTGCACTCAACCAACCCTGGTTCGGTCCTCAGCCCCTTACCTCCCCAACAAGCCAGAAGTAAGACTTGAGTAATGCTTGGCAAGCCCATCTAAATATTATATTTCTTGATGATAGTGAAGAATCTGAAGTACCTTAAGTAAATTTAGATTAATCATACAAGTCCAGGTTTGGTAAATGACATTAACTTAGAGATTTTGTTTGGCTATTGTATATGCCATCATTTATAGAGGCACCAGTACCTGGGATAAGTACACAAGGAAGGGATACAAATGACTTGGATTCTTTACATAGCTCACTGATCACGAGTCAATGAAGATGCAGTGAATTTTTAGCATATTTTTGCCATGGCAAACAGAAAATTAATTTCCACTCTTCTTTGTTTACAGTCAGACCCCCTGCTCACTGATGAGCAGATTGGCAAATAGTTTTATTTGTGAACAAATAGTTAAGAAACTCATCATCCTTAGTCTTTTAAATACTAGGCTATATCACCAGCATAACTAACCAACCACTGAGAGGCAAGAGATTCTTTACAATTCCTGATTCCATGATTATCGCAATTTTACTGCCAATAGTGACCCCATTTTAGAAGTCTGTCCCCTCATATTTTTTTGTTTCCAAAAATGTTTATTAAAAGTTATGCGCAAGATTCTGATTGAGAGTTGAGGACCCAGTAGTGAATATGAGAGAGAGAGAGAGAGAGAGAGAGAGAGAGAGAGAGAGAGAAATCAAAGGGAGAAGGAAAATAAAATAGCAGATAGTTTCACCCTCTGTGGTGTAGAGAAGCTAAACAAGGGAATCCTTGGCTTTTGATTACAAACTGAGTTACCTAGCAGTTGGGGGTGAGGAAATGGCTGGGGGAGGGGCGGGAGTTGGCCTAGAAGTGACAGAAGGCCAGTGGTGGAGGATAGGGCGTATTAGTAGTATATTTACATTCAGTTATACCTAAATTTATGTGGTGTACATACTTAAATGCACATATATGGACACATACAAAAGTGAGGAAAGAAAACAATACCTTGAGGAGGAATGATGTTGAGATTCTAGCTGAAGGGCTTGCTCAGTCACTTCCTTCTACTCATGGAAGAATGCTATCTGGAAGAGGTAGTCTCTGAGAAAGCTTTACAAATATCTTAATTTTGTTTTAGGCACTGGTGTTTATGAAACTGCTATTAGTAGGGCTTCACACATGAAATATTCCAGCACCACACCTCCACCAGAGTGTTCGAGGACCTTCACCACTGGCCAGTGTCGTCCCTCCCCCACGCACACCTTCTCCAACACTGTAGTAAACTTCCTAATGGGGACCAGTTTTCAGTATCTGTTGGCTTCAAGTTTCGAGTCATTCTTAAACTGAGGTCTGTGATTTGTATAGGGTGAAGGTGGTCATGGTGGTGAATATTTCATTTTAATCTTCAATAACTCTAAGTGAAATTTAGCTTTTTACTATTTTATGAATATAATTAACCTAGTATAGTAACATTGGGAAAGCTTGTAACTGTCACTTATATTTTCATACTCATGGCAAGTATGTGGGCTTTTCAGAACATTACATTGATTACTACTTTAAAATTATGTGACTGATGTTAAGGAGATAACTCAAATGATAAAGTACAAGTGATACACATGTGAGACCCTGAGTTCAATTCCAGCACCGCGTGATCCTCTCAGTACCACCAGAAATTGCTCTGGAGGTTCCCAATCATCCCTGATTCCTGCTTTGCTTCTAGGAGACAGAGTGTGGGTGGGTGTGTTTGGGTGTGTGTGCCTCCTTATTTAAAAAAATTATAATGACTGGACCTGAGAGATAGTAGAGCAGGTACAGAACTTTCCTTGTACGTGTCTCACCCGATTCCATCCCAAGCATCCCATCTTGTCTCCTGAGCCTGCCAGGAGTGATCCCTGAGCACAGCGCCAGAGTAAACCCTGGAACAACACAGGATGTAGCTCAAAACACAAAAACAAATTTTTTAAATTATGGTGACAGTTATTCCTTTTGTTCAATATTATTCTTTTATACAGTAACAAAGACACATAATAAATTAAAACATTGTATAATTAAATTTCAAAGTAATAGACTTCCTTAATATATCACTAGATAATATGTCTTAAGATTATGTTTTGAAACAGGGCTGGAGAAATAGTATAGCAGTTAGGACACTTGCCTTGACCCGGGTTTGCTCCCCAGCACCACATATGATGCTCTGAGCACTGCCAGGAGTAATCTCTGAGTTCAGAGCTAAAGGTAAGCCCTGAGCACAGCCAAATGTAACCCAAATTTCCCTCAAAAAGAGCTTTAAAACTTACGGAGAAAAAGGCTAAGACAGCGCTAGGTTGCAAGTGGCTTACGGCATAAAAATACTAAGCTTTAATTTAATCCCTAATTGAGAGCTCTCTTCCCCCTCCAACAAATACAGCACGCTCACCGTTTGTTTCCCTCTTAGAAGTTGCTCAAACATCCTGAACAGATGGGGAGGGTTTTCTGGATAACTTCATAGGTGTGACTGTGAGATATCCTTTTTAGCTTCCTGTCTAATACAGGCCACACACTATTAAAACCCTTGCAAGTAGTGTAGCAAGTCAAACATCTTTTGGTTCTAAAAAGATGACAATTTAATTTTTTACAGATCCTCATTTAAATTTCTGCGAAAAGTGGTGTTGTTCGTTTCATAGAAATACGTTTATACATCTGAGTCAAAATCAGCTCATTTAATTCACCCAGTGTTTAGCCACGTTTTAAAAATCATGGTTTTGATAAAGGCGCCCAGCTTGAGAGACCATAAACCTTTAGCTGTATATTCACCTTGATCAGTTTATAGAAATAAGATGGGATATACATGCTTGACCTTTTTTTTTTTTGCATAGGTCGGGGGACATTCCAAGTATGTGCTCAGTGCTTATTCCTGGCTCTGTGCTCAGGGATAACTCTTGGCAGTGCTCAGGAGACCATAAGTTGTTCTAGGGATTAAACTAGGATCAGTCACTTGCCAGGGCAAAACATGAACCAGGAAGTCTTGTCAATAGGTGGAATCTACTGCAAGTGTGTGGGTGTCAGAAGTTAGGTAAGACAGAAGGGAATAGTGTGCTACTGATAATTGAAAATTATAATATCAGCCTAGAACTGAGCATTGAATATAGGTAAAGGGATACACATGATGACGTCTAAATGTATGTATTGCAGTTCACAATGTGTAAGAGAGGGCAGGGAGGGAGAGAGAGAGAGAGAGAGAGAGAGAGAGAGAGAGAGAGAGAGAAATAATGAATCTGCCATAGAGGGAGGCTAGGGGAGGGAGGGAATTGGGACATTGGTGGTGGGAAGTGGGTACTGGTGAAGGGATGTGTGCTAGAACACTGTATGACCGAAACTGAAACATGAACATCTTTGTAATTGTATTTCTCATGGTGGTATAATAAAATATTTAAAAATAAATATTGTAAATAAAAATCGTTCTTAAAATCATAAAAAAAAACACTTGCCAGGCAAGTGCCTTAACCCCATGTGATCTCTTCAGTTCCCTGCTTTTCTTTTTTAGCAAGGCAATTTTAAGAATAGAACTAAAGGGCCCAAAGTGATAGCAAGCAGGTAGGGCACTTGCCCTGCACTGGACCGACCTGAGTTTGATCCCGGCATCCCATATGGTCCCCTGAGCACTGCCAGGAGTAATTCCTGAGTGCAGAGCCAGGAGTAACCCCTGAGCATTGGCAGGTGTCATCCAAAAAACAAACCAAAAAAAAAAATAGAACTAAAGATCTCCTATGGGAGGGTGAACACTAACTAAATGGATGTGACAAAGATTTTCCCACTCTTCTGCATGCCATGTGTACTTCTTCAAATATATTCTACTGCTTCTCATCTAGAGTAAAAGCCGGAAAGTGAAAAAAATTCTTAGCATCTTGATTCAGAAGCTGGAGAGAGCAAAGCGTTAAGTCTGTAATTTTCACATTAGACAATTTTGTGCCATGTTTAATATGGAGGGAAGTTATTTCTGTAACATTAAAACTCTTGATTATTTCTTCAATGTGTCCTTTTGTTTTGGGAAATAGATGCCTTAAAAAAGTGATGAAAGCTGTAATCCTTGTTGTACTTACCTGCATGGCGTGTTTTCCTTTGTAGGTTGGTGAAAGATGCTCCTTGGGATGAAGTCCCGCTTGCTCACTCCTTGGTTGGTTTTGCCACTGCCTATGACTTCTTGTACAACTACCTGAGCAAGACACAACAAGAAAAGTTTCTTGAAGTGATTGCCAATGCCTCGGGATACATGTACGAGACTTCATACAGGAGAGGATGGGGGTTTCAGTACCTGCACAATCATCAGCCCACCAACTGCTTGGCTTTGCTCACAGGAAGCCTAGTTCTCATGAATCAAGGTATGTGTGAATAAAACCAAGGCTAATAAAATATTAGCCCAAGCTAGTATCAGTTCTATTTGCCATGTGTGAGTAAAGAATTTTTATTACTAGCCTTAGAACATGTTCGTACTTGGGTCCTAATTAAGTCTGTGAGATGAAATAATATCTAGTGCATCTCTTATAGAATTGAGAGACATCTCAATGTCTGTTTACATTTGTCCATCTTTTTTTTTTATGACTATTGATTTCTCACAAGCCATTCATTACGGCTTAGGTCAGTTGTGAATATTCACTTTTCAAGAGCACTTGACAATGAAGACAACCAGCCTGGATAAATAGAGGTTTTGAAAACCCAATAAATGGTTTATTATTTGGGGGGATTTGATTTACACACAGATTGTATTATTATACCACCGTTTCTTGGAGGTTTTTTATTGTCACTGTTCCTTGGTTCCTGGAAGCAATAGACTATTCGAACCCAGTCTAAGACTGATACTTCATGTACACGAATACGAAGCTATTGACCGGAATGAAGAGATGAGGGCCAATGATGGTGGTCAATTGGCAAGTTTATTCAGGACAAGCAGTGATTCTATAGAGGCAAACGCAGGCATTCAGTAAAGGCGGGAAAAAAGGAAAACCAAAGGTTGCATGGGTACACACAGTTTCAGGGGGACATAAACTTGTGTCTTCCAGCTCTCTAAATGGAAGCAAAGCTTATTCTCCTTAAAGGTTTCCAAAGGCAACCATGAGGGTTTCAAGGCATTGCACATCCCTGAGCCCAGCCAAAGGTGAATTATTAATCTAGACTATTTTCTTGGGAGCATTAAGCCTCCTGGCATCAGGCCATTGCTATTGTCTGAACTTAATATCCTAAGTCATTGCTTCTACGAACCCTAGAGTGATCACACAGGTTAGTCAGCCCAAAGGGCTCCAAGGCTAAGTTACCCCAGAATTCCAACATTTTACTTTTCTTTAAAAAAAAATAAAAATTCTAAACTGAGCCATTTATACTGGGGAGGGAGGACCTTAATTCTGGCAAGGACTATTTGGGTATTCATAACATTAGTTTTTGGCCATAAAATATAGGCAGATGTGTCATCGCAGTTGACAAGAATTATAGGTATCTGGCCTATCATTTAGCAGGCCCAACCCATATTTCAGGGGACTTGTGCTGGCCCATGGGCTGACATTTCCTCACCCTGACTGAGATGAAATTTGAAAGTGACTTGAGAGTTGTAAAGCTACTTTGAGTTACTGCAATACATAATTGCTAAGACTCCCTTTGTTCGTGTTATTCTGACCTTATGTCCTCCTATGATAGTTTGTAAGTAACTAGTAAAGTTTCATTTAAGAAAAGAAGTCCCCAAGTCACAATCATTTATTAAAATATTAAATATATACATGTACCTTGGAAGTCTAAAATAATTTTATATTATAGTGCCCCAAATAATTTATATGGATTACAACATAATTTTACAGATCATCCAGCATCAAAATCTTACCTGAGATTAGCTTTAGCCTTTATCCTCATCAACTGTTACGATAAATGTAATCTTAGAGAAAAAAAAACTCACATTAATTGAGCAAGAGCTGCTAAGAGCTGCTAAACTTTGTCTCTTATTTTATTTCTCATATTTACCTCTTGAGTGAGGTTGAATGTAGGCCCACTTCATCCATATTCAAAGTTCAATCTCTTCTACTATATATTTTGCCTCTCTTGGAGTAGAAATTTTGCAGTAAAGGATAGCTTGATTAATATGGTGAATTTTCGTTATATCTCTTTTTGTGCTCACTCTAAAAAAAACAAAAAAATTAAATTGAAATGCAAACAGTATAAAATCCATAAAATTCTTCATAGAACCCAAGGGTTATTATGAAATAGTGGCAAGAATCCTAGAATGAGCTGGATCTTAGTTTCGGGCTTTGAGTTCTAGACTAATATAGTTGTATTTCTTTTAAATAAATGTTTATTTCCTTACTGGTAGGAATAGAACTTATTTATTTACTCTTTGTGATAAATGAAATTGTTCCAGATAATAAGCAGCACACAGAATGATGCTTTAAAACGACTTAAATTATGTCGCTTTCCTCTGGCAAGAGTTTTCATATGCATCAATTTTTTGGTTAAATTTATGCATCACTCTGGGACACTCCTTTTCAGATTCATATAAGAAGAGTGGACAAGAGAAGTGGTAACATCTCTGGTTTTGCTTATCTCTGTTAATAGTCAGTCTTACAGCCCAGCCTTGTGATCACTTGCTCTAACATGAGCAGCTGCCTCAGTAATATTCATAGTTTCCAATTCTCCAGGCCAGTTTTGTAGATACTGATACTGATTTAACTTAGTGCATACCTGAACTCATGTAAAACTCAGAAGTGAGAGATTATAATCCTATCTGATGGGTGATGCAGTACCCATAAGATCACATGAATGAACTGTATTTAAAACATATTAAAGGTTTATGTTGTTACTAGTTACAATAGCATCAAAGGGCAAGATAACAGGTAATCATGAAGTATTGGTTACATATCATATAAATGTAGGAAGTTTGAATTTAGGAAAACAATCTTTTTAGGTAGGTTTGAAAAGGTTCCTGGATGGCAGGAGTCTGTCTGGGTACAGTCACCTTTGCAAGGCCCAGCCTGAGAGCACTGCTGCCCCCATGCGACGAGAGTGAGAACTTACCCCATTAGAAAGTAGTTATCTTAATTTTATCTTCAGGGGTTGTGTGCTTAAAGTACAAGTAGACAAAGCAAACCTTGAATCTAAATACCTAAATTCAGACCAAGGTTTTGTTTATTTTTAGTAATGTGTCAAAGGTCCTTAACAAGTCAGCCCTTCTCTGTGTTGGACTAATAATGTATGATCATCAATTATAAAGATTAGGTAAGATTCAGGATATTCTATTTCAGGAATGTTCTATTCCACAGGGGATCAAAATAAGAGATCGACTGTAGTCTAATCTATTAAAAAAAAGTTGCAGTAGCATTTTTAATCACCTATGTTGATACATATCTTTTCTTACTTGGCTCTTTTCCTCATTCTGTTATAAAACAATTACATTGTCTATTCTAATGCCTATACAAAAAACTTTATGCTATCTGGAGTGCTGATTATTATTCTAGGTGGGTATTCATAACTGATCAAGGCAAACAAAATTCCTAGACTCAGGCAGTTTCATTATGGCGACAGTAAAACTATCTGGCAGGACACTTTTGCTCACCACTGAAAAAAAAGCAACTGAAGCCGGTTCAGGGAGAGATATTACTTGATGGGAAAAGACAGGAAAACACCCTCATAACAAAAGTGTAATGGAGCAGCGGCCAGAAGGTGCTGGGGAGAGGAGGAGTGAAGGAGTGGAGCATAGTCAGGATGCTAACTGTGGGGTCTGATAGAATATCCTGAAACAGAATGTCTATTTCATTCCTGAAATAGATAATGCTGTCTAAGAGTTCCTGCTCCTCGTTCTCTTACTATATACTCTCAGAAAAGTTAGTAAATTAATTTGGGGTAAACCACATGCCTGTTCTAGGCTGAAGGATATATGCTCTTTACTTGGGATGTGGTAAAGTGTTGAATAATATGCTTAGCTAGTTTGGGAGCTTTGCTGTTTTACCCACTCACAGCTTAATCTACTTACATGTTCTTAAGATAAGGTTCATTCTAATGACATCTGTCTTCTATGTAAACACTGCTGGAGGGTGTGGCAATCACAGACGTCACCTTGACTCTGAATAACTTCTGACTTATTGTACATCTACTAAGACCTCTATGTTATTGAGATTGGGCACAGCTCCTCTTTATATCCTCTGCCCAGCGTGGGACAGTTAGGATTTACCAGGAGACAGCCACTCTGGCTATGTTGAGACTATCTTTAAGATTATAGGAAGGATCATACTAGTTTGCCCTCACGCAGGCGAGTATGACTCTTTCAGTATACGGAGAACAAGATACTCAGAATCATCCTGGTGCAGATAATAAGAAGGACCTTGTGGGTACCATCTAGATTACATGAAGCCCATGAAATTAAGATGTATTATATTTAGAGGTGACTACAAGGGTATGCCACCTGCATGGCAAGCCTGGCAAGCTGCCCTGTTTTATTTGATATGCCAAATACCAGTAACAATTATATTAGTTCATTCCCATGACCTAATATAATGGTTTGAGGCTCTTTATGTTCATGGAGTGAATAGATGCCCTTGGGCTCTACTAGCATGAGACAGGACATATGGAGATATTACTGGTGCCCGCTCTAGCAAATAGATGATCAACGGGAGGATAGTGATAGTGATAGTGATAGGTAAGATTATTATGCTTAGTGCTAAGTGAATGATAAATGTTACATTGAAATATAAGAATTTCTTCTTTTTTTAACACTAAATACTAGTGGGTTTTTTTGTTTGTTTGTTTTGGGGCCATACCTGGTGATGTTCAGGGGTTACTTCTGGCAGTGCTCAGCCAGGGATTAGCCCATGTTGGCTATGTGCAAGGCAAACTGCCTTACCTACTGTACTCTCTCTCCAGCCCCCTACATACTAATTTTATAAGAAAATCACAGAAAGCCAGTATCTCTGAAGTTAAAAGATTTTTTTAAAGATTTTTTTTTAAAGCCTTAACTTTCATTTTCAGGTGGGGAGATTTACAGCTGTGGCAGGTTGGGAAAATACTTGACTTTTGGGACACTGCTGGAAAGACTGAGTACTCTGGTGATTGTTGCGGTGCTGGAACAATGTGTGCCTGAAAAGTATAATGAACAATATTGTAAATCATTGTGTTTTAAAATGATAAGTTAAAAAAGAAAAGGGTTGAAGGGAGATAGTCTAGCTGGTAAGAGTCTTGCCCTGTGCTTCCTACCTGGGTTCCGTCCTTGTATGATACTCAATCCCCAGCACGAATGATCCCTGAGTGCAGAGACGAGAGTAAGCCTGAGCACTGCTGGGTGTGTCCCAAGACAAAAGAGGAAGAAGAAACAAGTGCTCTGGATAATAACATAATATAGTTTATTGTTGGCAGAGTCTGGATGCCTTGTTGATTTTTGCCAGTAATCAACAGCTTGCTCCACTGGGATTTGCTGCTTTTTCATCTTTTGTGGAATCATTAAGCCCACACAGAGAATGAAAATTTTTCCCCAATGACCGTAAATTGAACACTTTCTGTTTGGCATTTATTATATCTGCATTGTTATAAATCCCACACAAGTGATACAGGTTATGTGAAGCGATACACTTCAAAGATATTTTCAATAATGTTTTAGGAAAATTTAACAGATATTTCAACACAGTCTTTTCTTGCTATAGAAGTTGCTTGCTGTTTGTAATCTGAGTTGTGTAATCTGAGTTGTGATACAGTTTTAATATGTAAAGGGTTAGAAAATGAAACATACTGAAAGGTACATCTTTTTTAATAAATTAATGAATTTTATATTATGGGCCCATCACAAACCTGCATTAACAAGATATTATTTGTAATGCTGATGAGAATTTTAGAAAACACAATTCATAATATGAACTATTCAGTCAACTCACAGTGTTTTGTTTAGCTGTGTTTAGCTTGGTTTATGCTTTGTTACAGCCCTGACTTACTATGTCCATCTTTTAGGGTATCTCCAAGAAGCCTACTTATGGACCAAACAAGTTCTGACAATCATGGAGAAGTCTCTGGTCTTGCTCCGCGAGGTGACAGATGGCTCCCTCTATGAAGGCGTTGCATATGGCAGCTACACCACTAGATCCCTATTCCAGTACATGTTTCTTGTTCAGAGGCACTTTGACATCAACCACTTTGGCCATCCGTGGCTTAAGCAGCATTTTGCATTTATGTATAGAACCATCTTGCCAGGTATATCAGGAATCTAAAGTGGAAAAATATCAACTATTGCAATGTTCTTTGATTATGAAAATGGGAAAGTCTAGGAAAAGAAATGTCTAGTTTGAATATCGTTTTGTCCTTTGCCCTCTAGATGTCCTTTTTAAGAATAAAGGGACCTTTTTTTTAAGAACTCAAAAAGTTTTATATGGCCTGAACATTTTGTCTGTTAATGAGAAAACTTGTGATTTACATTTATTGTAAAGCCTGAAACAGAGCAGGAAAAACTATAATTTGTAACTCTCACCCTTTTTTTTTATACATATCTGCCCAGTTTTCCAAGCACTATTTGTTGAAGAGCTTTCTTTGCTCCACTTAATATTTTTTCCTTCTTTATCGATGAAGTGATTGTATATTTGAGAGTGTTTTAGGATATTCAGTTCTAGTCCATAGGTCTACAGGTCTATCTGTATACCAATACCATGCTGTTTTAATTATGACTGCTTTGCAGTAAGTTTGAGGATGGGGAAATTGATACCTCCCATCTTCTTTTTCCCAAGGATTGCTTTAGCTATTCGTGGAGGGTTATTATTCCATACAAATTTCATGAGTATTTGGTTAATTTCTTTGAAGAATGCCATGGGTATCCTTATAGGGACTGCATTGAATCTGTATAAAGCTCTAGGGAGTATTACAATTTTGATAATGTTAATTCTCCCAATCCATTTTTTTCTGGGGATGGGGGATATTTGGCTAAACCTGGCAGTGCTCAGGGTTGTCTCCTGGCCCTGTACTCAGGGATCACTCCTGGTCGTGCCCGGGGACCGTATGTGGTGCTGGAGTTTGAACCAGGGCTGACCATCTGTGAGCAAGGCAAGTGCATTAACTCCATGACTTTTATTTTTGTATATGTAGAACTTATATATACATATAAGACAATTTTATCAATAGAATTCAAACCTCTATAATCATATACTAATTTTCCTTTGAGTTAACACTGTTAACTCCTCATTTGTTTTATTTTTTTTTATTTCATAAATTGCACAGACAAGATTCAGAATGAAAGATGACAACTATATAAGTTGGAAATTTAGTATTTTCTTCATTTTATTTCAGTAAATAGTATAGAAAATAATCAAGAAACAAATTGCTGTAAACTTGTAATTTTGAGGTCTGGGCCACAGAACAGTGGGTACAGTGTTTGCTTTGCACACGGCCTCACTCAGATTTGATCTCTGGCATCCCGTATGGTCCCCCAAGTACAGCCAAAAGTGATTCCTGAGTGCAGAGTCATGAATAACCCCTGACCATCACAAGTTGTGGCCAAAAAAAAAAAAAAAAAAAAAAAAAAAGTAAAATACCTCTAAGAAAAAGATACAGGAGCTGAAGAAACAGCACAGGAGTTAAGGCTCAGGGCCCAGCCACACATGGTCCTCTGGCATCCCTGGTGCAGCCCTGAAAGTCCCCAATACCAACAGCGTGGTCTGGGTAATCCCCTGCCCTACTCTACAAGACCCAGGCAATACCGAGACCTCAGGCCTTGCTTAGAACAGTTGCCCTGCTTGTGAGACTCCCCAGCAGGGCCCCCCCCTGCGCCTCCAGAGCACCGATTTGGACAGCCTGTCCCCCCGTTTTTTATTTTTATTATAGATAGGACCCAAGGGTTTATTCATTTCTAGGAGGCCCTAAAACAGGTCATTCTAAAAGGATGAAGCTATTGCATAAAAGCTTACGTCGATCTTTATCAGGATAGATTCCCGTCCCCATTTCTCACTGTGAAACGCAAATTTGGGGACAGTCTGTTTGTTCTGGTTGTAGACACTTTAAACTGATCAGAGCAGATGCTACACCTGATCTTAGCCAAAAGATCCAGAAGCGATCTGGTTGTAGACACATAATTAGAAAGAATTTCCATTACTGACTATTTTTCAATAAATTCTGCAGGACAGAAAAAACATACTAAGATTTTGTTTACATTTACTTTTGTTGTTGTTGTTTATGTAATTTTTTAAATTTAGTCAAGATGAAATTACAAAGATATTCACGATTGGGTTTCAGCATACAATGTCCCAACATCAGTCTCGTTACCAGTGTCCAGTACATTCAGAACCATGTTTTTTCAGTTTTTAGACAAGCTGGAGAAGCTGTTTTGTAGCTCATTTTGACAAAGAAAAATAGGAGAACCCTTAAGACGTCTCCAGCTTTGTAATTTGATCTGCCTGCCAACAGCCTCTGGGCTTGGCCCACTGTGAGCTATGTCTGTGGCTACTTGGTTAAACTGGGGAAGACAGACTACTGAGGAAGACTCATTTATTTGTGTAATTAATTATATAAAATTCTATTGAACATTTCTGTACAAGGTAGTGTACTGGGCAGGGCATGCAAGGAAGAATAAAATATTGTCTATTGTCAGAGGATAAAAAGACTAGGGGAAGATTCTGAAATCACATTTATAATAAGACTTGTTGGAAGAACATTTATTAAACTAACTGGTAGAAAAGCAAAACAATTAGCTGTAAATTATGTATATACGGGCTTAGGCACATTTCAGAAGTGATATTTTTTCCTCAACAACGCTTCTCTTTTAGTCTCTTTTCATTATTTTAATAATGCTTATTCCTGAACAAGTCACACTTTCTCCCATTCTTTTGAAGAATTCCCTGGTCACTTTACTCTTGCCTGCTTTTCTCACCAGTCTATGATCTTTGCATTTTCTTACTTTTCTTTTACTTTCAACAGTATATATAGGCAGGATCTTCTATGGAAGCTGTTTACTCCCTATAAAAATTCAGTCTCTCCCATAAATCTGCATTTTCCACCTTGTTGGATGCCAAATTAAAGTATCTTGCCCTATTAACGTGGTCTGTGCTTAAGAGATCCCCAAGTACAGGAACTCACCAAGCATAAGAGGCTAGCCCAGATTGCTTGCTAAATAATTAAACCCAGCACAGACATCAGACAGTGAGGAGGGCTCTTTATATTCCTAAAGCAACCAGATGCCATTGGGCTACACTGGCACATGATAAGGTCAAATGGAAATATTACTGGCACCCGCTCGAGCAAATCGACGAATAATGGGATGTCAAGTGATCAAGTGATATATATTAGAAGAACTGATCAGAAGCCCAGCTCTGATGAACCGCAAAGCAGCCGTGCAGTTCATCAATAAATTAGAGAGTAGAGGTGACTATAAGAGTATCCCCCCACACGGCAGAGCCTGGCAAGCTATTCATGTCATATTTGATATGCCAGATACAAGTAACAATTATAGACCTCATTCCCATGACCTGATGGAATGGTTTGAGGTTCTTTATGTCCTGGAGCGAACAGCTGCCCTAGGGCTACACTAGCATGTGACAGGACATATGGAGATGTTACTAGTGCCCACTAGAGCAAATGGATGATCAATGGGAAGACAAGTGATACAAGTGATATATATATTTATATATATACATATATATGTATGTATGTGTATATATATGTATGTATATATCTTGTCACTTTTCATTTGTTCATCGATTTGCTCGAGCGGGTGCCAGTAATGTCTCCATTCATTGGGAATGAGATCCATTATTGTTACTGTGTTTGGCATATCGAATACACCACAGGTAGATTGCCAGGCTCTGCCATGGTTCTGGGTTCATCCCAGGGAGCCCAGTCTTTTTCTATGTCAGACCATCAACCATCCAGGGCCTACGGGGCAGAGCCCAGGGTGTAGATAAGCCTGTTTCCTGTCTGCCACCTGCTGATGCAGCCGGGCACTGTAACTACACCTACAAAACCTCGAGGTATTTATAATAAAATATTATATATAATTATGATAATTATGCGATTTCCTTTCAAAAAACATTGCCACATAAGAAATACAAACTTAAAAACAAGATTTGTGGAACATCTTTAGAAGAATTTTGATTGATTTGTCTGAGGTGAAGTGTGGAGACTGTGGCTTTGTTTTTTATTTGGGGGTAGGGGAAGAGCTGGCACAGAGGGCATAAAAGAAATCTACCAAGTCATTTCAGAGGAGTTTCAGGCAATCCTAGGAAGGCTAGGTTCAGACCCATAGTTCAGTACCAGGACCCAAGGACATCTTCTTGGAACTGTCTGGAGTGAAGCCCAGGAGCAAATAAGGCAATGCCCAGCACCCCTGGGGACCTCCAGGTCTACCCCATAGTGCTCAGAGACCCTGTGGTGCTGGAGATCAAACACCGTCTGGGACATGCCAGGCGCGTGCCTGACTCCTCGAATCCTTGATATATCTTCCTGGCCCACCTTTTTTTTTTAAATCAGAAATGCATAATTGATTCTAATTTGTAACCAAGGTTGAATATAATTGTTTATACTTTTATGTGTTTCTTCATTTTTCTGTTTATTTTAATTTTGTCAAACCTCTTTCCACAGGATTTCAAAGAACAGTGGCTATTGCGGACTCAAATTATAACTGGTTTTATGGTCCAGAAAGCCAATTAGTGTTCCTGGATAAGTTTGTCATGCGTAATGGCAGTGGCAACTGGCTGGCTGATCAAATCAGACGGAGTCGTGTGCTAGAAGGTCCAGGGACCCCATCTAAAGGGCAGCGCTGGTGCACTCTTCACACGGAGTTTCTCTGGTATGACAAATGGGGCTGGCACTAAAGAGAATTTGTGCCTAGGACACAAACTCTTTGTTTTCTTTAGGATTTAAAAATAAAAATGAATCTAAAACCCTTTTTGATCTTTTTTCCATGCCACTTAAATACTTGGCAGCTTCCCTTCAATCACAGCATTCAAAACTCGCTTAAAAGCATTTCTAATCATCAAAGACCTGATTAACTGTTTTCCAGTTTTGGTTTCCTTGTATTAGAGATATCTTAGGCTCACACTCTTTCATAGGTATAAATGACTTGATTTATATCATTTTTTAAATTCATAAAGAGAAAACCACAAAATCTGGCTGGGTTATTTTGATAATCACAACAAAAAATAAAAACTTAAAACATTTGTTTTGTTTTGGTATATGGAGCAGTATAATCTAATAGCAAGACTATTACTAAATTTTCAAAGCTACTTAAAAGTGATTAGCAGTATTTTATAGTTTCACTTTGATAATAAAATATGTGATTCCCTCCCCCCAATCTTTTAAGTCTAGAAGCAGCAGCCAGGGTTTCCTTTTTAAAGTACTGCCAAGCATATTGTTGGCATCCAATAAATTAAAATAAAAATTACAGGGAACTAGTTAATCATTAATCTTTGATGTCTTTTCAGTTATTGAAATTTACATTCAACACCAAAATAAGCTTTTCTGATTTAACTGTTTCTCTGTATTATTAATTATTAAACAATTAAGAAAAAATTAGTTAATTGATTACTGTTTATAGTTTAATCTAGCAACTTTAAGAATTATTTTCAAAGATAGACTAAATATATTAATATATAGTCTTTACTGATTCTTATGGATTGGAAGTAATTATTTAATAGTGTTTTGATTTGCACATTAGAAGCAACCATGAGAGTTCTAGTAAGTTCACAATAGGAGACATATTAACAACAACTCTAACTTGTTGTTAGAACTTTATAGGGATATATACATAATCCCTATGTATATATACATACATATATATATACATGTATATATAATATATATCCCTTTTAAAGGGATATATATTATATATACATGTATATAATTATGATGTATATATGTATGTATATATACATACATACACACACACACTCCAAGAAGATACCATGGGTCATTGATTCACTTTTGAAAAAGAGTAACTAAGAGTTAAAACTAGGGGTGTTGCTTTCTTTCCTTGAACAGGAATCCATGTGAACATGTTAAGAACGTTTTCTCAGGCCACAGAGTGAGAGTTCAACTGGCTACATGCATATTATGTATGCAAAAGGCCTTGGCCATTCTCTAGCACTATTCCAAGGACAGTATTTGTTGGTACTCAGGTGCCCATATGTGGTGCTTTGGATCAAACCAAGGTCTTGCCTTGCCTCCTCTATCATCTCTCTGACTCCATGTGCCCTGAATTTCTTCTATGTATATTCTTAGATATAATATTTGCAGCAAATTTTCTAAGATGTGATTAGAAGTATTCTTTATATAATCAACAGTGCCACTGTCCTAGCTATTGTTTATGAGTCTTTGTAGACACCTTGCCATGTGGCACCAATGTTTTTTCTTTTAATTTTTACGTTTCTGTGTTCACTTTTAATTATACTCAAACACACAAAATATAAACTTTACCTTTCCCTGGGGAAGGGGCACACCCAGTGGGAACATGCAAAACCAGTGATGCTTCTATGTGCAAAGCATGCACTCTAGCCCTTTGCGCTATCTCCCAAACTCTAAAATTTAACCTTAACCATTAAAAAAATTAGTCACCATGATTTATAATACTGTTAATGATGGACTTTCATTCATACAGTGTTCCAGTCCCCTTCCTCCATCACACTGTCTCCCTCCTCCCACTTCCTCCCCTACCAGGGTCCTTACCAGGCTTTGTTGCCTTGCCATTTGTTATTACCTTACTTTGTTTCTTTATAGTCAGTGCTTGAAAGAGATCATTTAGTCCCTCTCTCCCTGACTTACTTCACTCGGCATGACATTCTTCGGATTCATCTTTTCATGATTTTTTTTATTATAACAGAGTAGTTACTTCATTGTATACAGAGAATGAAATGAAACCAAAACTTCTCTTTTTGTTTGCTTTGGAGGCATATCCATTGGTACTCAGGTATTACTCCTGTCTCTATGCTCAGGGATTACTTCTGGTGGTACTCAGGGCACCATATGGAATGCCTTCAGATCCTTACCCTCTAGACTATCTCTCACCCCTATGCACAGTCTGTTGGGTTGTTTCTGTATTTTGGCTGTTGTGGCTAGTGTTACAGTGAACACAGACATGCAAGGTCTTTTTTTTAAATAAAGTTTTGGGCCCTTGGGGTAGATGATATCATTGTTTCGTATATTACTTTCTCTTTTATCAGGCACCATTTAACCTTTAACAATGATTCTTTCAGGTATGATGCCAGCTTAAAATCCGTTCCTCCTCCTGATTTTGGCACCCTGCATTGCATTATTTTGAAGACTGGGGTGTTGTGACTTATGGAAGCGCTCTACCTGCAGAAATCAATAGATCCTTCCTTTCCTTTAAGTCAGGAAAACTTGGGGGCCGTGCAATATATGACATTGTCCACAGAAACAAATACAAAGATTGGATCAAAGGATGGAGAAATTTTAATGCCGGACATGAACATCCGGATCAAAATTCATTTACTTTTGCTCCCAATGGCGTGCCTTTCATTACTGAGGCCCTGTATGGGCCAAAATACACATTCTTCAACAACGTCTTGATGTTTTCCCCAGCTGTGTCAAAGAGCTGCTTCTCTCCTTGGGAAGGTCAGGTCACAGAAGACTGCTCATCAAAATGGTCAAAATACAAACATGACCTGGCGGCTAGCTGTCAGGGGAGGATGGTTGCAGCAGTGGAGAAAAATGGGGTTGTTTTCATCCGAGGAGAAGGTGTGGGAGCTTATAATCCCCAGCTCAAGCTGAAGCATGTCCAGAGGGATCTGATCCTGCTGCATCCACAGCTGCTACCCTTGTGGACCAGATTCACCTGGGAGAGGACACCCCCTTGGACTCCGTGGCCAGTTTCTTTCACAATGTGGATGTGCCCTTTGAGGAGACGGTGGTAGATGGGGTCCATGGGGCATTCATCAGACAGCGAGATGGTCTCTATAAAATGTACTGGATGGATGATACAGGCTACAGTGAGAAAGGAAACTTTGCTTCCGTGAATTACCCTCGGGGCTATCCCTACAATGGAACAAACTATGTGAATGTTACCACACACCTCCGGAGTCCCCTCACCAGGGTAGCTTACCTCTTCATAGGGCCATCTCTAGACGTCCAGAGTTTCAGCATTCATGGAGACTCTCAACAGCTGGACGTGTTCATAGCTACGAGAGAGCATGCCTATGCCATTTACATTTGGACAGGTGACAACACGGGACAGGCTGCTTTTGCACAGGTCATTGCAGACCGTCAGAAAATTCTCTTTGACCAGAGCTCAGCCATCAAGAGCACCCTTGTCCCAGAGGTGAAGGACTATACTGCAATTGTGGAACAGAACCTGCAGCATTTTAAGCCAGTGTTCCAGCTGCTGGAGAAGCAGATCCTGTCCCGAGTCCGAACACGGCGAAGTTTTAGGAAAACTGCTGAGCGCCTGCTGAGATTTTCAGATAAGAGGCAAACTGAGGAGGCCATTGATAGGATTTTTGCTATATCACAGCAGCAGCAGCAGCAGCAGCAGCAAATCAAGTCAAAGAAAAACCGGAGGGCAGGCAAGCGCTATAAATTTGTAGATGCTGTCCCTGATATTTTTGCACAGATTGAAGACAATGAAAAAAAGATTCGACAGAAAGCTCAGATTTTGGCACAGAAGGAGCAGCCTATAGATGAAGATGAGGAAATGAAAGACCTTTTAGATTTTGCTGATGTAACCTATGAAAAACACAAAAATGGCTTGATGAAAGGCCGGTTTGGAGAGGGGAGGATGGGGACCACTCGCAGCAAAGCTCCATTGCTGTCTGCTTCGTATACCAGGCTGTTCCTAATTCTGAACATAGCTATCTTCTTTGTCATGCTGGCAATGCAACTGACTTATTTCCAGAGGGCCCAGAGCTTACATGGCCAAAGATGTCTTTATGCAGTTCTTCTAATTGACAGCTGTATTCTCTTGTGGCTGTACTCGTCATGTTCCCAATCACAGTGTTAGCACTGAAGCTGTAAATTGCTTTACCGTGTTGTGGTTACAAGAGTCTATGCAAAAAAAAAAAAAAGTCCATTGCCCTAGTTTGTTGTTGGAGTTTTCTCCAGATTTCTTTTTGTAAGTTAAGGGGAAGATATTTGACATGAGAAAGCAAGGCTGAGGGGGAATCAAAATTGGAACAAGCAAAGAATTTATCAAAGGGATAAGAGAAGCTCCTTTGTCTCACAGTGTTTCTGAAAGTGTTTGTCTTGACTAACCTGGTCATCCATAAATGCAACTTTAGAAAAAGCAAAGTCTAGCTTGGAGAGTGTTTTACTTGAAAAGACACACAAGAATTTTAGGCTTAATTTCATTAACAGTATCTTACTGTTTTCACCAAATTCCAGATACCAAATGATAGAAAAGCCCAGAGCACAAAATCTGAGAAGCACAGATTTTTTTTAATGGTCTAATTATGGGACAGTAATGTTGCTCTGCCCTGGCTTGGTGGTAGTAACTCTTTAAAGAGTAATTCTTCAGTCAAGTGAATAATAGGATTGCACATGGCATTACAATTTGGATACTATTATGGTGGTGGTAGAAGTTCATTAAGTATTTAAAATGTATTTCCACCAGAAATCACAACTGTGAATAATATTTGGTTTCCAGAAAAGGCCATGCATCAAGTTACATTTTTCATACATTATTGGTCTTGTCAATAAGAGATTAACAGTTAATTTAGTTCTCTACTTTTCACTTACATGAAAACAAATTGGGGACCCAGCAACTAAAATTCAAAGTTAAGTCTTTTTATCCTAAACATAGATTTCAATACCAAAGAAGATGAGGAAGCTAAATTTTGGTTATGATTCTTATGGTTTTTGGAAAAAAAATTCTTCAAGTTTATTTTACTAAATAAATATTATAACTATGATTTTCCTACAGTGTTTTTTTTTATTGTGCCATTGCATTCACTGTGTTTGCAGTAGTTTTGAAATCTGTAAAAAATGAATGTGTGAACCAGAGCAATAGCACAGTGGGTAGGGCATTTGCCTTGCATGCTGCCGACCCAGGTTTGATTCCCGGCATTCCATATGGTCCCCAAAACACTACCAGGAGTAATTACTGAGTGCAGATCCAGGAGTAACCCCTGAGCGTCGCCAGGTGTGACAAAAAAAAAAAAAAAACACGAATGTGTTTTTGACTTATATTAATTAAGCCTACAGTGTTTAAAATTGGGAAAGGTCATTTCTCTGCTCCCTTTTCAAGAATATATTAAAATTTAAAAATAAAGGCCAACTTCTGACAAGTAACACTTAGCTTTCCTTTTTTCTGCTTTTTTGGGTCACACCCGGCAATGCTCAGGTGTTTCTCCTGGCTCTGCACTCGGGAATCACTCCTGGTGGTGCTCGGGGACCATATGGGATGCCGGGATCGAACCCAGGCCGGCATGGGCTGGCCGGATGCAAGGCAAACGCCCTACCACTGGGCTATCGCTCCGGCCCCCGACACTTAGCTTTAATACACTGAATTTTTATAGTTAAGTTGTCAAGAGGTAACAGCAGCACAGAATTGGAAACAGTGTATGGTTTATTCTTTACCATTTAAAAGATGATATGTTAAAAAAATTTAAAATATCTTACGTTTGGCATATTGAGTCATTTCTCCCTTCAAAACATAAAATATGATTGACTCAGATTTCACAGGAAGGCATGTTTATGATTTATAAAAGTAGTAATGGAAATCTCTTTATGGAAGTTCCTAAATGTAATTGAAACAAACATGGGAGAAACTATTCTGAGCACCTTTTAGGTGTTCTCATTTTGAACCTTCTCATAAATAGAACACAGAATTTTAACTGTACTGCACTCATATTTCAACAATTGGAATCTAGAAAATTGCTTTTGAAGAAGTAGTTTTTTTTTCTTTCATGGGAAAAGTCTCTAGGGAGGATGTCATTACACACTGCTTAAAAAAATAATGTTTTTGAAAGAATAATGCTTCCGTTTGTCCTGCATGGATGCTGTTACTGGGATTTAAACTTGCTTTATGTGACAGATTCCCTGTTTACTTAACCTAATTTGACATTCCTCTCTTCTACTCTTTTATCATTCAAAAGGATAAATTGTCTCAAATGGTCAAAAGGAAATTTCTACAAAAAGAGAAAATTGGTGTCTGAGACTTCCAAGTAAACCTGATCCCATATCCAAAACCTTTGACATACTTTGTACTAGAAACAAAAAGTAGAAACAGCTGTCAAATCCAATTTTCTTCTGTTTTCATTAAGTTAAGACAAGATACTTCATTAGTCTCCATTACATGATTCATTCTAACACATTAGTCCAAATTAAAGAAAAAATTTTTAAAAGATGGTCATATCTCTTTAAAACAAAATGAATTAAATGACTTCCCTCTTCTTTTTAATAGATTTTTTATTTATTTCACAGAAAAAAATTGCCGTTATTTTTTAGGAGTGACTAAAGTGTTATGTAAAAATCATGATGAAATGAATGAATTCTACATAAGATACACTTTATACCAGATCTAGTACATGTACGATAAAACTAAGGACCTCTTTGTATCTTCAAGTAAACCAAGTAATGTCCTTTGAAACTGAGCAATTAATTATGATATCTGTTTCAGTGCAGCTCTCTATGAAAGAAGTGTTTCAAATTCATTGAATTCTACACAATCTGTTGTCTAGGGAACTGGCAGGGTTTGTGTTCCTAGCTGTAAAGAAAATTTGGGGAGACAGCATACTGGGCTTGCCTGTGCAGTGCAAAGGGCATATTTCTAGATTGTGTTCATTCGTTTATAAATAGCCCTGCTGATATATGATCTGCTGAGAGAACATTCTTTTGAGATCATTGTAATTGTCAGTGAAATCAAGTAGAAGAACTTAACTAGGACTATTTTAATAAATCTTATTGTATTGCCTAAAATACTGAATTAATAATTCCACCAAAAAATCTTACATTTCTAATAGGTGCTAAATAACTTTATTAGAAAATAGGCTTAATAGTATAGAAGGCACCCAAATTTTTTTTGTTTATTTTTTGCAGGATGGGGATTGAAGTCATGTCAAGGCACATGCCCTACCACTGAGCACATCCGTAAACCTCCAGTTAGGTGAGGAGGAGGGGCTTGGATCACACACAATGCTGCTTAGGGACTACTCCTGGTGTGGTGCTGGGGATCAAACAGGGGTCAGCTGCATACAAAGTAAATATTTTACTTCCTAGTGCTGTCTCTCCAACAGCCTCCAAATGTTTATCTTAGAGAAACCTGACATCATAACATTTGATTTTAAAATATCCTTCCATGCCATTTGGCTAGTAAAAAATGTCCATATATATATATATATACATACACACACGCACACATATATATGAATCAAAAGTTACTGCAAGCTTTTAGAGAAAGCAAATTGCAAAATATTTTATTTATGTATTAAAAAGTAAATGACTTTCCCCATGAAAGAGTAATACAAGAGATACTTTGGGTAGGATGGCTATGTAATTTATCTTTCAAGCCATTTATTTTTGAAAGTTAAATAACAAATAATAGATAAAAGCCAGATCTGTACCTGGAAAATCTACATTGCAGTCCTCTATGTCACAGGAAATTCAGGAAATGAAGATTTTAGAGAGGTGTGTGAAGTTCAAACTTGAGTGTTTGTGCTCTGAAAGAATTAGCTGATCTGATCAAACTTCTGAAATCTGCATCTGGGGAAACACTGAGGGCAGTCATCCATCTCCTCACTCCCTGTCTTGTTCTTGTTCCTGTGTTCTTTTAATTTTCTGGCGGAGCCATTTGTCAAATTCCCTCTTTATGTTCATGCTGAGCAAAGGTCGCTTTGTATGCCTTGTTTAGCTTATTGGCAAAGATGACATTTTCTCAGCAATATTTTGGTAGATTTTTCAGCTCCTTGTGTGGAATTTTAATGCAGCACTGAAAAACTTTTTAGGAAATGACTCAGACAAATTATACGTTAATCTACATGTATTTTAATTTTAATATTTGGTCATATATTTTTATAGGTTTAAGCAAATGAGACTTAGAGTCACCTTGTGGAGAAAAAAGTTGAAGTTTATCATCTTCACTTTCCGTCTTTTCATGTTACAAGCATACATGACAAATAATATAATACTGAAACTGAAATAGTAATGGAAGAAAGTTTTATTTTTTTGGGGGGTGACCCACCCAGCAATGCTCAATTACTCTGCATTCAGGAATTACTCCTGTGATGTTCGGGGACCATATGAGATGCCAGGGGATCGAACCTGGGTCTGCTGCATGCAAGACAAACGTCCTACCCCTTTGGGCTATCGCTCCAGCTCCTGGATAGTTTTAAAAATCAGCCCATTCCTTTCTCTTTTTAAAAATTAAGATAAATGTGACATGCAACATAAGTTTAGGGTGTGAAACATGTGATTTTTTGTGTTTCTTTGCAATGTGATTTCCTTATACTAATATTATCCTTTTATATAATTTAATGCAATATTATATTGTACTCTGGCTTATTTACTTTGGCTGAAAGTATATACCCTTCAACCACATCAATCTTGATTCCCCAAACCCATTGCTCAGAAATTGCCATTGTACCATGCTCTGTTGTTTAAAAAAAAAATCACTGTATCACTGTCGTCCCGTTCATCATCGATTTGCTCGAGTGGGATCCAGTAACATCTCCATATGACCTGTCTCATGCAAGTAGAGCCCAAGGGCACCTGCTTGCTCCAGGAACATAAAGAGCCTCAAACCATTCCATCAGGTCACGGAAATGAGGTCTATAATTGTTACTGGTATCTGGCATATCAAATACAACATGGGTAGCTTGCCAGGCTCTGCCGTGTGGGTAGCATGCTCTTGTAGTCATCTCAAAATCCAGCATTTATTGATGAACAGCTGGGCTGTGATAGGCTGGTCTGCTGGGTGGAGTTCTGACGAGGGGGAAGTCCGGATGTGGAAAATGGAGATCCTCATGAAGTGGGGGGTCGTCTGGCTTGTTGTGAGGCTTTGCTGGGGTGGCCGGCCAGGGATAGAACCTGCCATCCCTCCTGGGCACCTCATGAGCGACTGGGCACGGTAAGAGCCAGTAGCAGCTCTGCCCCATGTCTGTCTCTGGATCAGCATACTTGGGCCGGATTAGAAAAGACTGCAGCAGGGTGGATCTTGATGAGCTGGGCTGTGATAGGCTGGTCTGCTGGGTGGAGTTCTGACGAGGGGAAGTCGGATGTGGAAAATGGAGGTCCTCATGGAGTGGGGATCGTCTGGCTTGTGAGGCTCTGCTAGAGTGGTGGGCCAGGGATAGAACCTGCCATCCCTCCTGGGCACCTCATGAGCGACTGGGCACAGAGCCAGTAGCAGCTCTGCCCCATGTTATTTAAAAAAAAAATAACTGACTTTTTTAAGATTACACATATAAGAGAAATTTTACAATACTTAAGGCCCACCCATGTTCTTGAAAATGTCAGAATATTCTCTTATGTGTGAACAGTCCATTCTATATATTCTTGTCACTTGTATTACCGTTGTTCATCGATTTTCTCGAGCAGGTGCAAGTAATGAGTCCATTCATTGGGAATGAGGTCCATTATTGTTACTGTTTTTGGCACATCGAATACACCACGGGTAGCTTGCCAGGCTCTGCTGTGGCTCTGGGTTCATCCCAGGGGACCCAGTCTTTTTCTATGTCAGACCATCAACCCATTTTAAAATGTTTTTTTTTATGTCATTTGAGTAGTAAAAATGTCTATCATTGAGAATACAAAAGACAACAGTTGGGTAAATTGGCCCAATAACTAGGGAAAATGATGCAAAGATACTTTAACAAAAATTGAAATAAATCTACCATTTGACCCAGCAATTCTAATTCTGGATATATACTCAAAGGAAATAAAAACAGAATTTGGAAGACCTGTAAGTACTCCTTTGTTAATTGCAATGTTAATCATAATATCCAAAACATCTTATTCTTGTTTCGTGCTTCCCATAAATAATAGATTTTTTGACTGAGTTAGCAATTGCATATATGCCCTGTTTATAAGACTAAAAGCTTCCTACCTATGACAAAGAGCTTCTCCTATCTTTTGGGTGAGTGGATCGCCCAAGCAGAGCTCAGCAACTATAAGGGCTACTCCCAGTGACTCTCCACTTCCTGGGCAGCCATTCAACATGGGGGTCCAAGAATGTGGTATTGAGGATTAGACTAGGGTTGGCATAAGCTCTAATCCTTGTATTATCCTCTAGCATTCATTTCTATTTTAGCTCTGATTGATTAATATTTTGTTTATTCCTAACCTTCAAACAGAGCTATCATAATCTTGGCTAGTGTCATATTCAATTTGTATGTAATATAATAGGTAAATATGACTTGAAGATTAGACATTTAGAGAACTATTTTATTTCATTTAATATTAACATTTGGTTCCCTAGAGTTTATAATTAGTATTGGTTTCTTTTGCTCAGTTTTCAAGCAATTTCCTTTTCATCCTCATACTTTCCACTTAAATATCATTGCATATTCTGTACCATCTGTGTGCTATGGCAGTTTTGTTCTTGATCTTCACAACAATTATTTTGGGATACACCTGGAACTGCTCTGGGCCGTGCGCAACTCTGAACTCAAAAATTACTCAGATTGGACGAGCAGCAAGGCATGTGCCTTACCCCTCTACTGTCTTATCTCGTCATCCCTACAAAAAGGATTTATGAAAGGGAAATGTGATTATTTTGAAGGAGGAATTCACTGAAAATTTTCTATTCTTTAGGCCACACCCAACAGTGCTCAAGGTTTGCTCCATATTCTGTGATCAGAGGTCACTCCTAGAGGTGTTCAAGGGACCATACGGGTGCCAAGAATTGAACCTAGATTTGTTATTTGTAAGGCAAGTACCTTGCCCCCCATCCAACCCTATATTATTTCTCCGGTCCCTCACTAAACATATTATTAAAGAGGAAATATAAATTACAATCTTTAACTCATTACTGAGTCCTGCCCTTGTGTAGTTCACATACACGTAGGAGACATGAAAAGTTCGTAAAATCTCTGCTCTGACCTCCACACCAGATAACACCCCTTCAGGGCAGGAATCATGTCTTGTATTCATCATAGATACCTGATTCTTACACAATGTTTGGCTCAATATTAAAAATGGGGGAGAGGAAGAGCAATAGCACAGAGGGTACTGTGTTGTTTGCCTTGCATGCAGGCGATCCAGATTGGATCCCAAGCATCCCATATGGCCCCCTGACTTCCCATGTGGTCTCCCTGAACACTGCCTGGAGTAATTTCTGAGTGCAGAGCTAGGAGTAGTAATCCTTGATTATTTCTGGGTGGACCCAAAAAGGGATGTGTGGGTGGATAGATGGATGGATGGATGGATGGATGGATGGATGGATGGATGGATGGATGGATGGATGGATGGATGGATGGATGGATGGATGGATGGATGGATGGATGGATGGATGGATGGATGGATGGATGGATGGATGGATGGATGGATGGATGGATGGATGGATGGATGGATGGATGGATGGATGGATGGATGGATGGATGGATGGATGGATGGATGGATGGATGGATGGATGGATGGATGAATGGATATTGAATGAGTGGGTGGAGTGCTTTGGAGCTGTGCTCCCAGAATGAAACACCTCATAATGAGCAAAAATTACTAACCTTCCACACTGCTGGGAATGTTGACCCCAAGAGAAGCTCCAACTAGATCCTGAATCTGTTTCAACAGTGTTATTACTAGGCAATATAATGGTCTTAAATGTTGATCTCTTTGACAGATTATGTGAAAAAGATGTTAATAAACACTTGCACCTGTACTATCGCAATTATTATACATGTGGTGGTGACAAATGGGATAAAGAACCAAAGCACAATTTAAAATAACACTTTGTGTGGGATGTTGTAAGCTACTAGTAATCAACAGACTGTTGCTAAGTTTCAACAACTGCCCATGAAAATCTCTCTGAGCTCATGATATTGTGCAATACAGAAGGCAAAACCACACCAGCACGGCTAACTTCCTAGACGACATAAGACAATATGGTGTGGGTGCAGGGAATGTGGTTTGACAGAGTGGTAGGAGGGTTGGTTACTCAGCTGGCTTCCTCAGCCACACCTGCATGAGTGGGGTGTCAGACTTGAGTACTCAGTTTACAGAGGACTCCCTGACATGAGAGTATCTCAATTAAGTGACTATGTTTTCACAATTTTTAAATAGAGTTTTCATATTGTCCATTGATGTTTTAAGAGCCTTATAGACGATGTGAATTTGTTACTGCAGAAAGGTAATTTTTTTTTTTTTTTTTTTGCTTTTTGGGTCATACCCGGCAATGCTCAGGGGGCTACTCCTGGCTCTGCACTCAGGAATTACTCCTGGTGGCGCTCGAGGGACCATATGGGATGCCGGGATCGAACCCAGGCCGGCATGAGCCAGCCGCGTGCAAGGCAAACGCCCTACCCTCTGGGCTATCGCTCCGGCCCAGAAAGGTAATTTTTAATGAAAAAATATCTAATAATTTTGGATCCAGAGGAAGAAGTAGAAATGAAAAGAATGTGATAAGTCTGTAAAATAACTTTTGTCTTAGAAAATGGGATCTAGCAATAGTACATTGGGGTACTTGCTTGTGTTGGCTAACCAGAGTTGAATTCCCAGACCCCACTATGGTCCCAGAGATAGCCGGGAGCAATATCTGAGCACAGAGCAGGGAATGATCCCTGTGTGTTACCGGGAATGCTGCTCTCCTCCCCAAATAAGATAAAATTCACATATTAGGTTTTAAGTTTGTTTTCTTAAAGTGTGCTATCCATGAAATATTGCCCAATTCCTGTTTGCATTATTATGTTAGATCATATTGGAAAGCAGTGATTTTTTCTGTTGCCATCTTACTGTGGCTTACAGAGCAGGCATGTTTCATACATCTGTATGCAAAATCAGTGATAAAGATCCTACTACTGCCCTGTCTTAGAAATGTGGAAGACTAGGAAAAGTGACCAGAGACACAGCAAGCAACTACTAGGGGATAATGTATTAACAAAAAAATTGTATTTTATTTTTTAAATGTTTCATAATAAAAATGCCATAATTATTTGCACTATCTAGAAAAAAATTGACAGTGTTCAGTTTTTACTCCTTGCTTTTTTGCTTAGGGACCACTAGTATCTGGCAGGGGACCATATGTGGTGCCAAGGGATTGAACTCAAATCAGGTGCTTGCAAGGCAAGCCTTTTGCCCACTTTCCTATCTTTTTGGTCCCATAATTATTTGAACTAGTCATTGAGTTATAAGCTTAAGTATATAAAAATCAGAATGAATCCTGTAACTTGGGCCATACCAGTGGTGTACTGGGGACAGTTCTGGCTCTGTGCTCAGGGCCCACTTCTGGTAGTACCAGGGATCCAACTGGTGTTGGCCAGATGCAAAGCAACCAACTTAATCTATGTTCTATCTCTCAATGAAATTCAGAATTTTCTTAAAACTTTATTCAGGGAAATTGAAAAGAGCAAGCAAACACTTTTCTTTTGGGCCAAAGTGGAATTTTCAAAATTAAATAGCTTCAGAACAGCCCCATATTTCCAAAATAACTACAGCAACTGTTTGTCCTAGTTTGGGACACCACCGCATAGCTACAGAGAGCACAATATAACATGAGTGCAAAGTAAAATGTTTGTTTATTGTTTCTAATATCATCTTGCACCAGACTGTGACTCATTTTTATTCTTTTGAAGTTGAAGAGGTTCATAAACAGAACAAATTGAAAATCTCTTTTCATCCATCTCTTTATTTAATAAAAAAAAATTCCCTGACTTTCTCCTTATGATTTCCTAGATAGTTGAAATAAATTAACTCTTTATAAAAACCTGCAACAGTTTTAATTGGATGGCTAATAGCTTACCTAAAATACATACGTTTTATTGTCCTCTCCAAAAGGAGGTAAGTATCTAGCTGGCATAATTATTAGCAGGATTTTAGATAAGGGTGTAATGATAAAATGTTTTGCAGTTAATACATCTTTCAGACAACAAATTATTTGTCACTCACATTTAATTTTTCACCCTATTATTTTATCAGTGGAAAAGTAAAGCTGCAGTTTTGTTATATTCTGTTATTTTCAAATACTTAAAACAATTTTGTGTCATATTTGGTTGAATCTTGTCTCTTCTTGCTTGAGTGTTGTTTCTTTTATAACAATGCTTTCTTTTACCCCCTCCCTTCCCCTTCCTTCCTTTCATCCTTCCTTTTTTTTCCTTTACTCTTTTATATTATATAAGGTCATTGTCATTAACCTTAAGATGATCTAATGTCACCATATTGCATTATAGCTAAGAAAAACCTCATTTTGAATTTCTTCACTTTATGAAAGGTGAGAAAATCAGCATTGCACACTTTGCCTTTTTCACTGCTTCTTGGACCAACGCTAGGTTGGAGAATAAACAAATTGGACAAAAGCAAGTTTATGATACTTGTTTTGTCTGTTGAATTGTTCTTCCTCCAAAATAAATTTAATTTCAAATAAATTATAGACAAACTAGAGATTAGAGATAGCAGATGTTTTACTCCATAAGCACCAGTAGTTTCTTTGGTGCAAAGAAAACCCCATGGAGCAAAACATCATGCTATGCTGGTGAAATAGCGCCCTCTAGCACATTTCTAAAATGCCACTACTAAAATCTTAAAAATATGCACAATTTTACAAAACCAATTCTAAATATTGTGCTGAGTTCTTTTTAAATATTTTATTATACTACTGTTAGATATACAATTACAAGATGTTCATGTTTGAATTTTGGTTCTACAGTGTTCCAACACCCATCCTTCCACCCCTGCCCATCTCCCATCACCAATGTCTCCATCTCCCTCCCCTTTCCCCCAGCCTGCCTCCATGGCAGGTTCTTTATCTCCTTTCTCTCTTTCTCTCTGACTCTGTCTCTGTCTCTCTCTCCCCCCTCGCTTCCCTTTCTTACAAATTGTAGATTGTAATATATTCTAGAACATGATTGGTTTCACTAGTTTGATGTACTGGGTCCAGATCACTAAAATGGTGGCTATTATGGTGAGAGAGTCTAATCTGGCTGCTTCCAAGGCCCTACAGAGGTGATGGGCCAACACTCAAAATCCATCTTGCCTTCTGGGAGCCTCATGGTCAGCTGAGCTAGGGGAGAGCCAGATGGCAGCTCTTCCCCGTGCATCTGAGTCTCTGCATCATGGCTGAGAACTTGAGGCAGTTCATCGGCAGGGCCACCAGGCCTCCGGGAAAAGTTAGATAGGGAAAGGGGGACTCCAGCTCCATCTCCAGGAATGCCCAGTGAGCCTCCAAGAGCCACCTACCTGGGCTCAAACTTGGTTGCTCTGAGCTTGTCTTGAGATCAGCGTCTCTCTTGGCGTGGGTTCTGATGAGCTGTGGGGTCCGGAGCATGATAATGGTGGCTATTATGGTGAAGGAGTCTCATCCGGCTGCTTCCGAGGTCCTACAGAGGTGATAGGCCCACTCCCAAACCTATCTTGCGTCCTGGGAGCCTCATGGTCAGCTGAGTTAGGGGAGAACCAGATGGCAGTTCTCTCCCGTGCGTCTGAGTCTCTCATCTTTCTCTCTATCTCTATTTCTGTCTCTGTTTTTCTTTCTCTTCTCCTATATCTAGTGACTTGCCTTACAGTTTATGATGCAAATATCTATGTGTGTGTTCAGTAGTGATTTCTAATGTGATATTATAGTTCCTTCTTGTTAAGACCCTGAAGGAACGGTTTGAGGCTCTTCATATTCCTCAATCAACCAGATGCCATTGGGCTACATTGGCACGTGATAGGATCCAATGGAAATGTTACTGGCGCCCGCTCGAGCAAATCGATGAATAACAGGATTCAAGTGATCAAGTGATTATAGTTCCTCATTCCCCATCAACCTCCCTAATTTGTTACAACTACAATGATCACTATGTTGTATATAATGCGAAAGATCCAGGATCCTGTGAAAGATCCTGCGAAGGATCTGGTCCTAGCCTACTTTGTTATCTAAGCCTCTTGTGCAGCTGCACACTATTCTTCCTACGTCAGACCATCCACCATCCAGGGCCCACAGGGCAGAGCCCTGGGGGTGTAGACAAGTCTATCTCCTGTCTGCCACCTGCCAATGCAGCCGGGCACTGCAGCCACACCTGAAACACCTCGAGGGGCAGGTGGCTGAGTTCTTGCAGCATTTGATAGAACCTCCAATTTTATTTCATATGTTGAAAACCTTTGTAGGAAAAGAAAGTTCATCAGTCATACATTGAGGGATATTTCAGCTGTGAGAGTTAGAGACAGGAATGACGTATTCTGTTGAATGATGAATGATTAAAAAGATATCCTGTTCCTCTGGGAACTCTCTGTAGGGAAGACATAAATCTGAGAAGGATGTTGCAATAGGCATAATAAAAATATACTAGTGGGTTTTGTGTGCTTATTTTTTAATGGCAGAGGACAAAAGAGACAACTCTATCATCTCTGCTTGGGAATTTTGAAGATGGTTTTAAGGAAGAGTTGACATAAGAGTTAGTATTAAAAGAGGGAAGTATCTTGCCAAATAAAGAACACAGAAATGTTATTCAAGACATCAAAAAGAGTGAAAGACACAGAATAGGAGAGAATACATGGTATATTAAGAGTCAGTGCCATTGGAAATTGGGGTATATGTGATGGAATGGAATAGAGATGACAGAAACAAGCCTGGGAAGAGCTTATGCATAACATAGGCGTAAAAGGATATCTGCTCCTGATAATTAGACCCATGGGAGGTTTCAAGTGGAAAAATACATGGTTGGATTTTTTTTCTTGCTGTACAAATTGATAAATATAACATAATTAGAGAGCTAGCTACTAAAACAAGGCTAGCCTATAATTTTACCTTGGTATGGAAATAAAACATAGTGAAGACCCTAACTCTCCTTTCTACACTAATCATAATCCCATTTAAGTACTAAAATAATAACCATTATCTTTGTGATTAAACATTTTTATAAAGTTTTGTTGATATGTACACATTCTCAGAAATTAGTTCTAGTATTTGAATTTTATCCATTAAATATCAATAAGCATATTATTTGCTTTCAATTAATTAATATATCTTAAAGATTTATCCTTGGTGATTGTTAGTATGAATATATCTATTCACATTGAATTTATATAGGTATGCTTTTGTATATTATTCTCTGACTAATGATATTTGTATGCTTCTATTAGATTTTTTTTTAATTCTGCTTTTGCCAAGTATGAACAGTACAATAAGTACTTACATCCTGCTTCCCTTTCACACCTATATTCCCAGAGTATGTTCAGATTAATTTTTCAGAAATTTAACTCTAAAAGGTAGATCAGAGTTCCACTTCCAGGGATGTTCCTGAAATAACAAAAAAAAAAAAAAAACCTGCAAAGGAAACTGAGTAAACATCCACGTGTGATCCTGAATTTTCTAGCTTAAAAAACTGATATCTCTAACTACCAACAAATTCCTGGAGAAAAGTAAGTTTAAGGGAAATGAGCTCTAGTTTGGGTTTGAAATGATTGGTATATATTCAAGTTCAAGTGTCTGCTAGGCACTGAGAAAGGCCAACTGTAGAATTTAGGGGCAAGAAGAACAAGAGGTGAAGGTTCACAAATGTTAATTTAAAGTTGATTGTCAAAAGCATGGGAAAGATGATAACCATAACCGACAAACTTTTAAGCATTTCCTACATGTCAAGCACTATCCTAAGGAGTGTACATGTGTCATCTCACTTAATGTTTATTCACAATAACTGAATGAGATAGATAAAAATAGTTTTAATTTATCATATGAGTGAACTGGGTAAAGAGAGGTCAATTAACTTGCCCAAAGTCATATGTAGAGTAAGGTGGGGGCACCAAGAGAAGATTACTCAGGTTGCACTTATAGAAAGAACTGATTAATGATTGCCAGTATTGATTGGGAGGAGGAACCTAGGAAGGAGACTATGGGTGCTCCTGAGCTTGGTGTCTATGAGTGCTCCTGAGGCTTGAGACTATGAGTGCTCCTGAGGTTAGGGACTGTGAGTGCTCCTGAGGTTAGAAGACAAGTCTGAAAAGCATCATTAGCAGCCAAATTTAATGAAGTAAGTATTGCAGGTGCCTGATACTCTGGAGGAGGTCAGGTAACATTCCAAAGTGGAGTCATGAATAGTACACCTCTGAACTGAGGTGTCAACAAAACCTATCAGACTTGCTTCATTGCTTCAAAAAATATTTGAAAGCTTTTAATGTAATAATAAAATATTTTAAAATATCATCTTTTGTTTGTAATGTTTAGTTAAAGTGAGAATGAAAATTCACTCCTGTAAGTAATTCAGTTGTGTGTGATTTTGAGGAAGATATGGGGTGTTGTGTGAGGGGTGGGAGTAAAAACTACATTCCAGGGATCTCCCTTGAATAAACAAACTGTGAAGGGAAGGAAGGTTGGTAAGAGGAAGTTGTGGGAGAGTCCCTGTTAAGACCTGTAACTCCACCATCTCCTGCTGTGACTTGATGATGGATGAAAATAGGAGGAGTGTATATTCAGGTGGACATTTGACTACAACGAAGTATCTGTATGACTCTGTATCTCCCTGGTGTCACTTTGTCCCTCCCTGGGGATATATACATTCTGCTTGTCACAAGGTTGGTAAGGCAAAATGTTTTTCTTTTGTTATTGTCTGAGCTTGGTCATACAGACAGGAATGACCTTTGCAGAGAGACTTACTGTAGAGTTAAATAAAATGAATATGGTGATGGTTTTGTAGTAAAAAGGAGAGAAAATATAAATTTGTTTCCCATCATACATTCATGGTTTATTCATCGACTTTATCATTGTTCTCACAAATGCTTATTGAATATCTCTAATGTCTGGGCACTATGCTAAATAATCCCAGTATAATAAAACAAAGTGAAGCATGAGGTAGTAAAAGAGAACAGGTAGAGTATCCCAGAGGCAAGTTTAAATAACACTAATGAATGTTGCCTATCTTAGTCTGTTTGGCTGACTATAACATAATGTCACTGACTGGGTGGTTTATAAAGAACAGAAATATATTACTAACCATTATGGATGCTAGGAAGTTGAAGATCATGATGTGACAAGTTTCTGGTTAGGATCCTCTTGTTTCATACAAGATACTTCTAGCTGACTGCACATTGTAGAAGAGCAGAGCATCTCTCAAGAGCCTCATTCATTCTTAAGCCACTAATCTCATTCATGAGGAGTCCCCTAATACACCTTCAAGGATTTTGACTATTCTTGCTATCACATTTAGTAGTTAAGATTCTGAAATGAGAAGTTTGATACTCAGACCATAGCATCAAGAAGAAACATGTAATGTCCATGGGTTTTTAAAAAAGGGAGAATTAGTAAAATCTCTCTAAGATGCAAATATTGCCTAAGAAAAGAATATAAATGCAGAGCTAGTAATATATATGTTCATCATGGACAAACAGTCTCTAAAGAAGCATGAATTGAGTGGCAAAGTCAGTATGGTGGAAAAGGGAGCAAATAATGAAATAACAGAGAAGAGAATTTTTTAAAATGAAACTAATATAACATATTTAACAACATCAAGAAGAAAGACCTCTCCATTGTAGAAATTCAAGAAGAGAAGTGTCTTATACAGTAGTAGTAGGAGAATTTAATACCCCACTCTCATCATTGAACAGAAAAATCATAAGGAAGATTGATAAGGAAATAAGATCCTTAAGTGATGATTTAGAATAATTGGGCTTTATATATGTGTGTATATATGTACATATATGAATATAAATGTATATATGTATATATACATACATATGTGTATATATGTATACACACATATATGACCCTCTACTTTCTCAAAGCAAAAAAAAACATTATTTTCCAATGCACATGGAGTATGAACTTAGACTGTCTAGGATAGACCTCACACTGGGGCACTATAAAGCCATAAAAATAGAAATCACATAATTTTTCAATAAAAATGCCATGAAGGTAGAAACTAAACTATAAAAAATAAATCCAGGAAATTTTACAACATCTAAAATATTAGTGTGATATCGCAATGGCAAGTTGGTTTCAGAAGGGAGAACGTTGGGAATGACATATCCATTCCGCGGAATTTGGTATGTGGGCAGGTAGACGTGACTATCAAAGAGATCTGAGTAGAAGTAATGGATAATCTTCTCCATTACCTTTCTGGAAGATATGATAGATCCATCAGGACGTCGGAGGGCAGTCATCTTGGTCTTATAGTTGGCAACGAACAGGCGGGTGTTGCAAATGCTTTTCCTGGCTTCTGCTGCATCTTCCAGTATTTCTGCTCTTCTCTCTTTGAGGTCTTCCTTTATTGCTTCTCTGCACTGCTTTGCGAGCTTGGACTTTAGCATTTGGTTGCTTGAGGCTCTCACCTAGCCACGTTGGCGAATGAGCTCTAGAGTTTTTGAAGAAAGCCATCCTTTTGTGTCTTTCTCTCTCTCTCTCAGTTTTCTTTGCACAATCACGGAGGTGCTGAACCAGTCATTTGTATTCTTCATCGATGTCATCAATGATGGCATCTTCCCATGTTGCTCAATGGTGCCAAAGAGTTCCCAGTTGGTGGTTATTCCGGGAGTTCTTTTCTTAAACTTTGCAGCCTGTTCTCCCCAATCCATAAAGTAGAATTGTGTATGAAGGAGATGGTTGTCCGATCATTTATGGAAATTTGAGAAGACAGCGACATCAGTCAGGCAAAACCGTTGATTGAATATGATTTAGTCAATTTCATTGTGGAACTGCCCACCAGGAGATTCCTATTTCCAACGTTCAGATTCAGCCTTCTGGAATTGTGAGTTACCATGAATAGTCTTGGTCCACAAGATGAACTCAGATAGTCAACTCCTCCGATTCCATGTAGTCAGATACTCCTTCCAGTTTCAGGTAGTCAGATACCTCCCAGTTTCTTGTTTTTCAGTATGTTTTTAACTCTTCAGGGTCATATATGATTCCACAGAAACTTTATCATTGACTGTTCTATGTTTTTGAAGACTTTTGTTTGAATTTAGATATGAATTGCGTTGAGTCTATATAGTATTTTAGGTGATATGACCATCTTGAACATGTTGATTCTTTCAATCCATGAGCACAGAATGGCTTTCCATTTACTAAAATCTTCAATTTCTTTCTTGAGTATTTTGAAGTTTTCATGGTATAGGTCTCTCACTTCTTTTGTTAGGTTAATTTTTAGGTACTTAATGTTTTGGGACACTATTTAAATAGTATGGACTCAGCTTTTTTCTGATCATTATTTGTATATAGGAATGCAACCATTTTTTTTAGTGATTTATAGCAAGCACTTGCTATATTGGCTCTTGTTTCTAGGAGATTCTGAATGGATTCATTAAGGTCTTCAATGTATATCATTATCTTATCTGCAAACAGAAATAATATGACGTTCTCTTTTCCAATTTATATCCCTTTGACTTCCTTTTGTTATCTGATCTTTAGCCAAGACTTCTAATAAAATGTTGAATAAGAGTGGGAACATGGAATATTTGTCTTGTGACTGATCTTAAAGGAATGCTTTCAGATTTTTATCATTAAGAATAATATTGGCTATGGACTTTTTTTATAGATAGCAGTTACTAACCTTAGGAAGGTAGGCTCCTTCCACCCCTATTTTACTGGGAGCGTTCTAATCATATTGGGGTTTGGACCTTGTTGAAAGCTTTCTCTAAATCACTTGTATCACTTGTATAACTTGTCTTCCCGTTGTTCATCGATTTGCTTGAGCAGGCACCAGTAACATCTCCATATGTCCTGTTGTGCGCTAGTGTAGCCCAAGGGCATCTGCTTGCTCCAGGAATACGAAGAGCCTCAGACCATTCCTTTAGGTCATGGGAATGAGGTCTATAATTGTTACTGGTTTTTGGCATATTATATATGACACGTGTAGGTTGCCAGGTTCTGCCATGTGGACGGTATACTATCAGTAGTAAACTCTCATCGAGTGTATTTACTGATGAACTGCATGGCCACAAAGTGGTTGTGTGCAAGAGGATGAGATCATCTTTTCTCTTGGGTGGAACTCTGATGATTTTTGGAGTCCGGATGTTAAAAATGGTGGCTCTCATGGTGTGGGGGTTCCTCTGGCTTCTTGTGAGGCTCTAGTGGGATGGCAGGTCTGGGCTAGAACTCACCATCCCTCCCAGGCGCCTCATGATCAGTTGAGCAGAGGGAGAACCAGTAGCATCTCTGCCCCATGTGTCTGAGTCTCTGGATCAGGCATACCTGGGCTTGAAATAGTCCTCACTGTAGGGTGGGACTGATGAGAAGGGTTTGAGATCAGTTTTTTTCTTGGGTAGAGCTCTGAGTTGCTGTGGAGTCCAGCAGCACTCGCTTTGGCGCACATATAGTTAGTTCTAGTGAGTGACTCTATTATATCCAATTGATATAATTTTTTATCTTTACTTTTACTGGTACAGTATGTTATAATTGATTTGCATATATTGAACCATCTTTGTATCTTTTAGATGAATCCCACTTGATCATGATGTATGATTTTTTTTTGATGTGCAGGCAAAAGAGCACAGCATGTAATAAGAAAACACTCTATGACCAATGGGTCAGAATAAAAGATCCAAGGATAAACCTCCATACATCACTGTCACTGTATCACTGTCTTCCCATTCATCATCAATTTCCTTGACCGGGCACCAGTAATATCTCCATATGTCCTGTCTCATGCTAGTAGAGCCCAATGGCATCTGCTTGCTCCAGGATCATAAAGAGCCTCAAACCATTCCATCAGGTCATGGGAATGAGGTCTATAATTGTTACTTGAATTTGGCATATCAAATACTCACAGACATGGGGCAGAGCTGCTCTGAACTCCCCTTGTGCCCACTCCTTGAGGGATGCCATTTTCCGCATCTGGACTTCCCTCTTGTCAGAACTCCACCCAGCAGCAGAGCATATTACAGCCCGGCTCATTGAGATCCACCCTGCAGCATTCTTTTTCAAGTCTGGTCCAGGTATGCTGATCCAGAGACTCAAAGACATGGGGCAGAGCTGCTACCGGTTCTCCCTGTGCCCAACCTCTTACAAGGCGCCCGGGAGGGTTGGAGGGTTCTAGCCCTGGCCTGCTACCCTGCCAGAGCCTCAAAACAAGCCAGACGACCCCCCGCCTCCATGAGGGCCGCCATTTTACACATCCGGACTTCCCTCTCTGTCAGGGACCCTGCCAGTGTCCCCAACAGTGCCGGGAAGCAAGTTCCCTTTTAACTCCAAAGCCAGTGGGGAATGGATGAAGACTCAGGAACCCGATGCAGTTTTAAAAGGCTTTACTTATCGCAGGTTCAGGCATACAAATCAGCAAAAGGGAAAAACCCGGTGATTAGGATTCCCAGCCAGAACCCCAGCCATGTGTAGGCCAAGATGGCAGCCACCAAGTGTAAAGGCCCTGTAGAGAGGAGACAAAGACAAGACTCCCAAGAAGGGTGTGAGCTCACAAAGAGAGAGCCCAAAAAAGAGAGCACGAGAAAGGAAGCAGGTTAGTTTTATACCGCTGCAACTCAGACTTCCCTCCCACTATTATGGAAAGCAGGGAGGGTCAAATGCCCTCAGGTAATTTCTCCCAGCACCTCACCTAGGCCCTTTTATATGGTAATGTCTTGAGCCAAGATCTGCCTGGGAAAGCCTTTATAGGGTAGAAAAGGGGGTTTCCTGTCGGGGAACTCCGCCAGGGTCCCCCAACAGTGTCAGGACAGAAGTTCTCTTCTACCTCCGAGGATGCTGGGAGAACGGATGAAAACTCACGAGTCGGTGCAGTTCCAAAAATGGCTTTTAATAGTACAAAAGCTCTTCCACAGCACTCCAATATAATGAACAAACTTTAGCTCTGGTCCGAACTTAGACCACACAAAAGAGCCTAAGTCTCCCACCAAAGAGAGAGGATCTCACCCGAGCTGAGTCCTACCCAAAAAATGGAGCAAAAGGCCAAAGAGCAAAAAGCCAAAAGCCAAAAGGCCGAGGAGCCAAAAGCCGAAAGCTAAAAGGCCCAAAAGGCAGAAGTACAAAGTTAAAAGGTGAAGGGGCCTCAAGTCAGTCCCCTTATATACACCAAAGTAATCCAACCGGGAGGGTCACGTCAACAAAGAACTCTAAACAGAATGTAGTGCCACACCCTAATGCAGGTATAAACAAAGGTTATGCCAAGGTCTAATCCTTTCTACCAAGATTCACTATCACTTCCCCTTAAAACTATTCACTATTATCTTCCCGTTAATCATCTATTTGCTACAGCAGGCACCAGTAATATCTCCATATGTCCTGATTCATGCTAGTAGAATCCAAAGACATCCGCTTGCTCCAGGAACATAAAGAGCCTCAAACCATTATATTAGGTCACGGGAATGTCCTAATATAATGTGACTGGTATTTGGCATATAAAGTACTACACGAGCAGCTTGCCAGGCTTGCCGTGCAGGTGGCATACTGTTGTAGTCACCTCTAAATAAAGCATATATTAATAAACCGCGTGGCCGCTAGCGGCCGCGCAAGCCTGGCTGTGATAGTCTGGTCTGCTGGGTGGAGTTGTGGCGAGAGGGAAGTCCAGATGTGGAAAATGGCAGGCCCCATGGAGAAGGGGAGGGTGGTCTGGCTTGTTGTGAGGCTCTGCTGGGTGGCAGGCCAGGGCTAGAACCCACCATGCCTCCTGGGCGCCTCACGAGCAGCTGAGCACAGGGAGAGCAAGTAGCAGCTCTGCCCCATGTCTTAGAGTCTCTACCAAGATTATCTCTTATGTAACACTGGAGAGAGGGGGCTGGTATAAAGTAATACATCTTAACTTCATGAGCTTCATGTAATCTACATGGTACCCACAAGGTCCTTCTTATTATTATCTGCACCAGGGTGATTCTGAGTATCTTGTTCTCGCGTACTGAAAGGGTCACACTCGCCTGCTTAGAGCAAACTAGTATGATCCTTCCTATAGACTTCCTATAGTCTCAACGTAGCCAGGGTGGTAGTCTCCTGGTAAATTCTAACTGTCCCATGCTGGGTGCAGTGGGTATAAAGAGGAGCTGTGCCCAATCTAGAAAACATAGAAGTCTTAGTAGATGTAAAAGTCAGAAGTTATTCAATCAAGGTGACTTCTGTAACTGCCACACCCTCTAGCAGTGTTTACATAGAAGAGAGGTCTCATTAGAATGAACCTTGACTTAAATAGATTAAGCTGGGAGTGGGCAAAACAACAAAGCTCCCAGGTTAGCCAAACCTGTCCTCCAACAGTTTCAAGATGGCTTGTCTCTGTACCAAAGTCTAATACTAGTACCAGTTAAATATTTCTCAAGCCTTCACAAGTCTCGTCTACTTCACAGTAGTTTTGTATTTTAGTTGCCTTTGAATTATTAGGGGAGCCATGCTTGCTTGCTTGGAGGCAAACAGCATTTCTCTCTGGTCTAATTATTTAGGGATCCAAAGTGGCCAGGCAAATATGCTGGTAAGATCTAGCTAGTCCCACGATGATTGTGGTAGCATGAGCCAATATTTATACCAGCTAGTACAGAATACATGGTCAGATAAACTGCCACCTTTAGACTACCCCCTTATCTACGAAGTGATTTGCAGGCAGCAATTCAGAGCTGATGCAGAGGCTATTAGAGGAGTCCTGCAACACCTCTCGTCAGAACTCCACCCAGCAGAAGAGCCTATTACAGCCCAGCTCACACAGCCACTTGCGGCCGCCTGGTTCACCAATAAATGCTGGATTTAGAGGTGACTACAAGAGTATGCCACCCACACGGGGAGCCTGGCAAGCTACCCGTGTCGTATTTGATATGCCAAATACCTCTATACAAATGGTCAGCTAATTTTTTGACAAAGGGGCTGAGAGCATAAAAGCATTCAATTAATGATTTTTGTAGAATTGCATAATCACATGCAATAAATTAAAGCTGAATTCATATCTCACATCTTCATGAAAGTCAGCTCAAAGAAAACCTTGAGATCAAACCTGCAGCTATATAGGACATTGAAGAATCTATATAGGACATTGAACACTCAAAGACCTAGCCCTCAAACAGTCCTCAATCATATGATGCAATAGACAAAGGCTACCAAATTAAGACTAAACAAATGGGACTACATCAAACTTGAAAATTTTGTATGGCAAAAGAAACATAGGCTAAAGATAGCTGAATGTGAGGAAATATTTGCACTTAACGCTCAAATAAAGTGTTGATATACAGGATGTAAAAATTGCTAACAGAGATCAACAACAAAAAAAAAGGGCCAGGAGGACTTATCCATTGGTAGAAAGCTTGAGACAAAGGGGGAGGAGGAGTGCAGTTAGAACAGAGAGGGAACGATTATGACAACTATAGTTGGAAATAATTACTGAAAAAGACTGAGTGCTGGAAGAAGTTAAAGTGTGAGGCATAATTTCCATTCACTAAAAATATTGTGAACCATAGTGCCTAAAAAGGAAAATAATAGAGAGAGAAGAAAAGTGCCTGCCATAGAGGTGGCACGGGGTGGGGTAATGCAGGCAGGAGGGGAACTGGGGACATTGTTGGCCAGAAATGTACGCTGATAAAGGGATAGGTGTTGGAATATTTATGTGTATTATATATGACTAAAACTCAATCATGAGCAACTTTGTAACTGTATATCTCATGGTGATTCAATAAAAAACTAAAACAAATGGGGAGAGGAAATAAAGAGATAGTTCTCTGAGGAAGACCAATGGATAGCTAACAGGAACATGAAAAAATGTTCATCATCACTCATTATTAGGGGAAATCCAAATCAAGATAACAATGAGATCATCTTACACCAGTGAAAATGTACTTATCAAAAATACTGGAATTCGGGCGGAGCGATAGACCAGCGGGTAGGCGTTGCCTTGCCTGCGGCAGGCCCAGCCGGCCTGGGTTCGATCCCCTGCATCCCATATGGTCCCCGAGCACCGCCAGGAGTAATTCCTGAGTGCAGAGCCAGGAGTAACCCCTGAGCATTGCCGGGCGTGGCCCAAATAAAAGCAAAAAAAAAAATACTGGAATTCACGCAAGAGAGACTCTGATCTCAAGACCAAGTCAGCAGAGCAGCCGAGTTCAAGCCCAGGTAGGTGGCTCTCAGAGGCAGAAGTCACCAGACGTTCCTGGAAATGGAGCTGGGGTCCCTATTCCCCTCTCTGACCCATCCTAGAGGCCTGGTGGCCCCCGACCACAAACTGCCTCAGGGCTCTCGACCATCATGCAGAGTCTCAGATACATGGGAGAGAGCTGCCCTAGCTTAGCTGACCTAGCTTGGCTCCCAGGAGGCAAGATGGGTTTTGGGAGTGGGCCCATCACCTCTGTAGGGGCCTCAGAAGCAGCCAGATGAGACTTGCTCACCATAATAGCTGCCATTTTCATGGTCTGGACCCCACAGCTCATCAGAACCCATGCAAGAGAGATGCTGATCTCAAGACCAACTCAACAGAGCAGCCGAGTTCAAGCCCAGGTAGGAGGCTCTCGGAGGTGGAAGTCACTGGTCATTCCTGGAGATGGAGCTGGGGTCCCCATTCCTCTCTTTGACCTGTCCTGGAGGCCTGGTGACCCGGCCCACAAACTGCCTCGGGGCTCTCACACATCAGGCAGACTCACACGCATTGTGGAGAGCTGCCATCTGGTTCTCCCTGAGTTGTGCGGCTGCTTGTGGCCGCGTGGTACATTAAACTAGTGGAACCAATCATGTTCTAGACTATATTATAATCAACAATGTGTAAGAAAACTGAGGAGAGAGAGGTGAGAGAGAGAGAGAGAAAGAGAGAGAGAGAGAGAAAGGAGATAAAGAATCTGCCATGGAGGCAGGGTGGGGAATGGGGAGGAAGGTGAGAACATTGGTAATGGGAGATGGGCACGGTGGAGGGATGGGTGTTGGAACACTGTAGAACCAAAACTCAAACATGAACAGCTTGTAATTTTATACCTAATTGTGGTATAATAAAAATATTTAAAAAAAAATACTGGAATTCTGTTTAGTAAAAACAACTCATTTCCCTTTCTGTACTATTCTGCTGCTCCTAGTTGGGTGCAATTTTCAGTCTGCACTAAATAATATATTAATTCACCAATGCAGCTGCATTTTTCTATAATTTTTGCTAAATTAAGGTGGTTTTTAAAGAAGCTAAACAAAAACATTTAAAAGGAAGTACAAAAGCATTTAACCCATTAAACAAAAATCCACAGAATCAACATTTACAGGAAGTGGTTGCTGTTTCTAAACTCTTGTAAAATGATTCCGTGAACCCCTTCTTTATTTTTCCAGTTAGCATCCACCTCCTTCTCTCCCATCTTCTCTCTGCCTCTTACTTACAATAACGGGTGCATCAAAAGTTCTGCAGAACACAACTGGAGCACCTCTGAAGGGGGCAGACCAAATTTTTCCATATTGTTTCTCTCAAAACTTTAATGAATGCAACCTGCTCCACGTTCCATTTGGTCTTTTACTCTTATCTTACTGTTTTCTCCACCTTTCACTTCTTACTCCATTCTTTATCTTCTGCATTCTTCAAACACACTTCTCACTAGGATTTATTACTTTTGGCAGTAAGAGGTGAATCATTAGCATTCCAGTTTGGGGAGTAGCCTTCATATAAACCCTGTGAACAAGATAGGAGAAAGAAAATTGTTAATCTCTCTCAAACTTTCTCCTTAGAATCCACTAGATGGGAACATTTTAATAAAGGTTTTTGTTTGTTTGCTTGCTTGCTTGTTTGTTTTGTATGTCTGTGTGCATCTGACACTGATGGTGTTCAAGAGGTACTTTTTTAAAAAAAATTTTTTTTTATTTTTACAGTTCAAAGATATACAATTAAAAAGTTCATATTTGGGTTTTGGTCATACAGTGTTCCAGCACCCATCCCGCCACTAGTGCCCATCTCCCACCACCAACGTCCCCGGTTCCCTCCCCCTCCCCAAGGCCTCCTCCATGGCAGGTTCTTTATTTCTTTCCCTTTCTCTCTCTTTCTCTTTTCCTTCCCCTCCAGACTATGGATTACAGAACATACATTAAAAGGTTGTCATGTGTATCTTTTTGCCTCTATTTAATGCTCAGTTCTAGTTTGGCATTAGTACCCTCGACAATTGTTAGCACACTGTTCCATTTTCTGTCCTACCTAGCCTCCTGACTCCCACACGTCTGTGATAATCTGCACCTTTGACAAGACCTCCTGATATATGTTTCACCCGACCTTGGATATTGGTATCATAATATGTACATATATGTTTAAGCCATGCAAATAAATGCAGTCATTCTGTATCTGTCTCTCTCCTTCTGGCTAATTTCACTCAACATAATCTTCTCCATGTCCATCCACTTATAGGCAAATTTTATAACTTCATTTTTCCTAACAGCTGCATAGTATTCCATTGTGTAGATGTACCAAAGCTTCTTTATCCAGTCATCGATTTTCGGGCACTCTGGTTGCTTCCAGATTCTGGCTATTGTGAATAGTGCTGCTATGAACATAAAAGTAGGGATGGTGTTTCCGCTGCGTATTTTTGGTTTCCCAGAGTAGATTCCCAGGAGTGGTATGGCTGGGTCAAATGGGAGTTCAATTTCTAGTCTTTGGAGGAAAGTCCATATTGTTTTCCAGAAAGGCTGTACCAGCCGACATTCCCACCAACAATGGATGAGTGTCCCCTTTTCCCCACATCCACGCCAGCACTTGTTGTTCTTGCTCTTTTGAATATGTGCCAGTCTCAAGAGGTACTTTTGGCTTGTCACCTGGGCTCATGACCTACAGGTAGTGCCCAGAGGACGATAAATGTTGAGGATCAAACCCAGGTCTCTTGCAAGAAAAGCAGAGTTTTAGACCTTTGAGTTATCTTCCTGGTTCAGTATTTTTTACTTATAAAAATAAACAGGTTTTTAAAAAAATTAAATACTAAACAGACACATACAATGGATCACTATCTTTAAATTTATTTCCAACTCTCTTTTTAGACATGACAATTTTTTAAAATGTTGCAGTAAATGATGTGCATGTAGGTATATATATATATGTATATATATATATATATGTACATTGTATACTCACATGAATATATAAATTGTTTCAACCTGCTTTTTACACAAATTATGACATTTAGTGAATTTTGGCCTACCTTTTTATAATGAATAACTATGCGTTTCTGACTTTTATCCATACAAGGATATGTAGATCTAACTCAATATTATGAATCTGTCGGGAACGCCGCCGGGGTCCCCGACAGTGTTCGGACAGAGGTTGTCTTCTACCTCCGAGGACGCCGGAGAACAGATAAAAACTCACGAGTCCGGTGCAGTTCCAAAAATGGCTTTTAATAGTACAAAAGCTCTTCCACAGCACTAGAAGATGGAGCAAAAGGCCAAAGAGCAAAAGACCAAAGCCAAAAGCCAAAAGCCGCAGGAGCCAAAAGCTGAAGGCTGAGGAACCAAAAGGCAAAAGGTCCAAAGTGAAGGGGCCTCAAGTCAGCCCCTTATATATACCAAAGTAATCCAATCGGGAGGTTGTCATGCCAACAAAGAACCCTAAACAGAGTGTAGTGCCACACCCTATTGTAGGTATAAACAAAGGTTACACCAAGGACTAATCCCGAGATTATCTCTTATGTAAAACACTGGAGAGAGGGGGGCTGATATAAAGTAATACATCTTAACTTCATGAGCTTCATGTAATCTAGATGGTACCCACAAGGTCCTTATTATTATCTGCACCAGGGTGATTCTGAGTATCTTGTTCTCATGTACTGAAAGGGTCATACTCACCTGCTTAGAGCAAACTAGTATGATCCTTCCTATAGTCTTCCTTTAGTCTCAGCGTAGCCAGGGTGGTAGTCTCCTGGTAAATTCTAACTGTCCCACGTTGGGTGCAGTGGGTATAAAGAGGAGCTGTGCCCAATCTAGAAAACATAGAAGTCTTAGTAGATGTATAAGTCAGAAGTTATTCAATCAAGGTGACTTCTGTAACTGCCACACCCTCTAGCAGTGTTTACATAGAAGAGAAATCTCATTAGAATGAACCTTGGCTTAAATAGATTAAGCTGGGAGTGGGCAAAACAACAAAACTCTCAGATTAGCTAAACATGTCCTCCAACATGAATCCATATGTAATCCATTGTATATATGCACCATACATATAAAAGTAGGTTTTCCATAATATGACCTTTCCTGGTTTTGAGTGTTAAAATAGGTAGTATATTTTAAGTGGCATATTATTTTAGGAAAGATTTTCCTTGAAAATCTAAACTTTCTATTGAGTTAGTAGAGAATTTTGAAATTTTGCAATACACAATTTGAAATCTTAAATAAGGACACTAAATGTCCTTATTAAATAACTTTATTTTATTTGTTATTGTCTTCTAATTTCATTTACTCTTGATCATATCTTTATAAATGCAAATCATTAATCATTGTTCATAAGCTAGTGAACTATATGTGAGTTCTGAGGAAACAGACTTGTTATAAAGACAAGTGTAAGTGGCCACTAGTAATAAAGTTCTATTTCACGTTAAAATCACTATAAAAATTTTGAGTGATAGAAGGGCATCATTTATTTCTATATATTTCCTAATAGGCATAAGTTTTAGGAAATTTACAAGAGCAAAAACTAGAACCTTTAATGGTCTTATGTCACCAGATGGTGAGGATGCAATAGTGATGCCAGCAGTGGTGACAAAGACTAGCCACATCTAAGTGTTCTCAGAGTTAAGATGATAACTCAGAGTTAAGATGATAACTCTCAGAGTTAAGATGATAACTTTAGGTAGAAAAAGTATGTTTTAAATATTTTATAAGCGGTCACTATTCAAATTTTTTTATAGGTTTAGGAATTTTATGCTAACAAAAGGGAAAATAATTTGTTAAAAATGTTATTTGAAAGGCCAGAGCGATAGCTCAGTGGGTAGGGCATTTGCCTTGCACACGGCTGACCCGGTACTATCCCCAGCATCCCACATTGTCCCTCAAGCACCACTAGGAGAAATTCCTGAGTGCAGAGTCAGGAGTAATCCCTGAGCATCTTCCAGAGATCTCCAGAATTTATATAATGATGTAATGACAGTTTTACCAGAGGCTGGCTTACAAGTAGCTCCGGAAAAAATTCAGATGCAGCCTCCATATGAATATTTGGGCTATGCTCTTGACCGCACTACAGTGCGTCCTCAAAAAATTTCCATTAGTCACAAAGGGCTCAAAACCTTGAATGATTTTCAAAAACTGCTGGGGGATATCAACTGGGTGCGCCCCTCCCTTGGTATTCCTAACTGTGAGCTCAGTAACCTGTTCCGCACCCTTGAAGGTGATCCTGCTTTAAATAGCCCAAGGCAGCTAACTCCTAAAGCTCAGAAGGAATTAGATTTTTTTCATGGATCGGCTTCAAAAATCTTACCTCTCCAGATTTAATCCCGGAAAAGGTATGGTTCTTGGTCTTCAACACTCCCGAGTCTCCAACTGCTGCTATAGCCCAATTATCTGGACCGTTAGAATGGATTTACTTACATAACAAGCAGAATCGTACTGCTACACCTTACCTTGAGATGATAGCTAACATTATAATTAAGGGAAGATCAAGAACCCAAGTATTACTTGGACATGACCCCCATGTAATTGTACTACCTGACCCTAAAAAAGAAATTGAAGCTGTTTTACCACTCAGTGAAATCCTTCAAAGATCTTTAGCAGATTTTTCAGGAGAAATATCTTATCATTACCCAGCTGGAAAAACCTGGGAATTTCTGAAAAGGACGCCTTTTGTAATTTCCACCATTATCCGCTCCTCTCCCATTCCTGATGCTCCCGTGTATTATATTGATGGCTCCTCATCAGGAAGGGGTGGAATTACAGGTCCTTCATAGACCACTACTGTGCATACAAATTATAAATCTGCCCAACAAGTGGAACTCGCCACCCTGATACATTTACTATCCCATGTATCTGGCCCATGTAATGTGGTGAGTGATTCTGCATATGTAGTTGGTTTATTTCCTGGAATTGTCACTGCTTCTTTAAATGCCCATAATCCTATAATTCAGGAGCTACTCCATAAACTACAAGATCTCCTCCGAAATAGAACATTCCCTATATACATCCCCCACATCCGTTCTCACAGCCGACTCCCCGGGCCAATGGTTCGAGGAAATGAAGCAGCAGATCTCTTGGCAGCACCAGTATTTAAATCAGCTTAGGAAGAGCACCAGACTCTACATACAAATGCCCGCCGCCTTCATGTACACCATGGCATCCCATGGAGACAAGCTAGACAAATTGTCTGCAACTGTCCTGTCTGTGCTCCTTTACATTTTACATCTCATGTAGCAGGAGCAAATCCTCGAGGTTTACAGACAAACCAATTGTGGCAGATGGATATAACTCATACTAACTTATTTCCCAACAAACCTTTCCTTCATGTGGTCATCGATACATATTCCCGGTTCATATGGGCTGTTCCTATGACGTCTGAAAGAGCTAAATCTGTTTGTTCATTTTTACTCCAGTGCTTCTCCATCATGGGTATTCCCCATACCATAAAAACAGATAATGGTCCTGCTTACACCAGCAAAACCTTCAAATCCTTTTTGCGAGGAATGGCAAATGAAACATATTACAGGAATTCCATATAATCCACAAGGACAAGGAATAGTTGAACGTGCCCACAGAACGCTTAAAACTCAGCTATTAAAGCAACGAAAAACAAGCATGCCTCCAATGGATTCTTTATCTTTAACATTATTCACCTTAAACTTCTTAAATATACCTCAAGGAGATCCCTATACCGCGGCTGAACGTCACTTTCAAGAAGATATGCAAACTCAAAAAACAGTCAATTCACCTATCTGGGTGAAAATTGATGATAAATGGATTGCAGGTCACCTCCCTCATTCGGGAAGAGGCTATGCTTTCATTTCTACAGACAATAACCCTGCCAAGAAACTCTGGGTTCCTCTGCGACTTGTTAAGACTAGAATTCTCCAAGAATCAGAAAACAACTAATTCTTTCAATATAAAGTCTTAAATTTTAAATTGCAAGTTGCTGTTTAAACTTCCTGGATTGGTTCATTTTAATAATGATCTTGTTTTGCAGTCTGTGATCATGGTTCATGTCTAATATCTTGCCTTACAGCCTAAATATTTTCTTTCTTAAAAAAAAGGGTGGAAAAATGGGTGGACTCTGAGCACAGTGCTCATTACAAAAATGTTTGCTAAATCAATGAAAAATTGTTTTTCTAATGATTCTGTTCACAGGATGAGATATTCGAATCCAGTAAACCTGCGCTACAGTGCTCAATACTCCGAAATTCCTAAAACAGTGCTCACTACAAAACTTCATTTGCAAAAAAGTTTTTCCTTATGTTTTCTTTCACAAGGTGTGTATGCGTGCATGTGGTGGCCAGTATGTTTGTGAATAATGTTGTGTCTATGTTATGTCTAAACTACTGCCTTCTCAATTGGATTAATCAGCTCCTTCGCTGACCTATTAGACTCCTCAATTTTGATTCCCTCAATTCTCAGACTTATCTCACTGCTCACCTGCGTTGGAGCTTCTTTATGTTCTCTCCATACCAGACTTGGATTCCTGCCAAACCCCTCATGATCTCTATTTGTGATTAATTTCAAAGTGTTTTTTTTCTCACCTAAAATTAAGTTATAGGTATGGTTACCGGTGCCAGTGTTCCCTTGCTGAAGATGCCTTGCGAAATGCCTGTACCGCTGTTCCAGAGACCTATTCCAGTGCTTGAGAAGTTTGTTCCAGTGCTCCTGAAACCTGATCCAGTGTTCCTGATAATACATCGAACTACTGATGATTGCTCTCCCGAGACTCATTCCTGTCTTCACCGATGCTGCTGTTCCAGAATCAGTTCTTCGGACCTTGTTCCAGAGATGTGACTTCATGGGAAATTGACACTCACTAATTTAGGACAATACAGGCTGTAGTCTGTTATGACCAAACAGCCAGAGACATTTTACTATGAACTTTACTCGGTTCAAAATTAATTCGGACATTGGGACAACATATGATATTACCTTGTAATTGGAATTGTTCCTTTTCTGTTTCTCTCCTCTGTATGTATTATTTAGAATACTTGTATTTTTATATTTTTGTAAACAAAAAAAGGGAGAATTGTTGGAGGACATGTTTAGCTAATCTGGGAGTTTTGTTGTTTTGCTCACTCCCAGCTTAATCTTATTTAAGCCAAGGTTCATTCTAATGAGATCTCTCTTCTATGTAAACACTTCTAGAGGGTGTGGCAGTTACAGAAGTCACCTTGATTGAATAACTTCTGACTTATACATCTACTAAGACTTCTATGTTTTCTAGATTGGGCACAGCTCCTCTTTATACCCACTGCACCCAACGTGGGACAGTTAGAATTTACCAGGAGACTACCACCCTGGCTACGCTGAGACTAAAGGAAGACTATAGGAAGGATCATACTAGTTTGCTCTAAGCAGGCGAGTATGACCCTTTCAGTACATGAGAACAAGATACTCAGAATCACCCTGGTGCAGATAATAAGGACCTTGTGGGTACCATCTAGATTACATGAAGCTCATGAAATTAAGATGTATTACTTTATATCAGCCCCCTCTCTCCAGTGTTTTACATAAGAGATAATCTCGGGATTAGTCCTTGGTGTAACCTTTGTTTATACCTCACAATAGGGTGTGGCACTACACTCTGTTTAGGGTTCTTTGTTGGCATGACAACCTACCGATTGGGTTACTTTGGTGTATATAAGGGGCTGACTTGAGGCCCCTTCACCTTTTTGCTTTTTGGTTCCTCAGCCTTCAGCTTTTGGCTCCTGCGGCTTTTGGCTTTTGGCTTTGGTCTTTTGCTCTTTGGCCTTTTGCTCCATCTTCTAGTGCTGTGGAAGAGCTTTTGTACTATTAAAAGCCATTTTTGGAACTGCACCGGACTCGTGAGTTTTTATCTGTTCTCCCGGCGTCCTCGGAGGTAGAAGACAACCTCTGTCCTGACACTGTCGGGGGACCCCGGCGGCGTTCCCCTACATGTAACTATATCTTCTCCACTATAAATAAGCTCAATGATAGTAGGATGTCTGTTTGTCTTGTCCTATATTGAAAATTACCAGACATCTTACCAGGTCTTACCATTTTCTAGGTGCTTTTCAAGCATTCAGATAAATATGGAATAAAGAAATATTTTATAAATGGACAATTACTTCTATATGGGAGGAGAGTAGTAACAAGATGTAAGTTGAAACCTGTAACTAAAAAATAAATGTTTTTGTTTTTCGTACCACATCTGGTGGCACACAAGGCTTTCTCCCAGCTCTGTGCTCAGGGATTACTAGAGGGTATTACTGGAGGGATCATATGTGTTTCTGAAAGTTTATTTTGGGTGAGTCGACTGCAAGACAAGTTCCATGCCCACTGTACTATCCTTCAGCCCCAACTAAAGCAAATGGAAACTGATCTTGAATTAAATAATAGAGATTACGGACAGTGAAGTTTGTCACCAGATGTAAATTCTTCAATAAAGAGAATGAAAACAAATGGCAGAAATGTAATAGGGTGAAGATGGTGCTGGAAAGTATAGGTTTCAGTGGAAGTTACACTATTGCATAATGGTGGAAAGTCCTGGATTTGGAAAGAGTAATGGGAGAATGCAAGCATTTCTTGTGTTGAGAAATATGGGAGAATAAAGACACCTTACCAAGAGGAAGATAAATTTAGTTAAGTTACATTTAGGGGAGATATGAATAAAGCTATATACATGAAGTAGTAAATACAGAGGAATTTTTTAAATAATAGGGGACCTGGAAAGTTAGTATAGCAGATAGACAGGATGTTTGCTTTGCACGCTACAAATCTGGGTTTGATCCCCTGTACCCCATAAGGTCTCCAAAGTACCACCAGAAATGATCCCTAAGATCAAAGCCAGGAATGAGCCCTGAGCACTGCTAGGTGTGGCCCCCAAAAAAGAAGGCATATAGATCAGGATGGTGTATCTTAAAGGGGTAGGGTTGGCTAGCAGTGGGGAAGAAGCAGGAGTCCAGGATTAAGATGACAAGAGTTATATGAGGGTCAAAGAAGAAAGACAATTTTGGAGATGCTAGAGTAGGAGAGATTGATTTGAGATATGTAAGCTTACAGGGATCTTGATAGATGTACACTTACAGGAATCTCTCTCCCCTCTAATCTCAGGGGAGAGAGTCACAAGTATTCTGCATGACAAGGGTTTTGATTGGGGGATGGCAACTAACAGTCATGGAAGAGAGTAGTTATTCATCAAAGTACTACAAAATAGTAAGGTTTTGTTTCTTTTGTTTTTGGCCACACATGGTGATGCTCAATGCTTAACTCCTCGCTCTGTTTTCAGGATTTACTCCTGACAGTATTCAGGGAATCCTAATGGGAAGCAGGGGATTAAACTGGAGTTAGTTACATGCAAGGCAAGAGCCTTGTTACTCTGTACTATTTCTCCAGCCCCAGAATGGTGTTCTCCACCCTCAGTACACTTCCCCTCCCTGCACACAGGGTATGGTATTTGTGAGGCACAGAGACGTTTGAGCTTGTTTGGAGGTTCTAGCAGGGGAGTTCAGCTACACTGTCTCTATTTGGGAAAGGCCATCCTCTTCCACGGAGCGCAGCTTTGGGAGGGACGCACATGGAGCAGTGAGGGGAGGAAGGGGACACCTGCCTAGACAGCCAGATCAGCCAGATCAATGCTGGCGATCAATGGGATGACAGATGTCGCAGGCAGATCGCCCTCATATCCCATACAGGTCGAAATGTGGTGAAGAAGACACACATTGGACATAGAGGTGAATAACATATCTCTTGCCACTTCTCTAAAAATTATCGCATTTTATTTGGCTGCTTATTTTTCTCAGGTAAGTCAGTAATAGATGGACCCCAACCACTTTCTGTTCACTTTTGACTTGTCCACCCTGAATCCATCCCCCGACACCATTCTTGGTAGTTAGGCAGACAACAAAAGGCTTATAATTTCTCTTAAAATGGTAGATGATCATTCAGTTACTAAATCCAAGTCTAATACTGAGCAGTAATTTGGAATTCTCAAACTTTTTTTTCATTTTTTGTTGTTCGTTTTCATGCTTGCAAGAGGTAATCCCTCCTTGAAGAATCTATAGTGTAAAAATTACACGTGCTACTCTATTTTCTCATATCAACTATCTTGAAAAGTGAACAGTAAGTTTTTATTTCATTACAAACAATAAGGCTGAGTCTCAGAGAAGCTGATTTGCTGAACACACATCCAGACACACACACACACACACACACACACACACACAAGTACAGCGCACCTGACTCGAAGCCTGCGTTCTTTTTCAATGCCTGGAGCCACACACAGAGTAAATCTTAGTTTTACGGAAGTGGTTACAGTAGTGGCAAAACACAGTGCTCTGAGAAAACTGAAGATGGAGAAAAACATGTTAGTTAGATGCAGACGGGTTTAAAACTAGGGCGTGGGGCCAGAGCGACAGTACAGTGAGTAGGCCATTTGCCTTGCAGGCACCTGACACAGATTCAATCCCTGTCAATCCCCATATGGTCCCCCAGGAGCAGCACTAGGAGTAATTCCTGAGCATAGCAATTTGTGCTCCCCAAAAAGCCAATTTAAAATGGAATTTAGGTGGGGGATGGCAGCAGAGATGTAACTCAGTAGCAGAGAACATTCGAGATCCTGGGTCTGATCCCTGTCACCAAAAATCCAAAACACACCAACTCCCCACCTCTCATTCTCCAACTTGGTGGTGGATGGAAAAAATTTTGCACTCCTCGAGGTCCTAGCAGTGTTATGTGTTATGACATAACTGAGGCAGGAGAGGTGAAGGCCTTATTAAGGCAATATATTTAGTTCACTGTTCTGTAGAAGGAAATAGTGTGCATCAGATTGGTGATTCTGTTTTGCAGTGTTTTAACTTAGGAAAGTGAAACTAGAAATTTTACTTAAATAACATTTCCCGTAATGCTCAGCTATTTTGGCGTTTGTTAGGTTTTAGTGACAGTTGGTCTAAGAAGTAGGACTGGCTGCAATGCAAGACCTGCTGGCCTCCCCCCACCCTCCACACACACACACACACACAGACACACACACACACACACACACACACACAAACCCCACCCCAGTTCACACCTGCAAGAAGTATTCTTCCCATTATTAGACATTTCTCTGGAAATTGAAACTTTCCTGGCTGTCAGTTTCGTAGATGTAGAGGTAACGGTAGAACAACTCTTCTCCCTGAGAGTTTCTGAAACAGGGAAGAAAAGTCTCCACTGTTGCTTTCCTGTAGCAGCGGACGGGGCGCGAGAGGGAATGGGGTGTGAGAGAGGATGTGCTCTCTTAGGTCTGTGGGTGACCCATGCTGATTTGGTTGACTTCAGAAAGCGAAAGAAATCTCAGGAAACTACTAGAAGCCCTCGTCCCTTTTCCGAGGTCACTGCTCACGAAAGAGCAGAAAGCACCTCGCCCCAGCTGCACCAGACCCCAGAGCGTGCGGGGCCGGGACAGCGGCATCTTCGGGTCTGACCGTGGCGACTTTGCGGGAGAAATCCATGGAGAAGTTCCGGACGGTGCTAGACCTGCTGCTCAAGCACCGCAACACCCTGAGCTACGGGCTGGTGACCCTGTTGACCGCGGGCGGGGAGCGCCTCTTCTCCGCGGTGGTGTTCCAGTGCCCCTGCAGCGCCGAGTGGAACCTATGGTACGGGCTGGTCTTCCTCTTCGTGCCGGCGTTGCTGCTCTTCATCCCTGGCTTTTTGTGCTGAGAGCCCGCACCTGGCGCTGGCTCACCGGCTGCTGCTCGCCCGGCTCCCAGCCCTGCACCCCGACCTGTGGGCAAAGTTGCATGGTGTGCCTGGAGATCACCTCGGTCTCCTTTGTCGCGCCCCTCACCTGGGTGGCCGTGGCGCTGCTCGGGGGACATTCTACCAGTGTGGGGCGAGCGGCGTAGCGCCGCTCGTGCAATCCCTGTGCAGCGGTCGCCAAAATAACTGCACCACTCTGATGCCCAAGATGCCCTGCCTGCAGGACAGAAAGCCGGATCTGCTGGACCTCCTGCAGGAACTCCAGGCGCATTCGCAGGTCAGGGCTGGCTCTGGAGGCGGCGGGGAGGCGGAGGGAGGAAATCGAGCTTTTTACCTTTTGTTGGGATAAGGGGTGGGGGTACATCCAGCTGTGTTCAGGGTTTTGCTGCACGCAGTAATCACTCCTGGAGGTGCTCAGGGATCCTATGGAATGAGAGATCGAACCCCTTTCTGCTGCCTGCAAGGCTAGTACTCTACCCACGTTACTGTCGCTCTGACCCCAACTCAGGCGTTTTAAGACACCAGAAAACTAACCAGAGCAGCCACTTTGCCTCTAGGGAGACTATAGGGCAATATTGAATCAAACAGGCGAAAAGGAAGAAAGGTTCTCCCTCTGATTTGTGCAGCCAGAAGAAGTCAGGGTTTACAGCCAAGTGAGTCTGCCTGGCTCTGAGGCAGCCCTACTGCCACTAGGTTTAGAAAAAGACTTTGAAAATGAATAGTTTAATTGTGTTGGTGGAAACTCCACGTTTTGAGTCCTAGGGGTCAGACATAGAGGTTTCTTCCTGGACCTTTGTTGAGACTTAGAATATGGATAATTTGTCTGGGCAGCAGCTGTCCAGGGCCCCAGAGCGCACTGCCTTTCCTCCTTTGAAAGTATTGACCCCCAACTATGCTAGCTTATCACACGGGGAGTACTTTAGATTTGACCTGAGAATTTAAAAAATGTCTGGTAGAAAACAACTGAATTACCATTTTGTTGCATTTTTCTAAGGTTGCAGGCTGGTTGCTGATAGCCTTCATTGCCCTTTGCATTCTGGCTGGTATATCTTATTCCCGGTGCAGATCTCCAGTTAGCTTCATGCAGCTAAAATTCTGGAAAATATATTTGGAAGAGGAACAGAAGATCCTTACAAAGGAAGCCACAGTGCAAGCAAGTGAATTGGCAAAGGAGAATGTTAAATGTTTCTTTGCACACTCAAAGCCCAATCAGCACAAAATCCCAAGTCCTGGAGCCTGGCAGCAAATTTCATCACTCTATACTTTTAATAAGGATGACCAGCACTACAGCTTGCTGCACAAATACGTCAACGAGACTGGTAGCAGTCAGGACACCAGACCTCAGGGAACTAATGAAATGATTACTACTTTTACCTTTGTAGATTCACAAACTTTGCATGACGGTGATAATGTATGACCTGATAAAGGAATAAAATGGAATGTTCTTTTGAGATGTTGCATCATTAACAAAATTGATGTTGTTTATGGTTGCGTTTTAAAAGTCTTTTGGGCATGGTTTCATGTGCCTTTTGGCCATGCAAATTTCTTCTTTGTGGAAGTTTCTGTTCATTTCTTCTCCCTATTTTTTGATGGGGTTGGCTGTTTCTTCTTGTAAAGGTTTGCCAGTGCCTTGTATATCTTGGAAATTAAACCCTTATTAGATGGACATTGGGTGAAAATTCTTTCCCACTCCGTGAGCTGTTTTTGTATCTTGGTCATGTTCATTTGAGGTCATGTTCTTTTGAGAACATGGTCATGTTCATATGAGAAGCTTTTTAGATTTATGTAGTCCCATATGCTCATCTTTGCTTCCACTTGTTCTGTCAGTGGTATTTCATCTTTGAAGATGCCTTTAGCTTCAATGTTGTGGAGGATTTTGCCTATGTATTACTCAATGTACTTTATGGACTCAGGTCTGATATTAAGATCTTTAATCCATTTTGATCTAACTTTTTGTGCATGGTGTTAGAGGTCTGAGTTCATTTTTTACATGTAGCTATCCAGTTTTCCCAGCACCACTTATTGAAGAGGCTTTTTTCTCCACTTTGTATTTTTTGCTTCTTTACTAAAGATCAAATGATAATATATTTGAGGAAGATTGTCAGGATATCAACTCTATTCCATAGGTTCACAAGTCAGTTTTACTCCAATGCCATGCTGTTTTGATTACTACTGCTTTGTAGTACAGTTTGAAGTTGGGGAAGGTGATGCCTACCATCTTCTTTTTCTTCATCACTAATCATCAGGGAGGTGCAAATTAAAACAACAGTGAGATATCATCTCATACCTCAGAGAATGGCACACATTCAAGAGAGCAAGAACCAGTGTTGGCATGGATATGGGGAGAAAGGGACTCTAATTCATTGTTGGTAGGGATGTCAACTGGTCCAGTCCTTTTTAGAAAACAATATGGGCATTCCTCCACAAACCAGATATAGAGCTCCCATTTGATCCAGCAATATCATTTCTGGGAATTTACTCTGGGGGGTCCAGAAACTCATAGCATGAACACCATCTGCACTTCTATGTTCATAGCAGCACTATTTATAATAGCCAGGATCTGGAATAAACCCGAGTGCCCGAGAACAGACGACTGAATAAAGAAACTGGTACATCTACAAAATGGAATACTATGCAGCTGTTAGAAAAAGTGAAGTTATGAAATTTTCCCTCAAATGGATGGACATGAATTGTATCATGCTGAGTAAAATTAGTCAGAAGAAAAATAACTGATACAGAATGACTGCATTCATTTCTGGAATATAAAACAAATAACATGAGACAAATATCCAAGGCCAGGAAATACATAGTGCAAGGGGACTTGTCAATGGTTGGAATCTAGCATGAGAGAGTGGAGATCAGATGTTGGGCAGTGTGCTAATAATTGTTGGAAATTTTAACATTAGACTAGAACAGAGTATTGAACATAGGTAAAGCAAAATACATGATAACCCATAAATGTATGTGTTGCAAGCCACTTTTTAAGAGAATGGAAAAAGGAGAGAGAAAGACAGAAAGAGAGAGATAGATGAAGAAGAGGAGCAGGAGCAGGAGCAGGAGTAGGAGAAGGAGAAGGAGAAGGAGAAGGAGAAGGAGAAGGAGAAGGGGAAGGGGAAGGGGAAGGGGAAAGAAGGGGAGGAGAAGGTGAAGGAGAAGGAGAAGGAGAAGGAGGAGAAGGAGAGAAGGAGAAGGAGAAAGAAGAGAAGGAGAAGGAGGAGAAGGAGAAGGAGAAGGAGAAGGAGAAGGAGAAGGAAAAGGAGAAGGAGAAGGAGAAGAAGAAATGCCTAATAGGAGAGGGAAGAATTTGGGGATATTGGAAGGGTTCCAGCACCCAACCCTCTGTTCCTGCACCCAAAGAAGGTGAGAATAGCCCATAAATCATGAAAAGCTTTGTAATTGTATATCTCACAGTGTGATAATAAAATTTTATTTTTATATTTTATATTTTTAAAAAATAGAGACTTAAAAATGTCTTTCAGACATGGAAACAGAATTTTATATATGAAGTAAAAATTGCTTTTATTTCTCTATCATTTTTTACAAAAAAGAAACCAGGCTAAATAATTTACTCAGGGACAGTGGAAATTGTTTAAGTAGTCGAACATATGACTAGTACGTGCAAGGCTGTGGATTTGATACTTGGTGCTGTAGGTCCCCTGACCTCAGAAATGCCAAGTGTAGCCCTGATGGCCATGAGAACCCTTAGCCATGCACCTTTCTTAGGCCCCAACTGCTCATGTAAATATTCTCTGCAGAGGCTCCTGTAATAAATAAACACATAATAAAACGAACAATACATAAATAAAATAAATTCATCCATTAAAAGTTACAAAATGGAACTAAAATGGTAGTTTTATATCCTTAGTTGAGGGTCATCTTTTAAAAATAGTCAATCATTCACGATCACGATCACGATCTTCCCGTTGATCATCTATTTGCTAGAGCGGGCACCAGTAATATCTTCATATGTCCTGTCTCATGCCAGTAGAGCCAGGGGCATCGGCTTGCTACAGGAACATAAAGAGCCTCAAATCATTATATTAGGTCATGGGAATGACCTAATATAATGGTTTGAGTCAATCATTAATAAATAATAATAACAATTTCAAGTAAAATACTGTAGTAGCAAAAGTGATAGGGCAATTCAGCTTCCCGTTTTATTTTTAAGTTTTCTGGTATTCATTTAGTGTCACTTTCTTACATATTTGATATTTAAAACTTTAAGTATTTAGAACTAAATTAGAGTTACTTGTGACTCTAATTTGGTTAATAAACATAAAAATAATTCATTATGGAAAAACATTTTAAGTGTGAAATTTGAAAATCTATTTTAGGATAGGCAGTAACTGTTGCTATAATTTTGATGGAAAGTCGTTAAACTGTTTACTATGATAAGTTTTAAATATGTCCTTAAGTAGAAAGAATAGTGTAACACACTGTCAAAGAATCATTACTCAGCTTCAATTGAGTGTGTGTTTGGGTCAGATAAAACTCATACCATACAAATAAATATAGAAATAGATGTTGTGACTTGATTAAGGGAGGAAGAGGTTGGAAACATCTATGGAAACTTCAGGATGCAGAAATAGTCTGTGCAAAAACTTGGGTGAGAAAGATATTGGCACTTTTTCAAACTTTAAAGGTGCCTAAGAGAATGAATCAAATAGATTGTTATACAAATAATATTGATTTTTATCCTATGAACACATTGGGAAGAATTATATACTTTTCTTTTGTGTCTGTTTTGGTGTTCAGTGTTGGGTGTTCAGGGTTAATGGGAGAGAAGTTGGGGCTGGACCCAGGATTCATGGAGGAAAGAAAGGACTAGGGCAGAAGTGAGAAAATTGCCACGTGATCTCCTCAGTACATTAGATACAGAACCGTTAGTCTGAGAACTTGAATTTGCTGCTTATAAAAAATGGAAAAAATTTAACAGATTCTAGATAGATATTTTTAAATTAGATATAATGGAATTTGTTCATGAAAAGGATACAAAGATATTAAGAATGACATTAACAGACAAATCTCTGTTGTTGCCTGATAAGGCCAAGGCATTAACCTAACAGGATGTAAATATTAGATCATCATTCCTGCCCATTGTCCAAATTTATGTCTACTTCATGCATTTTTAAAAAGACAAAGAAAATCTTTAAACTGGTTATATTTTTCTTTCTCTCTTGACAGACTTTTGTACCAATTTCTATATACCTTTTGTTGCAAGGGTCACGAGCAGAGGTGAGTGACATATCCTGTGGTTGAGAGTTGGCAGCAGAAACTGCACGATGGTTAGTTTCTCTTCCCCAATAAACAATATTGAAAATAACACCATGCTTATCTTCATTTTTACTTGCTAACTTTCATTTTCAATTTCTTCTTATGTTCTTCCCTTGTCATTCTTTGTTGTCCTGATCTACTATTTATATTAAATATATAAACATGCACACCCCTAGATCATTGAATTGCAACTTTTTTCTTTTAGTGTCATAGCAACCTTGGATTATAATTTAGTAAGCAAACTGACTTCTTTGCTTCAGAATACCAAAGAACCTGGATCCATTTCACTCCATTTTCTGGACCCTCCCAAAGTTACTTTTAGTTCTGACCTAAATTACATGAATTCCCTGAGATTAGGACAGAAAGGATTTACTCCAGGCTTAGTGGATCAAGTGGATCTAGGTATGGCCTGATGACCACCTTGTGGAACTGGTAGGGAATGGCCACTGTTGGGGAATGGCCGCGAGTCCCGACAGTGTCAGGACAGAGGTTGTCTTCTACCTCCGAAGACTCCGGGAGAACAGATGAAAACTCACAAGTCCGGTGCAGTTCCAAAAATGGTGTTTAATAGTACAAAAGCTCTTCCACAGCACTCCAATATAATGAACAAACTTTCGTTATATAAACTCTGCACATCTCAAGCAGAAACTTGCTCTAATTTTCTTTTATTTTCCTTGAATAAAAGAAATGAGGGATCAGGGATGAGCGGTCAGAGATGAGCAGTTCTGCACCTCCCTCTCCCTAAGTCTTCCCTCAGTCTTGCCTCCTGTTACGAAATGACAAGCTAGACAAGAGTCCAGGCAGCATCTCAGAATCTTATGTGCTCATTCATCAGCTTTTTCTATTGACACGGTTCTCCTCTTTTCTCTCTCTCTCTCTTTTTTTTCTAGTGAGTACATTCACAGAGACGGCTGTCTGTGTACTCAAGTCACTGCTGGGGAATCTCTGGGATCAGTCTACCTGAACTTTCAAACTTTGCTCATTGATCTCATATATCATCTCCTCTTTGTCACCATGTCCGTGAATAACAAGGCTGTTCATCACAGTCACACATGGCTTCCTTGTGTATTTAAAATACTCAAGAAACTGCTCTTGAATGACAAAGCTCCTTGGTCCTTTTCCTTTTCCCTTTTACTCTCTCATACTGCCCATTATTTGACCATATAATAGTCATATTATTAACGTATACTTACTTTTTTTTGGTTTTTGAGTCATACCCAGCAATGCTCAGGGGTTACTCCTGGCTCTTCACTCAGGAATTAACTCCTGGAAGTGCTCGGAGAGCCATATGGGATGCTGGGGATTGAATCTGGGTCAGCTTTTCCCGCTTGGCTACCACTAAAGCCCCACATACACTTACTTGCATACTGTTAATCCTAATGTTGCACCAAAGATAGCTTATTTTTGTTTTTATTTACTTATTTTTTGTTTTGAGGGCCCACACTAGATTTACTCAGGACTTAACTTTAACTCAGGACTTAACTCAGGACTTACTCAGGACTTAACCCTTGCTCTGTGCTCAGGGATCACTTTGTGGACCTTATGTGGTGCCAGGGATTGAACTGGAGTCAACCACGTGAAAGGAAAATGGCTTACCCACTGTTGGGGAATGGCCGCCGGAGTCCCCCGACAGTGTCAGGACAGAGGTTGTCTTCTACCTCCGAAGACGCCGGGAGAACAGATGAAAACTCACAAGTCGGCGGCAGTTCCAAAAATGGCGTTTAATAGTACAAAAGCTCTTCCACAGCACTCCAATATAATGAACAAACTTTAGCTCTGGTCCAAACTTAGACCATACAAAAAAGCCTAAGTCTCCCACCAAAGAGAGAGGATCTCACCCGAGCTGAGTCCTACCCAGAAGAAGGAGCAAAAGGCCAAAGAGCAAAAGGCAAAAGGCCAAAAGCCAAAAGCTAAGAGGCCCAAAGCCAAAAAGGTAAAAATGAAGTGTGAAGGGGCGTCAAGTCAGCCCCTTATATATACCAAAGTAATCCAATCAGGAGGTTGTCATGTCAACAAAGAACCCTAAACAGAGTGTAGTGCCACACCCTATTGCAGGTATAAAGGTTATGCCAAGGACTAAGGAGTTTATCTCTTATGTAAAACACTGGAGAGAGAGAGGGCTGATATAAAGTAATACATCTTAACTTCATGAGCTTCATGTAATCTAGATGGTACCCACAAGGTCCTTCTTATTATTATCTGCACCAGGGTGATTCTGAGTATCTTGTTCTCGTGTACTGAAAGGGTCACTCTCCGCCTGCTTAGAGCAAACTAGTATGATCCTTCCTATAGTCTTCCTATAGTCTTCCTATAGTCTCAATGTAGCCAGGGTGGTAGTCTCCTGGTAAATTCTAACTGTCCCACACTGGGTGCAGTGGGTATAAAGAGGAGCTGTGCCCAATCTAGAAAACATAGAAGTCTTAGTAGATGTATAAGTCAGAAGTTATTCAGTCAAGGTGACTTCTGTAACTGCCACACCCTCTAGCAGTGTTTACATAGAAGAGAGGTCTCATTAGAACTAACCTTGGCTTAAGTAGATTAAGCTGGGAGTGAGCAAAAAAAAAAACAACAAAACTCCCAGAATAGCTAAACCTGTCCTCCAACAACCCACCACACTATCTCTCCATCCCCACAGTATTTTCCTTAAACCATTTGCGCTTTCAATCTAGAGGTGTTTAGGGGGAAAGACACACCCGACAGTGCTTAGGGCTTACTCCTGGCTCAGAGCTCATGAATCACTACTTGCAAGTCTTGTTGTACTATATAGGATGCCAGAGATCAAACCAAGGTCAGCTGTGTGCAAGGCATGTGCCCTACCCACTGTACTATTGTTCTGTCCCTGGGGAGTTTTGCAATAAAAATTAACTGTGTACAGTTAGAAAATAAAAAGGCAACACATATTGATGCAGATTTATACTGAACAAAGTAATTTTTCATTTGATTTTCACAAATTTCTTCTTACCCAACAAACATCACTCACAACTTCAATGGAGAAGTTGAAGGATAAAGATACAACATTGCTGGTCTAAGGTAAATTAACAAAGTCAGAACTGATACGTGAGTCTGATGATCTCTGAGTCATGTGATTTGAAGTTGCCACTTAACTGCTTTGTCTACTGTGTCATATTTCTCCTTTTTAGTTCATGTGAATCTTTGTTAAAGAAAATACACATCTACTTTTGGTGACGCCCCTCCCTCCACTTCTTCCCAGATACACAAGATTTTGGTTCACACCGTGTAGTTCTTAGGAGCTCCTGCCGGCTTGGTGTTCTAGGATCACTCTGCAATCCTCCATGAAAGTACAGGGATGAAAACAGGGACCCTTGCATGTAAAGCATGTGTTCCAATCTGTTGAACCGTCTCTCTAACTGTTCACATCAATTTTTTTTTATCTCATCCAGAAACTTGGCAACTGTATATTGTCAAGCCCACTTTCAATAACCATAGTGAGCTCAGAGCACAACAGAATTTTTTTGATGTTGATAACCTGCTCACTAATGTTTGGTAGGACAGATCACTCCTCTTGACCTGACCCCCAAACAGTCCATAGCACTGGATTGTGAAGCATTTTATACCTTAAAAAGCATTACTTTTAGGGGCCGGAGCGATAGCCCAGCGGGTAGGGCGTTTGCCTTGCCGCGGCCGGCCTGTGCCGGCCCGGGTTCGATCCCCCGGCGTCCCATATGGTCCCCTGAGCACCGCCAGGAGTAATTCCTGAGTGCAGAGCCAGGAGCAACCTCTGAGCATTGCCGGGTGTGACCCAAAAAGCAAAAAAAAAAAAAAAAAAGCATTACTTTTATACTTAACATTTATTTGCTGGTATCCAAAATTATCTTTTTGTTTGTCTGGAGGTTATACCCAATGGTGCTCAGATGCTACACTAGGCTCAGTGCTCACACCAGCCTTAATATATTTTAACAATTATGCAAGCTTTATGCTTCCCTGAAGTCTTAATCTCAGAGAAGATTCAGATAACACCTCTATTTTCTGTAAAACAAGGATACTGTTTTAAGAGAAGAGCCTCCATTGTTTTGAGTACTGGGAGAACAAAACAATTTGTACAGAGCATAAGACTAAAAGGGCAACTTGCTCTATGCCATATAAGAAATATCAATCCTGATGAAATTAGGTGGTTGTGAACCTGAACTGAGGTATCTATATTGTGCTAAGTAGAATTAGATAGATATCAGCAGGGATTGCAAGAAAGGAAGAGAAAAGGGGGATTGTTAGCACTCACGATGGGACAGATAGCCCTGGGATGACAGGAAGTGAGAGAAGAGGGGACTTTTCATGGACACCAAAGTCTAGCAGGGGAGTGAGTAAACAGCTTTCACATGGGCTGGTAAGCAGAGACTTTTCACAGATAACCAAGAAAAGAACATATGCAGAACCATATCTCAACCAAAAGCAAGAGCAGGATCTGCCTGTGGTTTCTCAGTTCCCCTTTGTAAGCCCCTAGAGAAGTCAAATCAACAGTTGACTAAAAGATCACCAACCTTTCCCAAGAGAAATTGACATAGAGAGTGATGGGAGGGCCTATAGTATCAGGGACTGAGCGGCTTAGTACAGTAGGTAAACACTTGCCTGGCAAGCATCTGAGCTGGGTTCCATTCCCAGTACCTTATATGGTTTCCCCAAGCACCGCTAGTGATTGCTGAGTCAGAGTCAGGGGTAACACCTGAGAATTTTCAGGTATGACCCCAAAATACCACCAACAAAAAAATATAAAGAGGGATTGGGTGGAGAGACAGTAGAAGTTAAGTCACTCAGACATAGGCCACATATAGTCCTAACTGCGTTTTATCAGCTAGCACCAAGACAATAGTAAGCCCTGAGTATCACTGTGTATGGTTCAATATATATTTACTGAAAATATCACCATGGATTTTCTATTGGAACTCCACCCTCCTTCCAGAAGGTGCTATGTACCTTGACTTTCTAAAATCCTAAGCTTGCTTTTACTTTTGTGGTCCTCACAAATTCTTTTCTCAGGATACACACAAGGGCCAGGACAGATTCACACAATGATAAATTGATTAGAGGTTAATTCTAATTGAAGCATTGCAAACCAGACGGAATTACATATGCAAATTCTCTGGCTAAATTTTTTGGCAAAAATTGGGTTTGGTTTGGGGGCCACACCTAGTGGTGCTCAGGGTTTACTCCTGGCTCACACTCAGGAATCATACCTGTTGAGCTTGGGGACCATATGTCCTGCAGGGGATTGAAGCTGGGTCAGTGTTGTGCAAGATAAGTGCTCTGCATACTGTACTATCTCTTTGACCCCAAGACCTGCTGCATGAAAGTTGAGTCATCCATTGATAGATTTCTATCTCTTCTTTTTATTATCTATTTAAAATATTTCTCTTGTGAATTGAACTGCAAGAACTGTGAATTACAATGTATTGTATTCTAGTATATTCGGATCAGGTCCTTCCCAGGATCTTTCACATTTATACACTGTATACAGTTTTAGGCAGGTTCTAGCTGTGACCCATCATCCCAGTGAGTCTAGCAAGAAACCAGAGCAACCCCACACCATGAGGTCAGTCATTTTAAACATCCAGACTCCACAGCTCCTCAGAGCTCCACTCAAGAGAAAACCTGATCCTTCCCATTTTGAGTTTCATCAGTAAATGCTCAAGATGAGAGCCTTCTACTGAGAGTATACCGCCTACATGGCAGAGTCTGGCAAGCTACCCATGTTTTATTTGATATGCCAAAAACCAGTAACAATTATGGACCTCATTCCCATGACCTGAAGGAATGGTTTGAGGCTCTTCCTGTTCCTGGAGCAAGCAGATGCTCCTGGGTATACTTGCTTGCAACAGGACATATGGAGATGTTACTGGTGCCCGATCGAGCAAATCGATGAACAACGGGAAGACAAGTGATATAAGTGACAAGTGATAGTGTGTTCTTGCCTAAAAAAACATACCATTATATTATAACTGTATCACTGTATCACTGTCTTCCCGTTCATCATCGATTTGCTCGAGCGGTCCCAGTAACATCTCCATATGTCCTGTCTCATGCTAGTAGAGCCCAAGGCATCTGCTAGCTCCAGGAACATAAAGAGCCTCAATCCATTCCGGAATGAGGTCTATAATTGTTACTGGTATTTGGCATATATATCAAATACAACACGGGTAGCTTGCCAGGCTCTGCCGTGCAGGTATTATATTATAACATGATGTTTAAATAAAGTTAAAAAAATTTTTAAAAAGGATGAAAAAAGAAACACACCACTATAAAAAAGAGAGATGCTATGTCATATCCATTTTCCCATAAGAACAGAATATAAAGAACTTCCAAACAAGGAACTGAAGCCATATTACAGTGGGTAGAGTATTTGCTTTGCATGCAGCCAACACAGGTAAAATCCTTGATACCTTAAATCTCCCCACCTACCAGGAGTGATCCCTGAGTACAAAGTCTGGAGTAAGTCCTGAGCAATGCCTGGTGTGGTCCCAAAACAAAATAAAACAATCAAACTTCAAAACAAATGGAGAAAACCCCAAAGAGGTCAGATAATTTCTCATTTAAAATATTGTGAACATAGGACTATAAGAAAAATTCAAGGGCAGTTTAAAGAATAATCACAAAATAACAAACCAAAGCAAACTTCTATGTAGCAACATGGATGGAAGAGAAATAGCATATTTTTAGCACCTCAAAAAGTCCCCTGGAAGCTGGAACTCCGCTTTCCCCGGCTAAGCTGGCCATGGGGCTCCAGGTTGGACAGATGGGTTTTGGGAGTGGGCCCATCGCCTCCGGGGGGTCCCAAAAGCAGCTGGATGAGACTGGCTCACCACACTAGCCACCACCTTTGCTGTCCGGACGCTGGGATCCTACCTCACGACCAGATTAACAGAACAAAACCAGTTTGAGCCCAGGTGGCGAGGCAGCTTGCCGCGTGGTCCATCAAAATAGTGGAAACAGTAATGTCCTTTAATGCACTGCATTCCACGATGTGCAGGAAAGTTTGGCGGGAAGGAGAGATAGAGAGGAGAGAGAAGACATACAGAACCCGCCAAGTAGTTGAGGTGTGGGAGGGGAGGGAGGTTGGGACATTGGTGATGGGAGATGGGTTTGGGTGGAGGGATGGGTGTTGGGACGCTGTGGAACCAGAACTCTGCATGAGCATCTTGCAATTGTATGTCTAAAATGGTGTAATAATAAAATCTCTTAAAAAAAAAAAAGACTGCTGTCAGGGCCAGAACGATAGCCCAACGGGGTAGGGCGTTTGCCCTGCACAAGGCTGGCCTATGCCAACCCGGGTTCGATCCCTGGCATCCCATATGGTTCCCTGAGCACCGCCAGGAGTAATTCCTGAGTGCAGATCCAGGAGTAACCCCTGAGCGTCGCCGGGTGTGACCCAAAAAAGCAAAATAAATAAATAAATAAATAAATAGAAAGACTGCTGCAAAAAAAAGTCCCCTGCCAAGGAAATGGAAACATATTCCCTGTTCATGGATGGGGTGAATCAACATTGTCACAATGGTAATACTCCCTAGAGCTCTGTACAGATTCAATGCAGTCCCTATAAGGATACCCATGACATTCTTCAAAGAAATTGACCAAACGCTCCTGAAATTTGTATGGAACAATAAACCCCCAAGGATAGCTAAAGAAATCCTCGGAAAAAGATGGGAGACATCATCTTTCCCAACTTCAAACTGTACTACAAGGCAGTAGTAATTAAAACAGCATAGTATTGGAATAAAAACAGACCTGTGGACCTATGGAATAGAATTGAGTATCCTGACACCCAACCTCAAACACATGATCATTTAATCTTTGATAAAGGTGCAATGAGTCTAAAATGGAGTAAGGAAAGCCTCTTCAACAAGTGGTGCTGGAAAAACTGGGCAGCGACATGTAAAACAATGAATTTGGACCTGTGTCTAACACCATGCACAAAAAATCAGATCAAAATGGATTAAAGATCTCAATATCAGACTTGAATCCGTAAAATACAATGAAGAAAATATAGGAAAAACCCTCCACGACATTGAAGCTAAAGGCATCTTCAAAGGTGAAACATCACTAACAAAGCAGCTAGAAGAAAAGATAAACATATGGGACTACATGAAACTAAAAAGCTTCTGCACCTCAAAAGAAACAGTGACTAAGATACAAAAGCAGTCCACAGAATGGGAAAGAATATTCACCCAATACCCATCTGATAAGGGGTTAATATCCAGGATATATCAGGCACTGGTAGAACTTTACAAGAAAACAAACAACCCCATCAAAAAATGGGGAGAAGAAATGAACAGAAACTTCAGCAAGGAAGAAATTTGAATGGCCAAAAAACATATGAAAAAATGCTCATCATCACTAATCATCAGAGAGATGCAAATCAAAACAACAATGAGATACCACTTTACACCACAGAGACTGGCACATATTCAAAAGAGCAAGAACAACATTCCATTGTTGGTGGGAATGCCGGCTGGTACAGCCTTTCTGGAAAACAATATGGACATTCCTCCAAAGACTAGAAATTGAACTCCCATTTGACCCAGCCATACCACTCCTGGGAATCTACTCTGGGAAACCAAAAATACGCAGTGGAAACACCATCCCTACTTTTATGTTCATAGCAGCATTATTCACAATAGCCAGAATCTGGAAGCAACCAGAGTGCCTGAAAATGGATGACTGGATAAAGAAGCTTTGGTACATCTACACAATGGAATATTATGCAGCTGTTAGGAAAAAATGAAGTTATAAAATTTGCCTATAAATGGATGGACATGGAGAAGATTATGTTGAGTGAAATTAGCCAGGAGAGAGACAGATACAGAATGACTGCATTTATTTGCATAACATAAATATATATGTACATATTATGATACCAATATCCAAGGTCAAGTGAAACATATATCAGGAGGTCTTGTCAAAGGTGGAAATTATCACAAACGTGTGGGAGTCAGAGGCTAGGTAAGAAAGAAAATGGAACAGTGTGCTAACAATTGTCGAGGGTACTAATACCAACCTAGAACTGAGCATTAAATAGAGGCAAAAAGATACACATGACAACCCTTTAATGTATGTTCTGTAATCCATAGTCTGGAAGGGAAGGAAAAGATAAAGAGAGAGAAAGGGAAAGAAATAAAGAAGCCCTTTCCCCTCCATCTTGTCGAGCCTGGTGGCCCTGCCAGGGAGCTGCCCACGGGCCAGCACAGGGCCTCACGGACGGCTGGGGAGGCTGGCGCTCGGCTCGTGCCGGGCCTAGCTGACCATGGAACCCCGAGGAGGGCAGATGGGTTTTGGGAGTGGGCCCGTCGCCTCTGGGGGTCCCGGAAGCAGCCCGGATGAGACTCGCCCATCACACTAGCCACCATTTTTGCTGTCCGACGCTGCAAAACTGCCTCACGACCAGATCAACAGAGCAAAGCCAGTTCGAGCCCAGGTCGAACCTGGCTTGCGGCTGCGCCGGTCCACTAAAATAGTGAAATAGTAATGTCTTTTAATGCACTGCATTCCACGAAGAGCAGGAAAGTTTGTTGGGAGGGAGATATAAAGAGGAAAGAAATGACATACAGAACCCGCCAAGTGGTTGAGGTGCGGGGGGGGAGGGAGGTGGGGACATTGGTGATGGGAGATGGGTTTGGGCGGAGGGTGGGTGTTGGAACACTGTAGAACCAAAACTCTACATGAGCATGTTTCAATTAAAAAAAAAGTGGAATCTACCACAAACATGTGGGAGTTAGTGGTTAGGTAAGACAGAGAAGGGAACAGTGTGCTAATATTTGTCAAAAGTGATAATACCAGCCTAGAACTGAGCATTGAATATAGGAAAAAGATATACATGATGATCTCTAAATGTATGTATTGCAATCCACAGTGTGTAAGAGAAGAGAGAAAGAGAGAGAGAGAAGAGATAAAGAACTTGCCATAGAGGCAGGCTAGGGGAGGGGGAGGGAAGTGGGGACATTGGTTTTGGGAAATGGGCACTGGTGGAGGGGATGGGTGCTGGAACACTGTATGACTGAAACCCAAACATGAACATCTTTGTAACTGTATATCACATGGCGGTGTAATAAAATATTTAAAAATAAATAAATAAATAAAAAATTAAAAAAAAAAAGAAATAAAGAACCTGTTATGTAGGAGGGCTGGGGGAGGGGGGAGGGAACCGAGGACGTTGGTGGTTGGAGATGGACACCTAGGTGTTTATTCCTGACCTATCAATGTTTAGTTTTTTTGTTTTTTAAGTTTATATGGATAGAATAATCCTCCATGAATTTTTTATCAAATATTATAAACCTGATGGTGTGGTTTGAGGCTCTTTATGTTCCTGAAGTAAGCAGGTGCCCTTGGGCTTTACTTTCATGAGACAGGTCATATAGAGATGTTACTGGTGCCCGCTCGAGCAAATCGATGGTGAACGGGAAGATAGTGATACAGTGATACAGACAGTGATTAAAATTCTATTTTTGCACAATTGGTTACTTATTTTGGTGTTGTATCACTTGTATCACTTGTCTTCCCTTTGTTCATTGATTTGCTGGAGTGGGCACTAGTAACATCTTCACATGTCCTGTGAGATCAAGTGTAGCCCAAGGGCATCTGCTTGCTCCAGGGACAGGAAGAGCCTCAAAACATTCCCTTCAGTCATGGGAATGAGGTCCATCATTGTTACTGGTTTTTGGCATATCAAATTTTGGTGTTAGAACTTTTTTTTTTCCTTTTTGCACTGCTGGGAATTGCAGATAGCCTCATATTTATTATAGAAATGTGGATAATTGGCGTTGGATACTGTGGAGGTTAAGGTACTTGCCTTACACCGCACCAAACCTCAATTTAATCCTCAAGCACAGAGCCCCAAGTAAACCCTGAGCCACCATCAGGGCTACCAGGTGTTGGCTCCATTCTCTAAGTGACCAAATACAAAATTGCATGTAACTTTTCAACTGTTCTCCTGTCATGTTTTGAGGTCCATTAAAACAATGCCTTCCTGGACACCATTAACTATTTAATATTTTCAACCATTTGAGAGCTATTTCAGTAGATATTAAGAACACCTGCTGCGGGCCGGGCCAATAGTCCAGTGGGTAGGGCATTTGCCTTGCACGCGGCAGACCCGGTTTGATTCCTGGCATCCCATATGGTCTCCTGAGCACCACCAGGACTAATTTCTGAGTGCAGAGCCAGGAGTAACCCCTGGGCATGGCCGGGTGTGATCCAAAAGAAAAAAAAGAATACCTGGTGCATGTGGAAGTCTTTAGTAAGACCTCTGTCACTAGATACAAATTACTTCAGGCTAGGTGGCTAATGAATAACAGATATTTATTCCTCATAGTTATGATGTTTGGATGTCCATGAATGATCCGCTCTGAACCCTCCAACACCCCCAGGTTTCACTTTTCATTTTCTCTTATAAGTTAAGTTTTGATGCTGAAAACAAGATTATACTTACCAAATCATTTTGTATGTTTATGGTTATCCTGCTCGTGTAATAAAGAGGGCATATGAGCTCCCTGGTGTCTACACCACTTTCAAGGAATAGTAACATGTAGGGAAAACAAAAGTTGTCTTCAAATGAGTAAGGAAAAAAATACACTGAATAGAAGTAGAATTACAATGCTCTGAGATAGGTGAAAGGAATTCAGCATAGCCATATTCAGAGAAAGATTCATCAAAAAAAGAAATAGTTTATCCAAGGTTTGAGAGTGATTTATATTCTATTTATCAAAGAAGAACAGAAAAAAATTGAGCTAATTGAATGTGTTAAAAACTGACTACTTGCAACCCACAATGTGTGGGAGAAGGAGGAGAGAGAGAGGGAGAGGAGAGGGAGATAAAGAACCTGCCATTTAGGCAGGATGTGGGGGGGGGGAGGGAATTGGGGACATGGGTGGTGGCTGAGGGGCACTGGTGGAGGCGGGGTGCTGGAACACTGTGTGACCGAAACCCCCAAGCGTGAACAACATTGTAATTGTATATCTCACGGTGATATAATAAAATGTTTAAACAAATAAAACCAACTACTGTTAGGGAAATGCAAATCAAAACAATAAGGAGTGTCACTTCACACAGTAAGAATGGTGCATTACTTGGCAACAATATAGATGCAGTGTAAATAGTGCCACTATAGTCTTAAATTATTTTATGTGTTATCTGTTGTTGATAGAAACATTTTAAAGAAAATAGGCATATTTGAATATGACAGCTGAAAAAATATTCTGTGTGCTTACTATATTTCCAATCAACAAATGGAAATTCAAGGAAACTCAACCTCACACTTATCATGTAAACTTGAAATAGTTACACATAAAAGTGATTCAATTGTTGTTCTGAATGCCATGCCTATATCAAATTTCATATCATGTTTAATTACAGTATGAATTTATAATTAGTGTAATCATATCATAAACCAAACCAAATAATGCATTATTACATTATTACATTCCTGTGATATGCAATTATCTTTTCCATATATATATATGTAAATATATATACACACACATATATATAAAGCAACTATTAAAGTCTTTGAAAACTTTAAAAAAAGAATGGTGCATATCTAAAACACTGAAAAACCAGTGTTGGCAGGAATGTGGAAAAAGTCTCCAATTTCCTATTGCTGGAATGTCATCTGGTTCATTCTCAATGGAAAACGGTAGGGAGAATTTTCCCAAAAGTAAGACTAGATTGCCTGTATGACCCAGAGATTCTAATTTCTTGGCATCTACTCTCCAAACACAAAAGCATTAATTCAAAGAGATGTATGCACATCTATGTTTATTGCAGCATTTAGTACAATAGCCAGTCTACAGAAACTACCCAATTGTCCAACGAGAGATAAGTGGATCAAGGAGTTGTGGTATATATACATATTGGAATGCTATGCCTCTGTAAGAACAGATGAAATCATGTAGTTTTCTGCATCTTGGAAGGAACAGGAAAGATATCATGTAAGTGAAATAAGTTAGAAGTGAAAAGAAATACTGGGTGATTGTACACATTTGTGGGGTAGAGAGAGATAATGAGAGAATAGACAATATCAAACTAACAAACTCTTGGTCTTGAACTACAAAACTGATTACTAAGTGAGAGTTGGTGGCTGTAACTTTGAACATCAATACTATGTGCTTTAATAGTAATACCTAAATCACAATAAAATTAAGCTTTCAGAAGGAAAAAAATAGAGCAGAGATGTTTCTAGTCCCATGCCAGGCTGGGGCACCCTTGAGGGGGATGGGTGTCCAAACAGCTGAAAACCTCCACACTTCTCAGTTGTTGCCATATTCAAGCCCAAACTCCACTGTTTAGACAAACTTCACCCAGAAATCAATCTGTTGAAAGACTCAGGTATGTGTGTTTTGTGACTGAAAGCTCTAGGCTTTCATGGAGTTGGGGATAGGCTACCTCCCCCATCTCCTTGTTCTTTTGTGCCCATGCCCCCTAGCCACCACCCAGTTAAAAATTTAACACCAATGTTATCACCCCATTAAAGTTTTTGAAATTCCTGGAGTGACATCTCAAATGCTACTATACTGATATACCAAGTAGCATACCACATTTAATGGATATAAGATGGAAGGCAATCAATAACAAAATACACACATGCCTATCCTGTAACAACATGTCAGTAATTTCTTACATAAGTGCTCAATGACTCCATGGTGAGATTGAGCATTCTTCATTAACTTTATTCTAAGAAAATATTTCTTCATCATTTTTATTAAATTATCCATAACAAGCAGTATAAAATAAATTATTGAGGGTCTTCTAAAAGGGAAAGTTTAATTGGTGGTTGGGAAAATTGGAAATAAAGGTGGTGGGATGTTGTGGAGCAGCTGGGGTCCAAACAGGACAGAAGTTCTCTTCTACCTCTGAGGCCACTGGGGAACTGATGAAAACGTATGAGTCTGGAACAGTTCCAAAAGGCTTTTAATAGTAGAACAGGCTCTACCACCACAATCAATGGATTGTGGTGGTACTCTAGGCTTGGTCAGAACTTAGACTGTACATGAGAGCCCAAGTTTCCTACCAAAGAGGATCCCACCAGAGAGAGAATCCCACCAAAGTGGATCCCACCGGAGAGGGTAAAGTACCTCAAAACAGTCCCCTTATATACACAAAAGTAATCCTAATTTCAGGGAGGGTCTTGTCAACACAGATCAACTAAACAGCTTCTAGATAATAGAAGAGTGTAGAAAGATCAACTAAACAGCTTCTAGATAGTAGAAGAGTATGACACCATCCAACTACAGGTCTAAACAAATGATTATGCCAAAGATTAACCTCTACTTCTGAGATTATGAGATTATCTCTTATGTAAAGCAAATGAGAGAGAGGGGGACTGGTATAAAGCAATACATCTTAATTTCATGGGCTTCATGTAATCTAGATGGTTTCACAAGTTCCTTCTTATTTATTATCTGCACCAGGGTGATTCTGAGTATCTTGTTCACTGAACACTGCTTGAGGGCAAACTAGTATTGTCCTTCCTATAAATTTAAAGGATAGTCTCAATGTAGCCAGGGTGGTAGTCTCCTGTAAATTCTAACTGTCCCACACTGGGTACATTGGGTATAAATAGGAGCTGTGCCCAATCTAGATAACATAGAAGTCTTAGTAGATAGATATATAATAAGTTAGAAGCTACTCATTCAGAGTCAAGGTGACTTCTGTAACTGCCACACTTTCCATCAGTGTTTACACAGAAGAGAGATCTCATTAGTATGAACCCTGGCTTAAGAATATGTAAATAGATTAAGCTGTGAGTAGATAAAACAGCAAAGCTTCCAAGCTAACTAGGCCTGTCATCCAACAATGGGAAGTTGCAATGATGGTGTGATTGAGTTTGGATACTGAACGTCTCTAGCAAATTAACACAAACAACTTTGTTTAAAAATTGAGTGGAAACCTACCAAGTTAAGTAAGTAAGAGTAATATACAGATGGCCCAATTTTTATATAACAACTCAGTAAAAAGGTCATTACTTTAGAAACATTAATATGAGACATATGCTGTAAAAAGCAACATAAAGTATATTAATTAATGCCTGCTAAGAGAGCAGGCTAGGGGTGGGTAATAAACTAGGGTCTTTGGTAAGGGCACATAGGTGGTGAGACCAGTGTTGGAATAATGAATACCTCAAACAACAATATAGTGAACAACTTGGTAAATTACAGTGTTTAAATAAAGTTAAACAAACACATAGATAAATGAATGAATGAACGAATGAACAAATGAACGAATAAATGACCTAATGAGCGAATGAATAAACGAATGAATGAACGAATGAATAAACGAATGAACGAACAAATGAATGGACGATGAATGAATGAATGCATGAATGAATGAATGAATAAATAAAGAAATAAAGAAATAAATAAAAAACAAAAACTATGTTACTTTTCAAGAAAGTTAATACACCAGGCATGGGATGAGCCCAATCTTCCACTAGGTGTATTCCCTGAGCACAGAACTAGGAATAAGTGCGAAGCACAGCTAAATGTGAGCCAAAAGTCACTTGATCACTTGACTTGATCAAGTGACTTTTGGCTTGACATTCCGTTATTCATCGATTTGCTCGAATGGGCACCAGTAACATTTCCACTTGACCCAATACATGCCAGTGTAGCCCAATGGCATCTGGTTGCTTCAGGAATACAAAGAGCCTCAAACCGTTTATTCAGGGTCTTGACGAAGAAGTCTGACCATCTTGTAGGTGGGCCGCCACGTGATCTTTTGACATCCTGTGGGATCCAGTTGGTAACGGCTCTAGTCCAGCGGTCATCTCCAAATCGCATTACATGTTCAGCCCATCTAATTTTCGATTCCTTGGCAAAAGAGACAGCGTCCCTGACTCTAGAACAGTGGTGGAGGTCGGAGCTCCGGATTCTTTCTTTCACTTGAGTGAGGAGTGATATTCCAAGCATAGCTCTTTCGATTCCTCTTTGGGAGACCTGAATAGCATACTCATCCTGTTTTCCTCTCTGAGGCATATGTTAATGCAGGGAGAACAGTGGAGTTGAAGAGATGTGCCTGGAGCCAGAGGTTCTTTGTCCTTTTAGCTATTTCTTCGATGCTTTTGAAGGCCTTCCATGCTGCTCTCTTCCTCCCGCGCAGCTCAGGTTTTAGGTCGTTCATCATGTTGGCTTCTCGACCTAGGTACACATAACTGCTGCATTCAGAGATGTCTGTTCCATTGAGAGTGAATGGGGCCTCTGGAACTAGTTAATTTTTCATGAACATAGTTTTGCTGAGATTCAGCTGTAGACTTATCTTTCCACATTCTCAGTCAAAGTCAGCCAGCATTTGTGCAGCTTGGCTAATGTTTGGTGTTATTAGAACGATGTCATCAGCGAGCGGAGGTGGTTTAGTTGCTGACCATCTATCTTCACTCCCATTACTTCCCATTCTAATTGTTGTATGATGTTCTTGAGGGTGGTGCTGAAGAGTTTCCGTGAAATAGTATCACCCTGCCGAACCCCCTTTTTGACATTGATGATCATTTTATAGAATGGTGAGATCCTGGAGGTGAATCCATAATACAGCTCATGAAGGATCTTGATATATTGGGTTTGAATGCCCTGTGTGGCTAGGGCTTCGATGACTGCTTCAGTCTCCACAGAATCAAAGGCTTTCTTTAAGTTAATGAACGTGAGACAGAGTGGCATCCTGAACTCCCTACAAACTTCAATGAACTTGGTTACCGTGTGGATATGGTCGATTGTGCTGAATCCTTTTCGGAAGCCAGCTTTGCTCGCATGGTTGCCCTTCATCTAATGTTCTGCTAATCCTGTTCAGAATGACTCGAGTGAACAGCTTGTAGATGAAAGACAACAGGCAATAGTTGCCAATGTCATGGATGTCTCCCTTCTTGAACAGTAGAGATGTCTTGCTGGTTTTCCAATGGGAGGGCACCTATCATTCGGACAGGTAGCGTGTGAAGAGCCGAGCCAGCATATTGATGAGTACTGAAAGCAGATTCTTCAGGTGTTCGGGTCTGACTTTGTCTGGGCCTGGTGCTGTTCCCTTCTTTACTGACGAAATGGCATGTCAGATTTCAGAAGGGAGAATGTTGGGAAACGACATATCCATCCTGTGGAATTTGGTATGTGGGCAGGTGGACGTGGCTATCAAAGAGATCTGATTAGAAGTCATGGCAAGGTGCTAGACTCAGGCAACCGAATGCTAACATCCAAGGTTGCAAAGCAGTGCAGAGAAGCGATAAAGGAAGACCTCAAAGAGAGAAGAGAAGAAATACTGGAAGATGTAGCAGAAGCCGGGGAAAGCATTCACAATGCCCGCCTGTCCTTTGCCAACTATAAGACCAAGATGACTGCCCTCGAACGTCCTGATGGATCTATCACATCTTCCATAAAGGCAATGGAGAAGAGCCAAAAGTCAAAAGTGAAAAAAAAAAAAAAAAAAGAAAATCATGTACTCTGGTGATGGGTGTGTGATTTCTTACATTATTTTAAAATCTCCTGTATATTTGCTCCACGCTTTTGGAAAGTGGGGAGGTCTTTTGGCTGTGCTAAGGAGATCAAGGAGAGCTTCTGGAAATACTTTGTCAACCATAGAGGGTAGTTCATTATTTGAGTCCAGCAATGCAGGATTGCTTAGGTCAGTGGAATTGGAGCCACCAGAGTCACTATGGCAGTGCTCTGGAGTCACCAAATTTAGTCTTGATGGTTCTTGGGAGCCATGTGATTCTGGTGATCAAATTCAGGTTCCTGTATCTGAAGATGTGTGCCCCTCACTACTGTGCTATCTCCCCAGCTCAGGAATCTACTTAAAAGTACAATTATAGTGTAAGAAAAGCTATTAATAAAATATGTGAAATGGGGATGGAGAAAACCACTCAAAGGGTTGGAGGGCAGATTTGGAATGCACAGGGCCTTGGGTTTGGTCCCTTTTGCTGTGTTGACTACAAAGCATCACTAACTATAGCCTTGATGGCCCCTGGAAAACAAACTAAAAAAAACATATTTGACATTTTTCAGATAAAGTAAAATAAAAATATTAAAGGTAAAAATATTTCTGTTTTTATGGGCTACCTACCAACAACTTGGGATTTATAATGGAGTTTGGATAACAGTGCTTCAGATAATTAGAGGCTGATCGAAAAATATCTAATTGTTAGGATATTTTTAATCACATTATCATCAATCGCTTCTTGATGCTTTGACTGAGATAGAGTGGAGTGTATTATCAAGCCCCCAAATTAATTTGAATAAATTCAAGTCTAAGACCTAGTGAAACTCTGTGGCAACTTATTTTAATGGTCAAGCAAGTTGATGGAGTTACAGAGGATTCATTAACACATAATTTGTATTATAGTGACCAGATCGAGACTTGTTTAGATATTTTAAAAAGAGCATAAAAGCAGTTGGATGATAGAAAGTACATTAAACAAAACCAGATGTTTTTCTCTTAAACAATAAAAATGATGCTAAGTTCTTTCTTGGTTACTTTTTTTCCATTAAGATTTTTTTTTCTGGGGCGGGGCCATAGCCCCAGCGGGTAGGGCATTTGCCTTTGCACGCAGCCAGCCTGTGTCGGCCCGGGTTCGTTCCCCGGCATCCCATATGGTCCCCCGAGCACCGCCAGGAGTGATTCCTGAGTGCAGAGCCAGGAGGAACCCCTGAGCGCCGCCGGGTGTGACCTAAAAAGCAAAAAAAAAAAAAAAAAAAAAGATTTTTTTTTCTTTTTTGGGGGTCGGAGCGATATTCCAGCGGGTAAGGCATTTGCCTTGCACGCGGCTGGCCCCGGTTTGATCCCCGGCGGCATTCCATATGGTCCCCCGAGCACCGCCAGGAGTGATTCCTGAGTGCAGAGCCAGGAGAAATCCCTGATTATTGCTGGGTGTGACGCAAAAAAGCGAAAAAAATTTTTTTTTTTTTTTTTGGTTTTGTCTGATTCGGGGTCAGACCTAAGTTGTGCTTGGTTATTCCTGCCTGGGTACTGAGGTTCACTCCTGCCAGTTCAAGGGACCATGTGTTATTAGCTATTGAACCAAGGCCTCCATTGTGCTTTGCATGCACTCGTATCATTGAATTATCTCTCTGGTCCTAATCAATATTTTTTGATGATACAACTTTCTAATCAATAAATATGTAAATTAATATGTAATAAAAATGAGTTTTGAATATTCACAAATATTATTCGATTTGTGACCACTATGATTTCTGGAGATGTCCACCTTTATTGACAATGGTCCAGAGATCTCACATGTTGCAATGGCATAGCAAGTCCCAGGAAACAGAGACCCTGGTTCCATGCTCAGTTCATTGGACAGTACCAGAGATCAAAGTCATAAACACATATTTGCCAAGCAGGCGCTTTTAGTGACTGCACCATACTCCTGGTCCTAAGTTCACATTCCTTAACCTTACATCTGTTCATACCAACAAAATTTCATGGCTCTCCTACCCTCATAAACACATTTATAAAAGCTAGCAGCTGACCAATTAATCCCCTCACTGATAGATGGTGAAATTCTCTCTTAAAATGAAATTTCATTTTCTTGGGATATAAAGTTTTATTTCATATCCTCTATATTTATACTTGAATTTTAGATCCAACAATTTATACTTACTGGAAAAATAGGTCTTGGCGAGTATGTTTATCAGTGGTGAAAGACAGCTCAAAAAGCAACTCTGGTTAAAATTGGTTTGAAACTGCACATTCAACCACAGTGAAGCAAAAAGAGTTTTTTAATGGTATAAATTAAGTAGAGGGGCTGTCAGAGTGATAGTACAGTGGGTAGAGTGTCTGCCTTGCATGGAACCAACCCAGATTTGATCCTCAGCATCCCATATGGTCCCATAAGTACCACCAGGAGTAATTCCTGAGTGCAGAGCCAGGATTAACGTCTGAGCATCACCTAGTGTGGCTTAAAAAGGAAAAAAAAAGTAGAGAACAGGAAGTCACTAAAAGTCAGCATATGGTTTACAAATTGGAACACACATAGTAAATGATAATTGGTTTATTGATCTGAGAAATCTGAATCTAAGCTAGAAGGACAAAGGTAAGTTGTTTCATCTGTATCATGAAATTTGTCGAAGACTCAGAATACAAAGACACGGGCCGGAGCAATAGCCCAGCGGGTAGGGCGTTTGCCTTGCATGCGGCTGGCTCATGCTGGCCCGGGTTCGACCCCCGGCATCCCCCATGAGCACCGCCAAAAGTGATTCCTGAGTGCAGAGCCAGGAGAAACCCCTGAGCATTGCCGGGTGTGACCCAAAAAGCAAAAAAAAAAAAAAAAAAGAATACAAAGACAGATAATGGAATAGGAGAAATTATTTACCCAACACTCATCTGATAAGAGGGTAATATAAAATATACAAATATTTTATATATAAAATATATATTTTATATATAAAATATATATGTAAAACTTTACAAGAAAAATCTAACTCTGTCAAAAATGAGAAAAGATGAACAGAAACTTCCCTAAAAAAGAAATAAAAATGGCCAAAACACACATGAATACATACTCTGTATTCCTAGTCATAAGGGAGGCTGATCAAAACAACGAGATATCACATTAGGACAGAGAGACTGCAGTGGCTATGGAGAGAAAGGGACTCTCATTCACTGCAGGTGGGAATGTCCACTAACAATATATCCTTGCTGGAAAACAGCATGAACTTATCTAAAAAAATCTAGAAATTGATCTTTCTTTTGACCCAGCAACTCCACTGCTTGGAATATGCCCCAAGGACCAAAAATCAAAAATGGAGAAAAGACATTTGCACCCCATGTTCCGGCAGCACTGTCCACAATGTCCAAGTCTGGAAACACCCAAGTGTCAAAGAACAGATGATTGCATACAGAAGCTATGGTTTATGTCCATATGAAATATTACTTGTTCATAAGAAAAAATAAAGGTATGAAATTTGCTGCTACATGGTGGGACCTGGAGAGTCTGGTGCTGAATCAAGTTAATCAGAGGGAGAGAAACTGACCCAGAATGATCTCTCTCATATGCAGAATATGAAGAAACATTATAGTGGAACAACAATACCCAAAACAATGGAAACAAAGAACATGAGAACTGGTATTCAGTAAGAAACATGACACTTAAGAAAGCTGGAGGTCAGACAGGAGGGGGCCACATCTATGGTGGAGGAAAGTGTTCTACCAGGAGCAAGGGGTGGAGCCGAAAGGGGGCTAAAGTGGTACATGTGAAACCCTATCAGCAACAGTACTGAAAACCACAGCGCAAAAACGTAGTTTAAAAAAATAATAAGATAAAGACAAAAGTGCCTCTCATAGAAGCAGACTGCTGGGTGGTAGGTGAATGGGATCTTATGAGGGTATGGGTGGAGGGAAGTGTACTCTGGTGAAGGAAATGGTGTTGAGATATTGCATGCCTGACACCCAATCATGAATATCTTTCTGATTTTACGGTAACTAAATAAAAATTTTGATTGTTCAATATATCTCTTTAAAAGATAATACCCTAAAACCTACATTTATATTATCACAGTTGACATAATAAAATGATAGCTGATTTAGGAAAAGCAAGAAGAAAATGGTATTCCTACAGTGAGGTCAAGAACTAAGGCATGACAGTGTGTAAAGAAAACAGTAAATTAATTCAAGGGACATTTAGAGAAGAAGGTGATATTCAGCACAATTTTGTATAATGAACATTTTTACTGTGGCTCCTTTAAGATGGAGCCAATTTAAGTATGAGTAAACAAAAATTTTTGATCATGCAATGACTTTCATTCTATTACAGTTCATATCACTTTAAAATTTAAAATATGTAGTCTGAAGTAAAATAATCCTTTTTTAATAAGTATTTTATTATACCACCGTGAGATACACAATTACAAAGATGTTCACACTTGGGTTTCGGGTCATACAGTGTTCCCGCACCCATCCCTCCACCAGTGCCCATCTCCCACCACCAATGTCTCTGGTTCCCTGCCCTCTCCCCCAGCCCGCCTCCATGGCAGGTTCTTTATTCCTTTCCCTCTCTATCTCTTTCTCTTTTCCTTCCCTTCCAGATTGTGGATTTCAGAACATATATTAAAGGGTTGTCATGTGTATCTTTTTGCTTGTATTTAATGCTCAGTTCTAGGTTGGTATTAGTACTTTTGAAAATTATTAGCACACTGTTCCATTAAGAAAAATAATCCTTGAGGAAACCAGAACATGGGTAGAATAAAGAGCATTAGCCCTGTGTTCTCTAGTCACACTTGAAAATGAAAGATCTGCGAACGTGACACACAAGTTACAAACAAAATTATGGGCTCTTGCCTCAGTCCCAATGTTCTGAACAAAGCAAACATGCAGTTCTGTGCATGATCAGTAAGGCATTCTGGATACTTTTCATTACCAAAGGAGTTTGTTCATAGGGACACATTCCCTGAGTTCAATACTGGTGTTTTAGGGAAAAGTTACACTAAAGCTGTACATTAGCAAGAGAGCATCAAATGAATAATATGAAATGGAGAATAATTTCCAAAGGTAGGTTGATTAAATATGTGTATTATCAACTTGTTCATTAATTTCCTCTGTATGCTTGTTATTCAATAAAACCTACATTTAGTACTGACTGCCGGAGACTGCCAAGTTTCTGGGAGCACAAAGATAAATGAGCTTTGCTCTTTGCTCATAGAATAATTGGGAAGAAAGACAGGTGGGAAATTATGACAGATTTTTCAGGATATTTATAGCATCATCTGTGTGTATAGCCATAACTTGACTCCAATGAGGGGAGTGAAAAGGAGGAGGGAACTACTGGAGGTGGGCAGTCAATTAGAATTTGACATACAAAGAGATAATGATCTAAACTAAGTATAAAAGAAATATCAAGAGGACTTTAGACTGCCTGTTATTGGCTTCAGTGATATCTTCAGGGATTCTAAGGTATAGTCTTTAAACAAGTTAGTGTCAAGCCCTGCTCTTATAATCTGGGTCCTGATCTCTTACATTTCCTCAAAACTCTGCCTCATCATTGGTCAGTCTACCGGTGTGGATGACCTATGAACCCACTACGACACGGTGAAAGATTGATAGTTCATAGACACAAACATAACCACAAGCTGATCGCACAGCAGACGCGGGTAGTGGTTAATTGGCAAGTTTATTCAGGGCAAGATATGATAATATAGCAAAGTAGACTTATAGTAAGGGGAAGTAAAAAGGAAGATCAATGGTTCCTTGCAATATACAGTTTCAGCGGGCCACACAGATTCAGAGTCTCCAAGCTCTCTAAACAGAAACAAACTTTATTCTCGGGACCGGAGCGATGGCATAGTGCATAGGGTATTTGCCTTGCATGTGGCCGACCCGGGTGCAATCCCTGGCATCCCATATGGTCCCCCGAGCATCGCCAGGAGTAATTCCTAGTGCTGTAGCAGGAGTAACCCCTGAGAGTTGCTGGGTGTGACCCAAAAAGAAAAAAAAGCTTATTCTCAAAGGTCTCCAAAGAAAACCTTAAAGGTTTCAATGGCAACCCATGTCCCCAAGACTAGTCAACAGTAAATTATTCATCTGTACTATTACCTGGGGAACATTAGGTTCCCTGGCATCAGTCTCTTCTTATTGTCTGTACTTAGTATCCCAAGCCATTGCATCTAGGAACCCTGGACTGATCTCACAGGTTACTCAGTCCAGGTGGTTCAGTAACTGGGCCAGTAAAAATACTGACAACTATTATTCTCTATATGCTATTTTTAATGCCTGAATTATTTATTTTATTGAAGTAACAACAGTGCCTGATAAAATTTCATGGCCAACCTAGGCTGCCAAAACCAAGAAGGACTAAAATGACTGTCTGTACTTTCAATGCACGTACACTGGCATCGGAAGCATATTCAATAAATCGAGGATCTAATGGTGCAAGTGCAAAAGATCAAGTACGACATCATTGGTCTGACTGAGATGAAGAGGGGCGTCAGTCGCATCATGCTGTATTCGACACCGGAGAAGAATTGTTCCTTGGAACATGCGACAAAGAGGTGTCTGTGGTGTTGGTGTCCTTGTCAACATGAACATGGCCATCAACACTGATTCATTTGAATGCCTAACAAACTGGATAGGACGACTACACTTGAAGAGATGTGGCCCACTGCCAGCAATTTATATCTTCATTGTCTACACACCAACATCCACATACAAGGAAGATGAAATTGAGAAATTCTACATGGAACTGGAGGAGTTCCATAAAAAAAGATCAAACCTTCTACAAGATCATAGTCAGTGATTTTATTTTATTTATTTTTTTTAGCCCCGTTAGCAAAGATTTTTTTTAAATTTTTTTATTTTTACAATTACAAAGATATACAATTAAAAAGTTCATATTTGGGTTTTGGTCATACAGTGTTCCAGCACCCATCCCACCACCAGTGCTCATCTCCCACCACCAACGTCCCCGGTTCCCTCCGCCCTCCCCCAGCCCTCCTCCATGGCAGGCTCTTTATTTCTTTCCCTTTCTCTCTCTTTATCTTTTCCTTCCCTTCCAGACTATGGATTACAGAACATACATTAAAGGGTTGTCATGTGTATCTTTTTGCCTCCATTTAATGCTCAGTTCTAGGTTGGCATTAGTACCCTTGACAATTGTTAGCACACTGTTTCATCTTCTGTCTTACCTAGCCTCTGACTCCCACACGTTTGTGATAATTTCCACCTTTGATAAGACCTCCTGATATATGTTTCACTTGAACTTGGATATTGGTATTATAATATGGACATATATATTTATGTTATGCAGATAAATGCAGTCATTCTGTATCTGTCTCTCTCCTTCTGGCTAATTTCGCTCAACATAATCTTCTCCATGTCCATCCATTTATAGGCAAATTTTATAACTTCATTTTTCCTAACAGCTGCATAGTATTCCATTGTGTAGATGTACCAAAGCTTCTTTATCCAGTCATCCATTTTCGGGCACTCTGGTTGCTTCCAGATTCTGGCTATTGTGAATAATGCTGCTATGAACATAAAAGTAGGGATGGTGTTTCCGCTGCGTATTTTTGGTTTCCCAGAGTAGATTCCCAGGAGTGGTATGGCTGGGTCAAATGGGAGTTCAATTTCTAATCTTTGGAGGAATGTCCATATTGTTTTCCAGAAAGGCTGTACCAGCAGGCATTCCCACCAACAATGGATGAGTGTCCCCTTTTCCCCACATCCACGCCAGCACTTGTTCTTGCTCTTTTGAATATGTGCCAGTCTCTGTGGTGTAAAGTGGTATCTCATTGTTGTTTTGATTTGCATCTCTCTGATGATTAGTGATGATGAGCTTTTTTTCATATGTTTTTTGGCCATTCGAATTTCTTCCTTGCTGAAGTTTCTGTTCATTTCTTCTCCCCATTTTTTGATGGGGTTGTTTGTTTTCTTCTTGTAAAGTTCTACCAGTGCCTGATATATCCTGGATATTAACCCCTTATCAGATTGGTATTGGGTGAATATTCTTTCCCATTCTGTGGACTGCTTTTTTATCTTAGTCACTGTTTCTTTTTGAGGTGCAGAAGCTTTTTAGTTTCATTTAGTCCCATATGTTTATCTTTTCTTCTCAGCTGCTTTGTTAGTGATTTTTCACCCTTTGAAGATGCCTTTAGCTTCAATGTCGTGGAGGGTTTTCCTATATTTTCTTCAATGTCATAGTCAGTGATTTTAATGCCAAGATAGGACCGAGAAGATTGGCTGAAGAACCCCACATCAGGACCCACAGCCTAGAATGGAATGAACAGGTTGAGAGACTATCTGAGTTCATCATTTCCACCAAGACCATTCATGGAAACTCACAGTTCCAGAAAGCTGAAGCGAAAGCGTTGGGCATGGGAATCTTCTGGCGGACAGTTCCTCAATGAAATTGACCACAACATCTTCATTCGATGGTTTTGTCTGACTGATGTCGCTGTCATCCCCAAATTCCAAACAGGATTGCACCACCGTCTCCTTCATGCAATGGGGAGAAAAGGCTGCAAAGTTTAAGTAGAGAACTCCCAGAACGACCACCAACTGGGAACTCTTTGGCACCATTGGAGCAACATGGGAAGATACCATCATTGATGACATCCGACTGGTTCAGCACCACCATGATTGTGTGAAGAATGCCGAGAGAGAGAAAGACACAAAAGGACGCCTGTTTTCAGAAACTCTCGAGCTCATTCGCCAATGTGGCAAGGCCCAAGCTTCAGGCAACCAAATGCTAACGTCCAAGCTTGCAAAGTGGTGCAGAGAAGCGATAAATGAAGACCTCAAAGACAGAAGAGCAGAAATACTGGAAGATGCAGCAGAAGCCGGGAAAAGCATTGCACCGCCCACCTGTCCTTTGCCAACTATAAACCAAGATGACTGCCCTCTGATGCCCTGATGTATCTATCACATCTTCCAGAAAGGCAATGTAGAAGATGATCCATGACTTCTACTCAGATCTCTTTGATAGTCATGTCCACCTGCCCACATACCAAATTCCACAGGATGGATATGTCGTTTCCAGCGTTCTCCCTTCTGAAATCCGACATGCCATTTCATCGGTAAAGAAGAGAACTGCACCAGGACCAGACAAAGTCAGACCCGAACACCTGAAGAATCTGCCATCAGTACTCATCAATACACTAGCTTGGCTCTTCACATGCTACCTGTCCGAATGCAAGTGCCCTCCCAATGGAAAACCAGCAGGACAGTTCTACTGTTCAAGAAGGGAGACATTCACAACATTGGCAACTATCGCCCCATCTGCCTGTTGTCCTTCATCTACAAGCTGTTTACATGAGTCTTCCTGAACAGGATTGGCAGAACACTTAGAAGAAGGACAACCATGCGAGCAAGCTGGCTTCCGGAAAGGATTCAGCACAATCGACCATATCCACACAGTAACCAAGTTCATTGAGGTTAGTAGGGAGTAAAAGATGCCACTCTGTCTCACATTCATTGATTTAAAGAAAGCCTTTGATTCTGTGGAGACAGAAGTGGTCATCGAAGCCCTAGACAAACAGGACGTTCAAACCCAATACTTCAAGATACTACATGAGCTGTATTAAAGATTCACCACCAGGATCTCACCATTCTACAAGGAAGTGATCATTGATGTCAAAAGAGGGGTTCGGCAGGGTGATACCATTTCACCAAATCTCTTCAGTGCTAACCCTAACCCTAACCCCCGAGAACATCATGTGACAATTAGAATGGGAAGGAATGGGAGTGAAGTTAGATGGTCAGCAACTACACCACCCCGCTTCGCTGATGACATCATTCTAATAACACCAAACATTAGCCAAGCAGCACAAATGCTGACTGACTTCGACCGAGAATGTGGAAAGATAGGTCTACAGCTGAATCTAAAAGAAAACTATGTTCATGAAAAATGAACTAGTTCCAGAGGCCCCATTCACTCTCAATAGAACAGACATCTCTGAATCCAGCAGTTATGTGTACCTAGGTCGAGAAGTCAACATGATGAACGACCTAAATCCTGAGCTGCGCAGGAGGAAGAGAGCGGCATGGAATGCCTTCAAAGGCATCGAGGAAATAGCTAAAAAGGGCAAAAGAACCTCCGGCTCTGGGCACATCTGTTTGACTCCAGCATTCTCTCTGTATTGACATACGCCTCAGAGATCTGGGCCCCACGAAAGCAGGATGAGAATGCTATTCGGGTCTCCCAAAGAGGACTCAAAAGAGCAATGCTTGAATATCACACCTCACTCAAGTGAGAGAAGGAACCGGAGTTCCGACCTCCGTCCGCTGTTCCAGAATCAGGGATGCTGTCTCATTTGCCAAGGGCTTCAAAAAATCAGATGGGCTGGACATGTAATGCAATTTGGAGACGACCGCTGGACTAGAGCCGTTACTCACTGGATCCCACGGGATGTCAAAAGATCACGTGGGCTGCCCACCTACAAGGTGGTCAGACTTCTTTCAAGACCCCGAAGGAATGGTTTGAGGCTCTTCATATTCCTGAATTAACCAGATGCCATTGAGCTACATTGGCACGTGATAGGGTCTAATGGAAATGTTACTGGCGCCTGCTTGAGCAAATCGATGAATAATGGGATTCAAGTGATCAAGTGAAGTGATTT
>JAJIBD010023196.1:0-192756 GCA_021461705.1 Cryptotis parvus | reverse complement strand
TCTATCTCCTGTCTGCCACCTGCCAATGCAGCTGGGCACTGCAGCCACACCTGCAACACCTCGAGGGGCAGGTGGCCACATAGTCGGTGATTTTAATGCCAAGATAGGACTGAGAAGATCGGCTGAAGAACTCCACATCGGGACTTATGGCCTAGAATGGAACGAACAGGGTGAGAGACTATCTAAGTTTATCATGTCCACCAAGACCAATCATGGGAACTAACGGTTCCAGAAGGCTGAAGCGAAACATTGGACATGGGAATCTCCTGGTGGACAGTTCCACAATGAAATTGACCACATCATCTTTAGTCGACGGTTTTGTCTGACCAATGTTGCTGTCGTCCCCAAATTCCAAACAGGATCGGACCACGGTCTCCTTCATGCAAAATTCTACTTCACACAACAGGGAGGAAAGGTTGAAAAGTTTAATAAGAGAACTCCCAGAATGACCACCAACTGGGAACTCTTTGGCACCATTGCAGCAACATGGGAAGATACCATCATTGACGACATCAAATGATGAATACAACTGACTGGTTCAGCACCTCCATGATTGTGCAAAGAATGCCGAGAGAGAGAAAGACACAAGAGAACGCATGTCTTCAGAAACTCTCTAGCTCATTTGCCAATGTGGCAAGGCACAAGCCTCAGGAGACCAAATGCTAACGTCCAAGCTTGCTAAGAGGTGCTGAGAAGTGATAAAAGAAGACCTCAAAGACAGAAGAGCAGAAATACTGCAAGATGCAGCAGAGGCGCACCACCCGCCTGTCCTTCACCAACGGTAAGACCAACATGACTGCCCTCCAATGCCCTGATTGATGTATCACCTCTTCCAGAAAGGGATGGAGAAGATTATCCATGACTTCTACTGAGATCTCTTTGCTAGCCACATCCACCTGTCCACATACCAAATTCCACAGGATGGATATGTCATTCCCAACGTTCTCCCTTCTGAAATCCAACATGCCATTTCATCGGTAAAGAAGGGAACAGCACCAGGCCCAGACAAAGTCAGACCCGAACACCTGAAGAACCTGCCATCGGTACTCATCAATACACTAGCTCAGCTCTTCACACGCTACCTGTCCGAATGCAAGGTGCTTTCCCAATGGAAAACCAGCAGGACAGTTCTACTGTTCAAGAAGGGAGACATTCACAACATCAGCAACTATCGCCCCATCTGCCTGTTGTCCGTCATCTACAGGCTGTTTACACGAGTCATCCTGAACAGGATTAGCAGAACACTATATGCAGGACAACCATGCGAGCAAGCTGGCTTCCGGAAAGGTTTCAGCACAATCGACTATATCCACACAGTAACCAAGCTCATTGAGGTTTGTAGGGAGTACAAGATGCCACTCTGTCTCACGTTCATTGATTTAAAGATAGCCTTTGATTCTGTGAAGACTGAGGCAGCCATCAAAGCCCTAGCCAAACAGGGTGTTCAAACCCAATACATCAAGATTCTTTGGAGCTGTATTACGGATTCACCACCAGGTTCTTACCATTCTACAAGGAAGTGATCATTGATGTCAAAAGAGGAGTTTGACAGGGTGATACCATTTCACCAAACCTCTTCAGCGCCACCCTCGAGAACATCATGAGACAATTAGAATGGGAAGGAAAGGGAGTGAAGATAGATGGTCAGCAACTACACCACCTCTGTTTCGCTGATGACATAGTTCTAATAACACCAAACATTAGCCAAGCAGCACAAATGCTGGCTGACTTTGACCGAGAATGTGGAAAGATAGGTCTACAGCTGAATTTCAGCAAAACTATGTTCATGAAAAATGAACTAGTTCCAGAGGCCCCATTCACTCTCAATAGAACAAACATCTCTGAATGCAGCAGTTATGTATACCTAGGTCGAGAAGTCAACATGATGAACGACCTAAAACCTGAGCTGAGCAGGAGGAAGAGAGCGGCTTGGAATGCCTTCAAAGGCATCAAAGAAATAGCTAAAAGGACAAAGAACCTCCGGCTCTGGGCACATCTCTTTGACTCCACTGTTCTCCCTGCATTAACATATGCCTCAGAGACCTGGGCCCTACGAAAGCAGGATGAGACTGCTATTAGGGTCTCCCAGAGAGGAATCAAAAGAGTTATGCTTGGAATATCACGCCTCACTCAAGTGAGAGAAGGAATCCGGAGTTCCGACCTCCGTCGCTATTCCAGAATCAGGTACGCTGTCTCGTTCCGCCAAGGCATCGAAAATCAGATGGGCTGGACATGTAATTAGATTTGGAGATGACCGCTGGACTAGAGCCATTACCGACTGGATCCCACAGGATGTCAAAGATCACGTGGTTGCCCACCTACAAGATGGTCAGACTTCCTTGTCAAGACTCTGAAGGAAAGGTTTGAGGCTCTTCATATTCCTGAATCCACCAGATGCCATTGTGCTGCATTGGCACATGATAGGGTCCAACGGAAATGTTACTGGCACCCGCTCGAGCAAATCGATGAATAACGGGATTCAAGTGATCAAGTGATCAAATATATTTACAACAGGCTCGCAATCTAAATCTTATTCCCTTTTCCTCTCTAGAGAATCACAAATGCACAAAAGTTTTTTAAAACTCAAGAAATCATGTCATAAAGAAAACTATTTAAGTTGTTTAACCAGCAGTATTTCCTAAATTGCTTCAGCATAACCTGTATTGACGTTCTATTAAACACGTGTTCCTTTGTGTACACAGGGGGAAATGTAGGACATGATCATTTCTAAAATCTCTTTATGCATCTATGATTCAAACGTCTAAAAATAAGCAAAACATTTGTTTGACAAATGCAAGTACACTATGTACCTCTTAAACTTTAATGTACACCAAAGAATCATGTTGGAATGTGGATTCTGATTCAGGAACAGGACCTGATAGACTACATTTCTCTAATGACCAGTTCTGGTAATGCAACTGGTCCACAGAAAAGTCTTGAAGTAACAAGTAGAACACAGAGAATCTAAAAAAGTATTTTTTTAACAGTACACTGAATATTCATAAGATTTTTTTTTTTTTTTTTTTTTTTTCTTTTTTTTTCTTTTTTGGGTCACTCCTGGCAGGCTCAGAAGACCATATGGGGTGCCGGGGGACTGAAACCAGGTGGACCAGGTGCAAACCAAGCTCCTAACTCACTGTACTACAGCTCCAGCCCCTTGCTTTTGTTTTCTTAGTAATTTGTTAGGTAGGATATGTCATTGTAATTTTTAAATATTTTTTAAAGAAAAATGGTCTTAAATGTGGTTCTTCATTTGGAGATGATTTCAGATTTTCTCAGTATTGTTTAACACATTTAGAAATCTATTTATTTCTTTATAAAACATCAGTCTGAGAACAGAAGAGATAGTACAGAGTAGGGTATATACCTTGCACCAGTCCAAAGCAGGATCAATCCCTGGTACCCCATATGTCCCCCAGAGCATTGTCAGAAATAATCCCTAAGTAAATATTCATGATTAAGCCCTGAACACAACCATTAAGTGTAGCCCCCAACCAAATATATGTATGTATGTATATGTGTGTGGGTATATTACTTGTCTTCCCGTTGTTCATCAATTTGCTCAAACGGGTGCCAATAACATCTCCATTCATTGGGAATGAGGTCCATTGTTGTTATGTTTTTGGCATATGAAATACACCATGGGTAGCTTGCCAGGCTCTGCCATGGCTCTGGGTTCATCCCAGGGGGCCCAGTCTTTTTCTATGCCATACCATCAACTGTTGCAGGACTCCTCTAAGAACCTCTGCATCTGCCCTGGATTGCCTCCTTCAGGTCAATTCATAGATAGGGGGGGTAGTCTGAATGTGGCAGTTTATCTGACTATGTATTCTATACTGGCTGGTATAAATATTCTCTTATGCTACCACAATCATCGTGGGACTAGCTAGATCTTACCAGCATATTTGCCTGGCCACGTTGGATCTCTAAGTAATTAGATCAGAGAGAAATGCTGTTTGCCAACAAGCAAGCAAGCATGGCTCCCTGATAACTCAAAGGCAACTAAAATACAAAACTACCGTGGAAGTAGACGAGACTCTTGTGAAGGCTTGGAGAAATATTTAACTGGCATTAGTATAGTCTTTGGTACAGAGACAGGCCATATCAGAAACCCCCTTCTCTACCCTATAAAGGCATTTCCAGGCAGATCTTGGCTCAAAACATTAGCATATAATAGGACCTAGGTGAGGTGCTGGGAGAAATTACCTATGGGCATTTGAGCCTTCCTGCTTTCCATAATAGTGGGAAGTCTGAGTTGCAGGGGTATAAAACCAGCCTGCTTCCGCTCTCTCTCTCTCTCTCTCTCTCTCTCTCTCTCTCTCTCTCTCTCTCTTTTCCTTCTTTTTTGGGCTCTCTTTTGGGGCTTGCATTCTTCTTGGGAATCTTGTCTTTGTCTCCTCTCTTTACACGTTGTGGCTGCCATCGTGGCCTACACGTGGCTGGGGTTCTAGCCGGGAATCCTAAGCACAGGGTTTTTCCTATTGCTGATTTGTATGTGTGAACCTGTGAGAGGTAAAGCCTTTTAAAACTGCATCGGATTCCTGAGTCTTCATACATTCTCCGCCAGCTTGGAGGTAGAAGGGAACTTGCTTCCTGGCACTGTTGGGGGACCCCAGCGGCGTCCCCGACAATCAACCATCCAGGGCCCACGGGGCAGAGCACTGGGTGTAGACAAGCCTATCTCCTATCTGCCACCTGTCGATGCAGCTGGACACCACAGCCACACCTGCAACACCTCGAGGGGCAGGAGTAGGTATATATGTACATACATATATATAATTGTATATATTCAAATATACACATATATGTATATATATGTGTGTATATATATATATATATATATATCAATTTATGTAGTCTTGTCACTTGTCACTTGAATTCCCTTTGTCATCGATTTGCTCAAGCAGGTGCCAGTGACGTCTCCCTTCGTTGGGAATGAGGTCCATTATTTTTTGTTTTTGGTATATCGAATACATCACAGGTAGCTTTCCAGGCTCTGCCGTGGTTCTGGGTTCATTCCAGGGGACATTTTACCTTCTCTTTCACCATTTTAACTCCCCCCCCAAACCCAGGAGCACCTCCAACAAGGCTCGAAATAAAAGGGACTAGGTTAGGGGATGCAGGCAAGAAGACAGCTTGACTGTCTTCTGACTATGGCCTTGCTCTTTAAGAAGTCCAACCTCTATGTTGGCACTGCACAAACTTGGGAGCAGCTCTGGGAAGTGAGAGGTGCAGGTACCACCAGGTGTGGCCCCAAACCAAACAAAAACAAAAAAATAGTGAAAAGATTCTGGATATTTTGTGCTTTTTCCACCTTTGGGGGGATTATGGTGAGATGCAATTTATTCTCAGTTTAGGAGTTGAACACAAGGTTGTGACTTCAATAGACATTGACAAATAGTGATTTAACATTGAATTCAGCACAGAAGAGATTAATTTGATCAGATTGTTACCCATAAGCATTTTACTAAAGATGACCAAATATATTTTTCTCCAAAATATAAAATTTTATTCATATATTTTTCTCTTAAAGCAAATTTGAACCTCTTCAGTCTGTTTCAAAAATCATTCTCCCCTCTCTGTAGTAGAATCTTTTCAACAAAATATAAATGCGTGTGAGATCAGGTAGAAAGGTTATAAGAAGATGAGCTTACAGGAGCATAAAAACAGTATCAGTGAAGTTACTTCCAACAATGAAATGAAAGAAAGTTTGGCATGTGCTAATTAAGGAATTTGATATGTGTGAATTTGTTTCCAATTATGAGATCTGAGTATAATAATGAATTCTTTGAACCTATTTCTAAAGTAACATATTTGGATCTATAATAAATTTTCATACCAATCTCTAAATAAAAATCATTTGCCACCTTTATGATAGTGAGAGGGAAAAATGTCAAAAAAAAGTTCAGTGCATGTTTTCAATAGAAAAATAATTTTTATAAAAAACATTTAAAATTGAAAGAATCTATGGAAAGTTTATGATGCTACATTATGTGAAATTAGAACAAAAGAATTTATATCTTTAAAAAAGAAGAATGTATATTTTTCTTATAAGTAGACAATAGAAAAATGAAAGCTTTGTAGGTATTTTATCTTAGGTGATAAAATCATGAGTGAAATTTTTTTCCTTGGGGATTTTTTATTATTATGTGTATATATACTGTTATTTGAATAAATCTATTAAGATAGATTTAGCTTGTGGATCTTTGAAAATATTATCAATTATATCAGTAGAACTTGGAAAAGTATATTCGTTCTACATTATACTACGTTTTTAAATATGTTGGAGTTAAAGAAATATTGATTGACTGCACTTTCTTCCAACATAGTATATAACATTAAGTACTAAAGAAATACAAAAGAAACTCAGAGGGTCAGTGTGATAGCACAGCAGGGAAGGCGTTTGCCTTGCACTAGGAGGACCCAGTTTTGATCTTGGCATCCCATATAGTCCCCTGAGAACAGCCAGGGGTAACTCCTGAGTGCATCACTTGATCACTTGATCACTTGTCATCCCGTTATTTCTTGATTTGCTCGAGCAGGCACCAATAACGTTTAATTTGACCCTATCACGTGCCAGTGTAGCCCAATGGCATCTGCTTGCCCCAGGAATACGAAGAGCCTCAAACTGTTTGTTCAGAGTCTTGACGAAGAAGTCTGACCCTGACCATCTTGTAGGTGGGTGGCCACGTGATTTTTTGATGTCCCATGGGATCCAGTTGGTAAAGGCTCTAGTCCAGCAGTCATCTCCAAATCGCATTACATGTCCAGCCCATATGATTTTCGATGCCTTGGCAAACAAGACAGCGTCCCTGACTCTTGATCGTCAATAGAGGTGGGAACTCGGATTCCTTCTCTCACTTGAGTGAGGCGTGATATTCCAAGCATAGCTCTTTCGATTCCTCTTTGGGAGACCTGAATGGCATTCTCATCCTGCTTTTGCAGAGCCCAGGTCTCTCAGGCATATGTTAATGCAGGGATTGCATGTTAATGCAGGCTATTGCATCCTGAGTATATAGCCAGGAGTAACCCTGAGTATAGCTGGCTATGACCCAAAAAAGAAAAAAGAAATAAAAAGGAAACCCAGCACAAATAAGATGATAACTAAAGTGACTAGTTGAGAATTTAGTAGACCGGTTACCAAAATGTGGCCCAGACTTAGGGTAACCAACCAAGCCTAGGCAGTTCCTAGAGCATAGCCTGAAACCTCTATTTGTGGTCATTAGGCCTGAAGAAATAAAGATTGAGCTGTAGCTGGAACACTGGGGGCACAGCTGAGTGAGAGAAAAGAGGGAGATAGTGAATCATAGTGGAGAGCCCTGCCTCTGCCTGTGCTCTTCCTGCCCTCTTATCTCCTACAGATAAAACCTAATCATTGGTCCCAAGTATGAACAAAGGGCAAGGGAGCTGGTTGATAGAGGTCCAGACCTTTCCCTGGTCCAGATCAGGGTGGAATATGCCTCTAATAGCATAAGTGGTTGAGCAGTAGAACACCAGGCTACGCAGCAAGACAGGAACAGAATCTATGCATTTACATACAGTTTCACACGAGGGCTCATGCTAAGTACTTTAGGCTAATGCTAATGAAGAAAAATGTGGCTAAAGGCATTTTTGAAAACCTGGAGCCTTGCATAAACATGTTTATTTCTCCTTATGTGCAAGAGTACCCATGCTGTGTTTACTTGTCTGAGATAAAATGTTCAAGACATACTGCACTCTTCTTTGCATTAAGAGCAAAAACTAATGGATCTTTAAATAAGAACAGTCTTATTCAAATCTTTGTAAAATAATCTCTTAATCACGTTCTTGTGGCTGATTGCATATGTATTATTTAATGTGCCTTCATTCAGTCATTCTCTTGACTTCTAAATTTCTCCCAAAAGATACCTTTTTGCTATAAGTATAGCTTAATGATCGGCAGAGCCTGGCATGCTACCTGTGTCATACTTGATAAGCCAAAAAAACAGTAACAATTATAGACCTCATTCCCATGCCCTGAAGGAATGGTTTGAGGCTCTTCATGCTCCTGGTGCAAGTAGATGCCCTTGGGCTACACTAGCATGTGACAGGACATATGGAAATGTTACTGGTGCCCGCTTGAGCAAATGGATGAACAACGGGAAGACAATTGATACAAGTGATACAAGTGATAGATTAATGATTAAGGATAATATGACAGATATTATTTATTGAAAGTGTTACCCTATATGGCAAAGAAACTATGGATTGGGCATTATTATTATCTCTATATTAACCATGCATAAAGAGCTGAGGCCATGGGGGTTTTCAAGTTATATGCCAAAGATAAAGGATTGGGTTTTTTGAAACAAGCCCCAAAATTGCAAGCACCTATTTCTTCTATCTCTGATGCAATGATGCAATGTGTACCTTTATAAATATTGGAAAGATGACTGACGTTCTTTAAAACTTTTTCTTGAAATATAACCAAATAAAATTCTAAGATTAAAGTTAATTAGTTAATTAAAATTCAGGACTGTCAAAGATGGCAAGAAAACAAGAGAAAAAATACCAGGGGTAAGGTGAACTGAGGGTAAAATGCCAGATAAGGAAGGTTCTACAATGATCACAATCTAGTTGCTGGGTCCTGCCATTCATGTCTTTGTTCTGTTGCTCTCTATTCAGACTTAAATTCTGTCCTGCCCTTTCTCAAATAATTTCTATGACTACTTGGGAGTTAAGTTTCATCATTTGATTAAATCTGTATTAATATCATACATACAAAACTTTAACAGAATGGTTTTATCAGAGGCCTTAAACTTATTCGATGACAGTTTTGTTCAATGAAATCTGAGAAATTGGTAGAATCCTGTAATATGAACAGAACTTTAAAATTTTGGGGTTACTTTGCTTTGTTTTTGTTTTGAGTCATACCTGATTGTGCTCAAGGATTACCCCTGATAGGACTCAGGGACCATATTGGGTGCTGGAGATACACCTGAGTTGACTATGTACAAAGCAAGCACCTTAGTCTCTTAACTATCTCTCCAGCACTCCAGACATTAAAATACATATTAATAAGTCTCACTATTTTGGAATATCAATGGATAAATGGAGAGACTCACAGACATGGGGCAGAGCTACTACTGGCTCTCCCTGTGCCCAGCCACTCACGAGGTGCCCGTGAAGGATGGCGGGTTCTAGCCCTGGCCCGCCACCCCAGCAGAGCCTCACAACAAGCCAGAAGAACCCCCACTCCATGAGGGCCTCCATTTTCCACATCCAGACTTCCCCCTCATCAGAACTCCACCCAGCAGACCAGCCTATCACAGCCTGGCTCGCACGGCAGCTTGTGGCCATGCGGTTCATCAATAAATGCTGGATTTAGAGATGACTACAAGAGTATGCTACCCGCACGGCAGAGCCTGGCAAGCTAACCGTGTCATATTTGATATGCCAAATACCAGTAATAATTATTGACCTCATTCCCATGACCTGATGGAATGGTTTGAGGCTCTTTATGTTTCCTGGAGCAAGCAGGTGCCCTTGGGCTCTAGTAGCATGAACAGGACATATGGAGATGTTACTGGTGCCCGCTCGAGCAAATCGATGGTGAATGGGAAGACAGTAAGACAGTGAATGGATAAATAGACAATTAAAAGTTGTTGAAATTTAATAGTTCGCTATCTCTGGATTGCTTGTTCCATTTTTCTACTAATCAGATTATAGTCTAGAAAAATAGAAAAGATAGAATCCTTCAGTAACTTAATCTAATGATTTTTGACAGCTTTGATAAAAAGGTTGGTAATTAAATTAAAATATTTATGCAAAATGACATACAGAGATTAACTATACATTATATAACTAATATCAGAAGACAGAAAAGTTGCCAAAGATTTTGCTTAAACCACATTTAGCAGAAAAGAATGATAAATAATTTAGCAGTTCCAAACTGATCTGGTAGTTCTTGTGGTTACAAGCCTGTTGGTGATAACATAGAGGTATGGATTAAAGTTTCCTGAGGATGATAAAAATCCTTTGATTTTGCATGTGCTGGAAGAGACTTTATAAGAGCCAAACCTAGTCTTTTGAAATCACTTCTTGTAGTTGCCATTTGTTGTTTTAGTGTCTCTGGTACCTATTCTTCTTCCCCCATAAAGCTTTACATTTTTCAAACTTCCTCTAAGAAACTTCCCAATGTCCCAACTCAGCTCATTGATCATGTGGTTTGATGTGACTCATGTTTCCTTATCTATATTGAGAGGTCCTCAAGAGCCAATCTTCTTTGGCATCAAAATTCTAACCCTTCGGGCATCTTGATTGGTCTAGAGATGAGTATAAATCCAAATTAAGCCAATCTTAGAATGCTGAAAGCACATGTACACATCTACTCCCAAAAAGATTTTCTGCTAGGACATCTAACATAAATAGATGTATAGCTTTAACGTTATCAGCACCAAGATGGAGCTTAAGAATGAGGCACATGAATGTAGAGAAGAAAAAAAACTGAGAAACTGGTACCTGAAATCACTTTTTAAGTCCCAGATCAAAATATTTGAAGATACAAACACATCTTTTAGTGATGATATTTATCCTTTCTTTTGTTTAAAGGTGTCTCAAGTTTGGTTTTAAAGCAAAAGAAAGTTATAAATAATTCCTCCAAATTTCATATTATACAGCTACTATTTCTCAAAAAAAACTAGTTATTAATCTCTTTTGACATTGTATTAGCCTGTCAAAGAACATGTAATGATGTGCTTAGGCTGACAGAAGCGATCTGGTCACTGCTATAACTTAACTGGGTGGAGATTACAGCTCACAACTTGGAAGTCAATTGAGAGCAGGTAACAAATAGGATTTAATAGGAAAAGGTCAGTGGTCTGTGGTCAGCTTGGGCGATGACAGTCATGGGGTCTGGGAATAGTATCCTGCAGTCACTTCTGAATTCAGGAGTAAAATAAATATAGAATACTGAAACATAAAACATTTCAGTGACATCATTCTTGGAAATCTGGGTCATCAAAGAGAATAGAAATGACATCAAAGAGTGTAGCTCAAGGTTTTATCCATCCCTTGGTTCTGTCTGATAAACCACCAGAACTTACTCTAGATAACAACCACACTAAGCTTCAGCTAGCTAGAGTTACTGGCATGTGCAAGAAACCTGTTGGCATTCACTTAAGGTGACAGATAGACCTGAGTTCTTTGCATGAGCCTTGTAGTAGCTTCTTCTGGAGAAAACAAAGACATAGAAACAATTAGGTTGTTACTGGACCCAGCTCGCTTCCAGCCCTGCAGTCTGCATATACTTATTGACTCACAGCCCAACCTAGACTTGGACTTAAGCCCCAGATTCACTATCAGGTAGTGTTAGGACCTTAGACAAGTGTTTAATTTGTCTTTGCTTCAGTCATCTCATCCTAAGTTCTGCTCTCAGCAAGTAATCATAGAGATTTAATGTGTATAAGATACTTAGCACAGAGTAAATACTCAGCAAATGCTCTCTCTCATTATGTCTCTATAGCACCGGCAAACTGAATGCACCATTACATAACTGGAACTCATTCTTACTACACTTCTTACACTACATATTCCATTTTCTCACCTTTTTCCTATTGACATTCTACCCATCCGTTAAAATTTAATTCAAACGTCATTGCTATCATCAAAATTACCTTCCAACTAGATGGAATTTTCACTTCAGCTTGAGTTTTTATAACAGATAGAAACTACATATAGGGCAGAAGCTCTTAATCCTGGCTGCATATTAGAACCACTTGGAAATCTATTAGAAATATTGATGCTTGGGCCCCTATGCCAGAAATTCTGATTTAATTGGTTTGGGGTGAGGCTCAAGCATCAATATGTTAAAAGCTCCCTAGGTGGTTCTAATGTGCAGCCAAGATTTAGAACTACTGATGGTTGAATAAGTCTGTTCTTAAATAATGTTTATCAGTGAACCCAAGCTAAGATATTAATGGCTTAAAATTTTAATAGGATAACCTTTAGAATACTTGTACTTTTATTAAAAACCAATATAAGACTATGCCCAAGAATGGAAAGGTAAATGATATTTTTTTCATATATCCACACTATAGGAAGAAATAAAAATTTAACTGGAGAAAAACATATGGATTTATAAGTAGAAATATGCTTTACAAGTGCAATCCTTATGACACATCCTAATAACAAAAAATATACTGTACGATGGGGTGCAATGAAGAAAAAATCTCACTAACAAGAAGAAAGAGAAAGGAAGAGAGCAAGAGGAAGGAAGGAAGGAAGAAGGAAGGAAGGAAGGAAGGAAGGAGGAAAAGTAGGAGAAAGAAGAAGAAAGAGGGCAAGAGAAAGAGGGATTGAGAGAAAGAGGGAGACAGAAAAATAAAGAGGGAAAGAAGAAGAAAGCAAATTAGGTGACCTTGAAAATACTCCTATAAGCTTAGGCAAGGGTGGAAAGCCCCACTCTTCCAGGCTTCTTCTGGAGTTGTCAAAGTAATAGCTCCTTCTGATCTCTACCATTCATTCACCTGTCTAATCCACAGACTTAATTGCTAATGGGGGAACATCTGAACTCTATCTGCCTACATATTGTTGTGAGTCTATGAGGGGGCCATTTCAGGGAAAAATGATTCTCCTACTGGCCTACTTTGGATGCAATGGAGAAATCTCCAACTTAAATCATTTTTTTTTACTTGCTGTAGACCTGGAGGTTGGAGTCCAACAGGATAGCCTTAGTCCCTGTGCTGCATGGGGGCTTAAATTCAGGAATTTATATTCATCTGGCACTGTCTAACTCACTGAGCAAGCTTCCTAGTCCTGTCCTGCTGGAGACTCCTAACAGCATAGTTGCCAGGATCACCTCAGCACATGTTCGAGGAACTGGGGTTTGACTAGACAACCTTCGCAGTGTGTGCAAGCAGAATATGCCACTGATTTCTAGCCAAGATTCCTTGAGTCATCTTATTAAAAGAAAAAAAAGAGGGAAAGTTGCCTTTTAAAACCAACTCATAGGACTGATGGGTGTGATGAGTTCAGGGAGAATGTAAACAGGAAATAGAAGTCCCCAAGGCCTCAGTCTTTCCCTTTCCTCTTGGTTATCAATTTTCGTTGTCCTGAACTACCCTGCTCCATTTAACTCCTGGTTCCTCAGGGTCTCTGTTCTACCACCAAGGGACTCATTTTCAGCAGCTTTAACTAAACGTGTCCCTTCATAACAAGCATGAAGGTGAGATTAGAGCTTGCCGGTCATTAGTCCAGATTGGGTTAGTGCCCAGCTCTGTCCAAATCAACTGGGGGGAAAACAGAAGATGTCAATTTCTTTTTAAACAGTTTGTGTTAAAATAAACTTATTTTGTGTTTTTCCTTCCTTTCTTTGCTTTTCTTTTTTTCTGTGCTTTTGGATTGCAGCTGGTGGGGCTCAGAGCTTACTCCTGTCTCAGGGATTACTCCTGGCAGTGCTCAGGGGACCATATATACAGACAGGAATCAAAGCTGGGTCAGCACAAGGCAAGCACCCCACTCTACTATCTCTCTGGGCCAAAACAAAAACAAACATTTCTTAAAAACAAAAGCAAAAAACAAAAGTTGTGTATAAAAGAATAGAAGACATATGGTTAGGTATTAGAGATTAATCTCCATCTATTGACCAGCTAGCTTTCTCATAGGCCTTCATCCTCCAATACAAATAATTTTGCAAAAGCCTCTCTGGTAAATTTAGTGTAAAAAACAGCTCCGGCCCACTCTGCCATTTATTTACACCCGTTGCAATAGGGCATTGCATTGACTTCCACCAAGAGGCAGCTCTATTGCCCTTCCTTTTGAATTTGGTCTCTATTGCCTTTCGCTAGCCAATAGGACTGGAGTGACAGATCTAAGTTTGAAAAGGACTGTGTGCATTTGCTCTCATTTTTTAGGAGCCCTGCCACCAATGGTGGGATATTCCCAGGATAGTCTGATTGAGAGTGAAAGACATGGAGACAGAGCCATATAATTTGAGGTGAACCCATTTCAGGCCAGGCAGCACCCAGCCAAGCCACCAGCTGAGCTGTAGCAAATGAGCAAGTCTTGCCAAGACCAGTCAAGCCTAGCCAAGACTGAAAAACTGCCCAACCAAATCATGAGCTAAATAAATGGTTGTTGTTTTAGGTCACTGGATGTTGCGGTCATATGTTAACAAAATTTTTGTGGAAAAAGATAACTAACACAGTCACCAGTTTACAACTGTGATAACCACACATATAAACACAAATATACTCCCTTCAAACAGTTAAATATCCAGTATCACAGTAACCTGTTCCTGCCTATTAGACAAAAATGTGACATTTTGGCACTAATATTTAAGGCAACAGAAAATGATGATAATGCCCAAATTGCTTGGGCAAATGCCATCTAGCAGTGAACCTTGTTATTCATCCTTGCCCAGAGTGATCCAATTTCCTTTAAGAATTGACTCGGAAAAAAAAAGAGAATTGACTCGGGTAAAGGAAGGAGCGATAGTAGAATAGGCAGGGTGCTTGTCTTGCCCACAACCATCCCAGGTTCAATCCCTGATATCCCATATAGAACCCTGAGCCCATCAGCAGTGATTCCTGAATGCAGAACCAGGAATAATCCATGGGCACCAGTGGATGTGCCCCAAATCATCTGTGCCCCCCCAAGACAGGAATTGATTCAGGTAGTGTGTGTGTGTGTGTGTGTGTAAGTGTGACCTTGGAAATAAAGTAACTTACTTCAGTACCACTTCCATCCACACCTTTATCCACAATAACAGGAGTCCAGGACCAGAAAGATAGTACAGGGGTTAAGATATTTGCCTTGCAAGCAATTGAGGCTGCCTCACCCATATATGGTGAAGACACCATATATGGTGTCTTCAATCAGATGGTCTTCAATCAGATGGTCCCTGAACAACACCAGGAGAGATTCCTGAACACAGAGTCAGGAGTAAGTCCTGAGAATTGCCAGGAATGGCCTAGAAATAAAACAAACAAAATATATACACAACCACAAGGTCCTACTTCTTATGGTCAGAGGTCATAAAATAAATGATGACTTTAGTAGAACTCACTGCCATCTTTATGATGAATCATTTTTCTGGCAATGTGTTGAGTTCTTTAATTGAATCTGGTAACTCAGGTTCTGCCAACTGGATGATTTTCCTCTTCCATTTTCTTCAGTAGCAAACCTGAAAGAAGAGACAGAGAGTTGGGGAAGTCTGAGCATCTCTACCATCCACCTGCAATTAGTGCAGTAGTCTAGGGATTTCTTTGGTGCTAAAGCAACCACTGGCTCCCAGGTCCCTATCTGTGATTTCTCTGGCAACAGCATAACTGCCCAGTCACCAAGTGCCAGAATTATGGCCCAGCTTGATATCAAACTAAACTGCACTGTCATTCTTTTTCCTAGCCTCTACCTACTGTTTTTTTGAGTTAGAGAATTATATTTCAGTATCTGTTTTTACACTTGACTGGAGTTAAAGGATATTAACTCTTCTTGAGCCCCTGCTAATTCTGGAAAAGGGGCCTGAAAGGTCAGACTTTCCTAATTCCTTTCCTGAGTTTTCCCAGTGCAAACAATAAAGATATGAAATTTTGCATGTTTTCAGTATTAAGTACTGCTAAAGGACGGGAAATAATTTGATTAACAAGATCTCCCTTTCCTACTAGTCTGCCTTTGTCATGGGCTAAGTTACATCTTTTCCCTATAGCAGCATATTGAACACCATAGAAGTCTATGTCCATTCTCAACTATCATTCCATTTTTCTATTCTTTCCTCCATATGAGCCTTGGTTTACATGCATTTTGTTTCTAGAGAACATAGGTTCCAATTTCATCAATAGCTTCAGATCTGCTCAACAACCCATGGTTTAAACTGCATGCTTAGAAAGAGGTGCTCCTCCCAGAATGCCAGCTCCTAGATAAACAGAAGAAAGTCATGACGAGTACAACTTCTTCTCAAGCTCTGTTACTCTAGGATAGCCAACTTTGGTTGATTCACATGAATCACTTTCATTTTTGTTTTTAGAAGATTGGATTCTTTGAGAAAGAATTCCATGATTAGTCACATCTGTTAAGGTAAAGAAAGACAAGACATATGTTGTGATTGCATCTTTGTTCTATCCCAATCAAATGTAAGAGCAGGGTCTGTCATGTAAAATGGCTTTGCATTTACAAACATCTGAGAATTTGATAAGCATTTGAGGTCATCTTTTAGAAGTATCTAATATGAAAAAAATAATCTCCAATTTTTCCTAATGTTATTTTATTATACCACAGTGAGTTATACAGTTACAAAGATGTTCATGAATGGGTTTCAGTCATACAGTATTCCAGCACCCATCCCACCACCAATGTCCCCAGATTCCCTCTCCCCTCCCCCAGCCTGCCTCCATGAAGGCACTTTACCTCTTCTCTCTCTTTTTTTCTCTCTCTCTCTCTGAATCTTTCTCCCCCCTTCTCTTATACATTGTGGATTGCCTTCATACATTTATCACCTCAAATTTTAAGTAGAATATCTTCACTTTTGTAAAGTTAGTTGATCGTTACACATAAGTCAACACTGTTGGCAGAAGATTCTGTTTGCACTCCTAATATGTCAAAGCTACCCTCAGTTGGAACTCACTTAGTTATGGTTTTGCTTTTTTTTTCAGTATTTTTTATTATTGAGGTAACATGTTTACCTAGTGTCAATGTTTGTGCTTTTGGTATAGAAAGTTATTACGCCCCAGCACTTTCGAAGAAACACCCAATATATCCACCACTGTCCTATGTCACTTGCAGTCTACATATCCCATTCCACTCCCCGGATCTCCTCCCTCTTTATGCTCTAGGTAACTTCAATTCTATTGCCACTGTCCAAGTGGGTTCTTTTCTTTTTTCATCATGTAATGAAAAAAATTACAATTTTTTGTATTTCAAAAATACAAAAATGTTTCAATCTCTTGTATTGTTCCTTTATGTGTCACCTATGGGTGGGGAATCTATTATTTTCCCTTCTCTTTCTTATTTATTTTGCCTACCAAGACACCCTCTGGTTCTATCCAATATTTTATCAATATTTTATCTTTTCTCACTGCTAAGTAATATTCTATAGCACCTGATATCACAATTTTTAATCCACTCGTGTCTGAATTTTAGATTGATTCCAGAGCTTAGTCACAGCAAGTAGCACTCGATGCACATAGGTTTGCACATACCCTTTTGAATTAATGCTTCTTTATTCTTGGGGTAAGTGCCAAAGAGGGGAACTGCTGGTATTCACAGGAGTTATCTTAATTTTTTGAGAAGTCTAGTGTTTTCTATAGTGCCTGAATCTGATGGCACTGCACCAATAGTAAGAGTTGTTTTTGTTTTTTTTTGAAACACATTCACTTGTACTGTTTTTTTGCAGTCTTTTATATACAGACCATGCTCATTTGTGTTAGGTCAGATCTCACTGTTATATTGGTGTGTGTTTGCTTGATAACAAGCTGTGTTGAACACTTTTACATACTCCTATTGACCATGTATGTATTCTTTGAGGAAGTGGCTGTTCAGTGCCCCCTGCCACATTTATCTATCTATCTATCTATCTATCTATCTATCTATCTATCTATCTATCTATCTATCTATCTATCTATCTATCTATCTATCTATCTATCTATCTATCTATCTATCTATCTATCTATCTATCCATCCATCTATCTATCTATCTATCCATCTATCTATCTATCTATCTATCTATCTATCTATCTATCTATCTCTATATATCTATCTCTCTATCTATCATATCTATCTATCTATCTATCTATCTATCTATCTATCTATCTATCTATCTATCTATCTATCTATCTATCTATCTATCTATCTATCTATCTATCTATCTATCTATCTATCTATCATCTATCTATATCTATCATCTATCTATCTATCTATCTATCTATCTATCTATCTATCTATCTATCTATCTATCTATCTATCTATCTATCTATCTATCTATCTATCTATCTATCTATCTATCTATTCATTCATTCATCTATTTAGCTTTTATGGGAACACCCGCAGATGCTCAGGGTTTGCTTACCCTGGTAGTTCTCAGGGGACCATATGGAATGCTGGGGATTGAACCTGAGTCGACCACATGAGTTGAACCCCTACACGCTGTGCTATTGCTCCAGTCCCCCTCCCACTCTTTGATAGTGTGTTTGTTCTTACTGAGTTTTCTGCGTGCTTTACATATCTCTTTGTCAGAAGTATGCTGTGCAAATATTCTCTCCCACTCATTTTATTTACTCCCACTCGCTTTATTTTGCCTTAGTTTCTTTCACAGTGCATATACTTCTTAACTTAATGTACTTCCATTTGTTTATGTTGCTTTTTGTTTTCTTTGCCAATGAAGTTAGCTCATAAAGACATCTTAGAAGTTGCTATCATGGAGAGTTTGCCTGTTTTCAATATAGTTTATGGGCTTTTCGCTGTTCAATGTCATTTATGGATTCTTATTGAGACTCTAAATCCACGTTGAACTATTGTCTGTGTATGGTATGAGATAGGGGGTCCAATTTGTCTTGTTTTGTTTTGTTTTGGCCACCACCAGTGGTGCTCACTGCTATACCTGGCACTTCTCACAGGGCGCCTGGGAATAAAACCTGGCCTTGTGCATCCAGAGCATCTGCTTCAACCCACTAAGCTATTTCTCTGATTCAAAAATTCAGGTTTCCTATGTTTTACTCAAACTACTTGTTTAAAGAGGCTTTCTTTCCTCCACTGAATGCACCTAGCAGTTTTTTATGTCCATTTCTGTCCATAAATTAATTGTCCATACATTTGTAGGTTTACTTATGAGCCCCCAATTCTGTCTATAGGTCTGAGAATGATTTAATTCCAGTACAACATTATTTTGATTACTATAGTTTTACAGTATAGTTTAAAGTCAGGAAATGTAATGATCTTTTCCTTTTTCTCAGAAGAGTTTTGGTTATTTGGGGACCTTTACAGTGTCATACAAATTTTAGTAGTGTTTGTCGAAAATCCTTGAGTAATTCTGTTGCAATTTTTATAAGTATCCCTCTGATCTCTTTAATGTTTTGAGATAGAATGATCATTTTAAGAATAATTAATTCTCACAATTCATTAACCTGAACTTTTTTCTTTTTTTATTTGTTTTCATAATGATTTTAGTTTTCAATAACTGAGTCTTTCACTATCTGAAGTTGATTTCCAGTACTAGATAGTTTTGGACATAACTGTGAATGTTCGTCTTTCTTTTCTCTTTTGAACATAAAAAGTAAAAAAATTGTTTTGGTGTAGCCCGCTACTGTACTGTATTTGGTCCACTATTTCTGAAAGTTTCTTGGTAGTCTTTAGGGTCCTGTATATATATTATCATTTCATCTTAAAATAGTGATCAATGAATGGCTTTTCCCATTTGAACTCATTTCGTGTCTTTATCTTGCCTAACTTCTGTAGCTAGGAATTCCAAAACTACAGTGAATAATGGTGGTGAGAGTGGACAAACGTGTCTCATACTTGACCTTAATGGCAGGTTATGTTTCTTTTTGCCATTGAGTATGTCAGCTGTGCATATATATATTATATATGGACTTTACTATATTGACGTTCCTCCTATCATTCTTTTATTGAGAGCATTTTTTTATCATGAATGAGTGTTGAATCTAAAGCTTTCTATATCTTTATTTGATTTATGAGTTTTATCTTCCTTTTGTTGATATGGTGTACAACATTAATTTATTTGTGTATATTAAACCATCATTCCACATGCTTCTGTGGTATCTATCTTAATTTCTTTCCTTTAGTTTCTGATGCATTTATTAGATTTTTTTTCTTTCTTTCCTTGGGAATCTAGCTAAGGGTCTGTCAATCTTGTTTATTCTCTGAAAAACAAATACTTTGTTTCATTGACCCTTTGTATTTATTCTTAGCATCACTGATTTCTCCTCCAAATCAATAGTTCCTTACTCTACTTACTTTGGGTTTCATTTATCTTCACAAATTTCCTTTTAAACAAAAAAAAACAGGTAATAGCTACATACCTTATATTCCATAAAAATTATCTGACTGATGCCAGAGAAATAGAACAGGGGCTAAGTCACTTGCCTTGCACACAGCCAAATTTAGATTCAATTTTCAGAATCACATATGGTCCTCAAGCATTGCTAGTAGTAATCCCTGAGCACAGAGCCAGGAGTAAGACTTGAGCAAAGCTGGGTATGCCCAGAAAAGGAAAAAAAAATAAATTAAAACTCTGTTAGAACTCCACCCAGCAGCAGACAAGCCTATCACAGCCCGGCTCGCGGCCGCAAGCGGCCACGCAGTTCATCAATAAATGCTGTATTTAGAGGTGACTGCAAGAGTATGCCACCCACACGGCAAGCCTGGCAAGCTGCACGTGTCGTATTTGATATGCCAAATACCAGTAACAATTATATTAGGTCATTCCCATGACCTAATATAATTGTCTGAGGCTCTTTATGTTCCTGGAGCAAGCAGATGCCCTTGGGCTCTACTAGCATGAGACAGGACATATGGAGATATTACTGGTGCCCACTCAAGCAAATAGATGATGAACGGGAAGATAGTGATAGTGATAGTTAGGCTTCTTAGGTTCAGATACAATGCCTTCTTTACCTTATTTCAGGCCTATGAAAATTATATTTACTTCAAAACTTTAATATATTCTGTACTAGCTATTTTTACTGCTTCATACTTTGAATACAGCAAAAAAAAAAAAACACTAACATTCTTTTTCCTTGCAAGCTTTTCCTTTTTTTCTATTTAGCAATCCTTCTTCCCAGATTACAGAAAATGACTTTGGGAATTTCCTCCAGCACTTCTATACAATCTTCGCAAGAGAATAATTCTAGTACTCCTACCCACGTACTCAGAAACATTGTACAAGGTGTAGACTTCAGATAGAGTTAACATAATTCTGACAATTCTAGCATGCAGCATGTGAAAAGCGCCACAGATTCTCCTTGTTGTCTTAAAGACATTGGCTCTTAAACATGGGTAGAAGTTGGTAGTAGCAAAAAGATATGAGGTCGCAGTTGGACTGAGGTATGGCCACGGCTGTGGACACCATGTTTAAGCCTATTCTCTGTCTTTGTCTTCCAGTCCATTTCCAAGTTCTTTGTTCCAGTGTTCCAGTAATACTCTAACATCCAGTAACGCCTACACATACCTTCCTAGATTTTTGTCATGTATCTTGTTCCAGTAATTTCTTTTGCAAACAGGAGGCCTTGGGGATGCAAACCTTGATTGGAGTAATGAACGTGAGCCTGAGACTCTGTCTCGTGCATTGAATGTAAAAGGAGCAGGTGCTCAATAAACAAATGTTGAATAAATACCAGTCTGGAATACAACTGGCCTCTGGCTCTGGCCTCTGTACCTAATTAGCTGCATGCTAATCCCAGTGCAGCTCCAGACAGCATGTCTGAATTCCGTTCAGGGAAAGTTCTGCTTACTAATTTTGTTCTGTTTAATAAGAGTGAGAAACAATTTTTTTTCTCAGAAACCATGGCCTTTCTCACTAGTCCCATGGAAAGTTGAAAATCATGTATCCGATCTGGGCTGGGTCCATTTTGCCATAGATAGAAACTCTGGTAGAAAGAAATGAGTGAAACTTAGAAAAAAAATTGAGTAGCGAACTAAGTAAAAAATCTGCTGGTAGAAAAAGAAAAGAAAGAATGTAACCCAACAGAGATGATAATTTTGCCCTCTGTTAGAAAACAACAGGAGGCCCAGCCACAGTGCAGCCCCTAGGGCATTTGCTTTGCATACTGCAATCTAGGTCCCACGCCAGCACCACATATAGACCTCCTGAGACTGCTAGGGGTGATCCCTGAGCACAAAGCCAGAAGCAAGCCCTGAGCACCACCAGGAGTGCCCCCGCTCCCAAAAAGATCAAAGAAATGGCAAAAAAACACATAAGACTCTCGGTTAGTGAAGAAACAGAAATCTTTTTTCTTTTTTTTTTCTTTCCTTGGTTTTTTTTTTTTTTTTTTTTGGCCCTGAAACCAAAACCTTCTTTTTATCTATTTGGCTTAGAGGCCACACCAGCTGTGCCCAGGGATCACTCAGGCCCAAGGGACCATATGAGGTGCCGATGGAACCTGGGTCATCCTCAAACAAGGCAAGCACTCTACAACCTGTGTTACCTTTCCCCGTCCAAAGCAGAAGCCATCTTAGTGAGCCTGAGACTGAGTGTCTAGGGTCTCTCCTTTTGCGCCAGGCTAAGCTAAATTGTCCCTGCCGAGGACCTATTGAATCTGGAGGTGACTGCTTTCAAATAGTCATTAAGTTCTAGCTGGAAAGGACAACTTAATTTTTCTGTGAAACCAGATTGACAACTTCTGAACACCTCATCAACCTATCTGTAGGCAGAGGTGATCCTAAACTATCCGCAGCACAAAATTTAAGGCTCTGCATCTTGTCTGGGATGCAGCTATTCTGAATGCGTGTGTTTAATCTTTCATGATGGCCTTCCCAGGAGTCCTGCAGACTCTGAGCCCCATTCTGGCCTGATCCTTCATGATATACAGTCCCAGAAGAGCCCCCAAGATCAGTAGAGAATGCTCTGTGCTCCCCTGACCTCCACCCAATCTTCCTACCTCTGAACTAAAGAACTAAACAATCCTGTACAATGCCCTGGGGACCTCCAACACTAGCTAATTGGTTTTTACAAGCCTAAGATAATTCAGACATTTTAATATTGATGTTCATTTCTGGGCAGCTATAAACACTAAAGGGGGAAAGAGCAAGTTTAACTGCTTCCTCTCGTTTAGCTTCACTGTGATAATGGTTTTTGGTCAATATGTCCTGCTTTAGAGGCTGCTGTCTTGAATTAAAGTGGCTGCTCAATGTTCTCTCTTTCAATGCAATGTTCTAACCTACCCACCTGATATCTCATTATCTAGCACGTCTCCCCATATTTTAGGTAGAAAGAGGGTTGAAGGTATGGAGTTCTAGGAGAGAATGATAAAATAGATTATACCCAGCACCAAATGAAACATTTTCAGTACCGAAAAGACTCTGTTAAGGATGAAAGAGTCTAATATCGAAATTCGATTCAAATTGGGAAGCTGTGGTGCCTTTGCTTGTTCTTTCCAGAGGCACAGCTGTTGAGGGAACACATGTGTGGACTAAAGAATGCAGAGGTGGGCCAGGAAGATAGGAGACCGGGTGCAATCCCTGGCACACACGTGCACTCAGTCAAGTAAAACATACCAAGAATCTGGGAGCAAATAATTCAACCTTACACATGGAAGAAGGAACCATGGTACCTTTTCTGTCCCTTGGCCAATCCTCATACCTCCTTCAATGAATCTGTTCTGTTATTGTTTTGTCAAAATCTCTCTAAGCCATGAGTCATATGACTCTGACACCTGTTCCTTCTTTACTTGTACTATTTTATATTCTTCCTTGAGAATCATCTAGTTGACAGTAGATTGTTTAATTTCTGATGTTTTTGTTTTCAGCTGTATTTGACTACCAGAATTAAAGGCTTTTAATCTACCCATATGATGGGCCTTCTTTTTAACCAGTATCAAGAGATAGTAAGGTATAGAAAATTAATAACATGAGTATCCTTTGTTTCATCACTATTAAAATTACCATACAGGTCATATAATCATAATTTGCTAGTCTATACATAATTAAAAGATGCTTTATCTTTCAAGGTTCATATAATAGGTACCTTATGATATATTTATGTATGTTCTTTAGATTGAGAATTCTGGAGAGCAATGACTTCATTATTCTGAGGTCCTGGAATCTCGTATTCACTTACAATACAAATCAGATGTTGACAGAAAATTGCTTCTTTCGTTTTCTGTTAATTGATCTTCTTTATACCTTTCTGGGAAACAATAAAGAAAAGAATTAAAACCTAAATTTATTTTATCAACACAGTTAATTTTATCCTCTTCATTAAGTTTTATACTTTCTCTACTTAAACACCCAGTCTATTTTGAAGAAAGGACTCCATCTTTCAGCTTTCTCTTACTGTTTTCCCTAAGATGGTTTCTGGGTGCAAGGGTGGGAGGGAGTGAGGCTTCTGTTTCTTTGTAGGATAGTGGGTACCCTGAGTCCTGAGGTGCCATAGAGGTAGTGATAGTGATGCTCCTTCCAGGAGGTTCTGCTAGGAACTGATCCTAGGCCCTCAGGTTGCCATGACTGATGTCCATTTTCTCTTTCTGTGTAATGTGAAGTCAGTCATTACCTAGGACTTTGCTACACATTAGCCTTTGCTGGCACTTAGGAATCCCTCTTGAGTAAGAGTCACCTGCCTGGAAATCCTTGATTGCTACCTACCCCTGTCATAACAGCCACTTTCCTTCTAAAGAACCCAGCTGACATTGCCTTAACCTAGTAGACCCTCCTTAAATATTCTGAGTCTCATCCATGCCTTGGAGAATCATACCAATTGGGGAGTTCCTTCATCTTTTCCCCATTTTTATGCAAGTCTATACTCCAGGGAGTAGTTTTTGAATGCCTCTGTCAGAATTGGAAGAAGTTCATTTAAAAACATAACCAGGACCAGAGCAAGAGATCAAGGAGTAGAGCAAATACCTTCCATATTCAAGGTCCTGTCCCCAGAATCACATGGCCTCTCCAAGCACGCCACCATATATGACCTCTCATGCTTAGCACCACTGGGGAAGGTTTTCACAACAGTAGCAACAAATGCATGCACACATGCATGCACATATACATATATGCACACACACAACATACAAGCAAAAAATTAGAGCACATTGAAGTACCTTGTCTCATTCTATCTCCTCCCTGCTTCGGACCATCCCTGGTAGTACTCAGAGCTGCTCTTGGCTCTGTGACCAGGAATTACTTTTGGTGTTGGTTTTTGGGGGACCAGATGCAGTGCTGGGAATAGACACAGGGTTGGCCACAAGCAAACTAAGCACCATAAACTCTGTACTATTTTGCTAGCCCCCTTAAAAAATGTTATCTCCTTCAAAGTACAGCATTAAACTACAAGCAAAACTGACATACAATGAATTATACCAGAAAATCAAAAACTGAAAAATAGTACACTCAGTTCCATGACCTCTCTTTGTGAAAACATATGGAAAGTAGAATTTATACTTTGACTCTGTAGGCAATTCCCATCCTCTCAACACACACAATGGAATTAGAGTTTTTTGTGGACCCCTTGTGGATGTTGACTGAGCAGTTGATCTCTTTGCCATTTCCTTATTAATAATATCTCTCCCACCAAAAAATTACCCTAGAGCTGCATACAGGGAGCAAGGAGCAGCTCTGCCCCATGTCTGAGAGTCTCTGGTTCAGCATACCTGGGCCAGATTGAAAAAAAAAAAACTGCAGAGTGGGTATGGATGATCCGGGCTGTGATAGTCTGGTTTGCTGGGTGGAGTTGTGATGGAGGAGGTCCGGATGTGGAAGATGGTGGCCCCCATGGAGTTGGGGGTCGTCTGGCTTGTTGTGAGGCTCTGCTGGGGTGGCAGGCCAGGGCTAGAACCCACCATGCCTCCCGGGCGCCTCATGAGCGGCTGGGCTCAGGGAGAGCAAGTAGCAGCTCTGCCCCATGTCTGAGAGTCTCTGAGAGTCTCTCCCTGTGCCCAGCCACTCATGAGGCGCCCGGGAGCATGGCGAGTTCTAGCCCTGGCCTGCCACCCCAGCAGAGCCTCACAAAGCCAGACGTCCCCCCGACTCCATGGGGGACCACCATCTTCCACATCCGACTTCCCTCTCGTCACAACTCCACCCAGCAGACCAGACTATCACAGCCTGGCTCCAGTTCATCAATAAATACTTTATTCAGAGGTGACTTCAAGAGTATGCCACCCGCACGGCAAGCCTGGCAAGCTGCTCGTGTCGTATTTGTTATGGCAAATACCAGTAACATTTATATTAGGTCATTCCCATGACCTATTATAATGGTTTGAGGCTCTTTATGTTCCTGGAGCAAGCAGATGCCTTTGGGTTCTACTAGAATGAGACAGGACATATGGAGATATTACTGGTGCCCGCTCTAGCAAATAGATGATGAACGGGAAGATAGTGATAGTGATAGTGATAGTGAGCTGCATACATATTTGTGTTTCTTTGTGTTGCAGTATTTGGATAAGAAGTGAATATCAGCTTCTTTTCGCTACTGTGATATTGGTCTCTCACTGGCAGAAGTGAGATTACACATAAAAGTTGTTACTATTATCTTATATGAATGTGACTTGTCATTTTACTATCATTTTGGAGAGGGCCAAAATTCCAGTGGTAGAACATACAATATATAGGCTTTGTGTAGCTATTGAAGCTTTCTTCCTGGGACTCTTTAATTTATTGAATTATTTTTGGTTGTTCAAATAATTTTTTATTTGATTAGAGGATTGTGATTCACAATGTTATTGATATTTGCATTTTTAGGCCTATAATATTTCAACACCAATACCACCACTGATGTCAACTTCCCATCCTTCCCACCGCCAGTGTTTCCGCACTCCATTCTCCCCTTCCTCTAACCCCACCCCATGCCACCTTCACCTGCACAAAGTTTGGTGGTTGCAGTTTAGATCTCATGACTCCAGTGCTATTGAATCTGTGCTTTGATTTCTTTTCGGGGCCACCCCAGTGATGCTCAGGGCTTATTCCTGACTCTGTGCTCAGAGATCAATCCTGGCAATGCTCAGGGGACCAACTGAATGTGGAAGATAGAACTCCGGTCAGCTGCATGCAAGGAAATCCCCTACCTATTGTATTACATTTCAGCTCCTTCTGGGGTTATTTTCAAAGAGGCTGTAAAGTTGGAAAGATAGTATAGTCAGTAAAATGCCTGTATTGTATGTGGCAGACCAGAGTGTGATCCCCAGAGCCACATGTGATCCCTGAGCAACACCAGTAGTGAAGCCTAAGCACCGAGTCAGGAGTAAGAAAGCCCTGAACTCAGGTGTGGTTCCAAAACTAAAAAGATAAAAAAGTTGGGGAGAAAAGCCTAGGGAGGTCATAGGAATGGTGTCTCTGGCCAAAACTTACTTGGCTACATGAGGAACAGTATAAGGATCTGTAAGTGTCCTTCACCCGTCTGGACTCCCCCCAAGACATTACTGCCAAATCTAAACAAAAACCTAAAGAATTTGGCATTTTAGCCACTGAAAGTACCACAAGTATACAAAAGCCATCATAATGTGTCTTCGTTAGCTTTCTTTGTTGGTTGGTTTGGGGTCCACACTTGGCAGTGTTCAGGGCTTACTCCTGGCTCTGCAGTCAGGAATCACTCCTGGCAAGCTCAGGAACATATGAGATGCGGGATAGAATCCAGGTTGGCCACATGCAAGGGATATGCCCTAACCAAAATTGTGTAGCACTAAATTTCTGGTCTTACTCTTAGACTTAATATGGAAATCATCAAGAGTGTGAACTGCGATGGACCGGAAGGCTAGCACAGGTTTGCCTTATACACGGCTGACCCAGGTTTGATCTCCAGCATCCCATATGGGCCCCTAAGCACCACCAGAGGTAATTCCTGAGTGCAGAGCAGGAGTAATCACTTTCCAGGAGTGACCCCAAAAGAAAAAAAAAAAAGAGTGTGAACTGCTGAAATTCAATTTCGAAATGTTTTGGGGGAGACTGAAGGTGAGTTATACTGATCAGTTTTATAAATCGAGCTTTAGGGGCCCGGAGCGATAGCCCAGCAGGTAGGGCATTTGCCTTTGCACGTGGTCGGCCCATGCTGGCCCGGGTTCGATTCCCGGCATCCCATATGGTCCCCCGAGCACCGCCAGGAGTGGTTCCTGAGTGCAGAGGCAGGAGAAACCCCTGAGCATTGCCGGGTGTGACCCAAAAAGAAAAAAAAAATTGAGCTTTAGGATCCTAAAACTAGTTAAAAGTTTTAATTAAAAGATATTCACGTGTATTAGAGGAACTGCTGGAAAAGGAACTCTGGGTGTTTTTAAATTTCTTTAATTTTTCTTTCTCATTTTTGGTTTTTGGGCCACATCTGGTGGTGCTCACAGCTACTCCTGGCAATGCTCAGGGACCACTCCTGGCACTACTCAGGAGACCATAAATTGTGCCTGGGATACGATACTCGATCAATCCACACGTGAGGGAAGAGCCTAACCTGCTCTATGACCTGACACAGGAGCTTTTATTTTCAATGGATTTTAATTGCTAATGGTTTTCCCTAACTGGATATGGTTATGGAAAATCAGCTTTCCTTCTATTTTGCAGTAGCTTGGTGCTTGCTCTGAGTAGTGTTTCCCACTAGCAGGTTAATGGGATGCAACACACAAAAAGGGCCAGTGAATCTGTTTGTTACAGTCTACTTACTAAAGCCATGGCTACGATACTCCAATGCTGAAGTCAGTGAAAAGGCATCATCCAAACACAATCCAAGGAAAATGCAAGCTGATACAGCACAAAGATGCTTTGTTTAAGAATGGCAGAAATTTCCAGCAACTATCTAGAAAAGTAAAAAAAAAAAAAGCAGGATGGGAGGGAATGTAATCAAATAACAAAACAAACCCCAACTAAAAGAGAATCTTTATAAACCAGCACAAGGACACTTTGTTTTTAAGTACACACAATGAATTTTAAAGATCTTTGTTCAGAAGGGAAATAAAGTATTATGAAGGACTGACACATTTGATGGATGGATGGTTTCTGAAAAACCACATTATCAATGACTTTTTCCTTGTTTGGCTCCATTCCAGTAATTTTTATTTGCACAAGCCACATGCTAGCATGGTCTTGATTGCAGAAAGTAACTGGTTGGTGTTAAAGGCTACTATTTCACTGATGGGCTTATCTTTTCCTGCTCTCCCCTCCCCTTTCAGATGAGACTCTGATACGAAAGGCACAGCTTCAATTGTTATAAACAGAGCCAGGGATTGTTTGATAGACCCACCCGTGTTTTGCTTTCGGCCTTCTGTGGAACAATCCGACCAAGCATTCAGCAGTGATACAGAAAAACAAACACTAGAATTCAACTTCTGTCTTTGATATGACACTTTGATTTTTCTAACATTTATAGCTCTGCTAAGTCTATACTTGATAGTAAAAGCAGCTATGAATATCATCTTCCTTCTTATTTTTAAAAAATGAGACCATCTTAAATGAATGTTGCTAATAAGAATGGATCTTTGTGAAACAGTCAACTTGAAACTTATTAAGGACCTTTAAACAACTTGGTGACTTGTTTTTGCTTTACATATTTCTCATCTAGTCAAATCAAGTGCCTTAGAAGACTGTTGTTTTAAATATAAGAAATTTAGCTAATATAAGTTGCTAATATAAAGTTTTTCTCTATGGCTCAAAATATTTAAAAGTGTTGCCAGTGGATAGCAAGTAATGCATTCAGATTTAATACCCAACTCTCTCTCTCTCTCTCTCTCTCTCTCTCTCTCTCTCTGTGTGTGTGTGTGTGTGTGTGTGTACATCACCAAGGCATGGCGACTTCCTGGTGGCTGGATGTTTTGTTTGTTAGCATGCCAAAATTTTTTAAACATTTCTAAATTCCCAGGGTAGTATTTGAGGATGAAGTTTGATGGTGACTAAGTATATGTTTCCTAGCTCTATAATTTAAATACTAATTTCAGCAATTGCTTATCTTCTGGGAATTAAAAACTAAAAAGGTGGGCTTATAGAACAGCCATTTATTCAAATAAAATCACGAAAAGCAATAGCTAAATGAATAGAGACTGACTCTTGTCCAATGGATGAAATACAATTTAACAATCATTAGTTGACATGCTTCTAGGGGTTGGCTCAAAGGGCTGGAGCACATGCTCCGCATGCAGGAGACTGGCCCTCACACTGCTGTCCCTAGCTCCACATGGTCTACTGAGCACCTCCAGAAGCAACTTTTGAGCACAGAGCTGAGACTAGCCCCCAAGGGCCAGAGAGATAACGCCACAGGGTAAGACCTTCAGCACAGCCCTGTGTGACTCAAAATCAAAACATCAAGAAAAGGGGGGTAGGGAATAGCCCTGAACAACACGGTCAGCTGTAACTCAATACATAAATAATAAGACGAACAGGTGCCTAAATGGATTCATCAGGAAGTCTCCACACAGGCTGGAGAGATAATACAGCACACACGGAGTTTGCCTTACACTTGGCCAACCTGAGTTCTCTCCCCAGCATCCCACCACATCCCCCAAGCACTGTCAGCAGTGATTCCTGAGCACAGAGTCGGGAGGAACCCCTGAGCATCGCCTGGTATGGCCCCCAAACAAAGTCAGAAACCAAAGCTTCCTGCTGGTTTGCATATACCACCTGCACGCCAGAGCCTGGCAAGCTACCCGTGTTTCATTTGATATGCCAAAAACCAATAACAATTATAGACCTCCATTCCATGACCTGAAGAATGGTTTGAGGCTCTTCCTTTCCCTCAAGCAAGCAGATGCCCTGGGCTACACTTGCTTGCGATAGGACATATGGAGATGTTACTGGTGTCCGCTCAAGCAAATCGATAAACAATGGGAAGACAGTGATACAGTGATAGTTGACATGCTGCTCATAGCAAAATTTTTCCAAAGAAGATCCCACAGCATAAAGAGATAATGTAAAACTGTATTAGTAGCCACTACTCCCTGAAAACACAAAGAACAAAATATATTTCATATCAAAATTGTATCTTTCTGTGTCTTTTTCCTTTGTAACCTAGAAAAGGATGATTTTTAAAATAGCAACAAACGAAACAAAAACTCCACAGAAACAGGCCTGTGTTTGACTCTTATTCTGAAAATTTCTGGTTGGGTGAACTTCAAGTTAGTGAATTTAGTCAAGAGTCCACATACTTACTTTTAAAATGATGATGACCGGAGTGGAGAAATAGTACAGTGAGATAAGACACTGGCTTTGCACACGGCCAGTTAGGTCAATTTTTGGCATCCCATAAGGTTGCCGGGCAATGTGAGGTATGATTCCTGAGTAAAGATTCAGGAGTAATTCTGAACATTGCCAGGTATGACCCTGAAATAAATAAAATTAAAAAGAGACAGAAATTATATTATATTAGGTCATTTCTAGAAGTGTCTGGCACACTCAATAAGTATTAACTACTGGTGGTGTTGATTACTTGTAACCTAGCTGAATAAACATAGGTTATTCCTAGGATAGAACGACGCTAAGATTCATCATAGAAATCAGGCTTTTTTGCACCTAAGTCTTGATACTCAGAATGTTAAAAAAAAAATTTCACAGCCTTTTTTATCACTATTTAAATTTCCAGTTGAATTAACTAGTTTGCCTTTATTTGGCAATTCTCACTCCCTAAGCTCTGACTTTGTATCTATTTGGTTTTAATAATTAGTAAAGTTCTAGTTGTGCATGCAGTAGCTTTACAGATAATAAAAATTTAATTAAACTTACTTTGATGAAACTTTGGTTATAAATTTTCCTAAGCATTGCATAAATAATTCAAAGATGTATGTGACTAACATACCTCATTCAACAAAAAACAAGTTTTCAATAGCTAAGTGTTAGGTATGGCTATTTGTATTAGGCTAGTTATAGCCATTCTGGAAAACTCACAGGTGGCATGCCTTTCACCAAGGCAGCTTTAGTCTCTCATGTTTTTATAGTTTGAGTATATTTCTGGATCTGACTAATTTTTACAACATAATTTATGTTTACAAGTCCTGGAGCAAGTTGCTGGGGAATATTGATTACTGCCTGGCAAACTAAACGTTATAAGAATATTTGTCAATATAATTGCTACAAATATTTGACAATTCTTTATTTTCAATGTCTCGTTTAAAACATACATGACAATTTGCCACAATAAATCACGTTTTTGTGACTATGACTCTTACCAGTTTTCCAACGAATATAAAAGCCTTCAATGCTTTAAAAACAAATTGTTTCCTTTCCAGAAAACAGAAACAAGAAAATGAGTGAGCCTGTAAAGGAAACATAACCTACACCATTATTTAAATCCTTGATGAACATCATTCTTGGAGATGATAAGATTATTTCCAGAAAGGCTACCCTTTCAAAAGCCGGGATTTCTGTTTTAAATTCTCATTGGATACATTATTAGAAGTGTCTCCGTTTGGACTGCAAATAGAGAGTAGCAAATGAATAAATTATTTCTGCATTTCTCTCATTCAATATAAACAGTGTTGAATAGTCAGACTTAGAAATCAACTCAGCGTTATAAACAAGCTACCTGGGAACAATTCTGCTGGGGAAAGGAACCCACCATGCTTTGGATACTTTTCCTATGAAATAAGGATGACAAGGGATAAATGGTCAGACTCAGTAATTAGGCAACATCAACAACTGAGCAGTGCAGGGGTAGAGAGAAGAGGGACAGCCTGGGATGGTTAATATTCTACTTTCATTTGTTTGCTTTTCTGAGCTACTAACTCCCTTCGTCACCCAAACCTTCAGTTAAAAGTGTTCATCATACACAGCTTATGTCAAGGGTACTTCAGAGAGTAAAGGATGACCTAAAGGTAGTTGGTATAGAAAGGGGATAAAGTAGAGAACAAGCTATGCTCAGAAACAAGAGATCACAGCCAGAGATGATTCAGAGAAACAGAGGCACTCTCCCAATTTCCTAAAGCTAGTGAGGAGAAAGTTGAGTTTCTGACTATAAATGGTCAACAGCAAATCAATCCCATTGATGAAAACTGTATGATCAGAGAATCCAGCAGTCTGTAAAAGAAGGATATCAAATCAGTTGATACATTATACTAATGGTAGCTTCTCTTTATATTTTAACTATACAAGATTTAAGATATTCAGACTATCATTATTCCTGTCGTTGCTGCTATATATGTTTTTATTATAGAGTCAATGTGTTCCTGTATATATAAACATACATGAATCCAGTCACTTTTCCCTGAGTTAGTTTTCACATTTCTAATGAAGTCACAATCTCTGCCGGGACTCCCTGTAAAAGGGTTTTGCAAGGATGGGAGAAGCACTTGGAAGAACTGTGTAGAGCATTAAGTATTATAGTTAACATAAGGTAATAAAAGGTGGTTCTAGTGGAAGGAGAAGGAGTACAGTCTGAAAGCTCAGCTTGGATTCCAAATGTGTTTGCCCACTAATTGTACAAATTTCAAGTCAGCACTGATTTCTCCAAATGACAGCTTCCTACTCTACAAAATGGGGGTTGTAAGTCCCATTTTTCCAATTTCCTGATGGATTTACATATTACCAAGCATAATAGCATGTTACTGTACTATGTAAACATTTGTGGTCCATACAGAAATAAAGTTTCAAGTTGTCTTTCTCAAGAACTTTTTGCTAAGAATCTACAATAGAAGTATTCTAATCTTATACATATAAAAGCAAGTCATTGAGAGAGGTGTTTCAAAGAATGAAAATTTCCTAGTAAACCATTATATTTTCTAAAAGTAGTAGTACACTGGATTAGATATTACACTGTGAATGATGGCTCACTCACACTATCTTATCAAGATTTCTATTAAAGGAAGTCACATGATTTAAAGGAACTGTCCCAGGCTGCATAATATTAAGGACAAACCCTGACTCAATTGATAGCTGTGGGAACCCACATACTAGCAGAGTGCTTATAGACCCTGAAATTTTGATCATTTTAGAAGATAATTAATCAGTTTTCAGCAAAAAGTTGAACACTGTGTTAATTTTCTCCCAGATACTCATTCCAGAAGTCTATATCTCCAGAAATATTAAAATCAGACAAACAAAAAGTGACCAAACTCTGCAGATGACCTGAATGACAGTTCTTCTATATGACTAATAATTAATGCCCCAAATTATAAAACAAAGTTTGATAGGTGGATTAGCACCAGTGATGCCCAGGGTTTATGCTCTGGGATCACTCTTTTTTAAAATTTTTTATTATACCACCGTGAAACATACAATTACAAAGGTGTTCATAATTGGTTCTTGGTAATACAGTATACCAGCACCCATCCCTCCACCAGTGCCCCATTTCCACCACCAATGTACCCCACCCTCCCACCCACCCCCATGCTGCCTTAATAGCAGACAGCCCCGTTTCCACTCTTTCTCTCTCTGTCTCTCTCTCTCTCTGTCTCTGCATCTCTCTCCCTCTTATTTTACACATTGTGGCTAGCCCTGCAGATATTTAGAGTTTATCACTTAAGTCTCTTTGTGTATATTCAATGGTGAGTTTTAATCTGCCATTACCATTTCCCACATTTAGTAAAACACTGGTAACTGGGATCACTCTTAAAGGTGCTTATGGAACCATATGTGAAGGAGACTAAACCGAGGCCAACTTCATGCAGCCAAGTGCTTATAAACCTTTTTTTTTTTTTTTTTTTTGCTTTTTGGGTCACACCCGGCAATGCTCAGGGGTTGCTCCTGGCTCTGCACTCAGGAATTACTCCTGGCAGTGCTCTGGGGACCATAGGGGATGCCGGGATTGAACCCAGGCCGGCACAGGCTGGCCTCATGCAAGGCAAACGCCCTACCCGCTGGACTATTGCTCTGGCCCTCAGGAGTCATTCTTGATGGGACTTGTGGACCACGCAGTGCTGTTGGTGAACTCTGGACCTCCTTCCTGCAAAGACCTTTGAGTTCTCTCTCTGGATCCCCCAGTCCAAGAACTTTGTTTTTTCTTTTTTGGGTCACACCCGGTGATGCTCGGAGTTACTCCTGGCTCTGCACTCGGGAATTACTCCTGGAAGTGCTGGAAGGACCATATGGGATCCTTCCATATGGGATCAATCCAGGGTTGGCCACATATAAAGCAAATTCCCTACCCGCTGGACTATCTCTCTGACCCATCCAAGATCTTTCTTAATGACAAATATATGCATTTAGTGGAGAAGGCATGTAAAGAGTCTCCCATAGGTCCGCATCAAAACAGGCAAAGACATTAATATTAGCTGATCCTCTAGATCAATGTCAAAGTTTCCTCCTATTTGACATTGAAGTATAACTGGTTTACAACACTGTATGTGTTTCAGGAGTCCAGATTCACACCCTTTCAAATGCTTGTTTCACACCCCACCCACTGTCAAGGTATCTGTAACCTCCCTTCAACATCCATTGGTTTCCCCCCCCGCTTTGCTTCCACCCTCCCACTCTGATAACCTCCATCCATGAATTATTTCCTTGTTACAAAACAGTGTGGTTCAAGGTTTACTTTCCTACACCTACCCTATTCCCACACCACCCATTCCAGAAGTTTTTCTCCTTGAATACCTTCTCCCTAGGCTGTTGTGATAGCAAGAGTGAATGGTGGGAGAAGCAGATAAGAGGAAACTCTGCTACAAGTTGAAAGTACAGGGACTAAGCCCTGTTCTCCTCTCAACTGAGCTTACCATGATTTTAGCTGCCCGGATTGAAGGCTGAGGGGTGGGCGAAGAGCCAGCGGCTTCCTGTAGTCCTGGGAATCCTTGGGTTCAGCGTTTGCCCAGATGCAACACATTCATTGCCCTGATTCACCCTCCACCCCCATATTAGCAATAAAACATCTGCTTGAAAAGGAGTGAAAACCATGCAGGCAATTTGGATAATACTTCAACTGCACACTTTAATTAAGTCATAGCTTGTGGAACTCAAGTTTTATACAGGTATGAAAGAGAGAGGTAGGAGACAGGAGCTCTGGGCTGCACATCAGAACTTAAAAGCCCTATATCCTGGGGCAAGTTACTTTTCCTCCAAGCCTTAGTCATTTAACCTTTAAAGTGGGTTTATAATACCTTGTCAATTTAAAGGCAGAAGGAGGGAACACACATCTCTCTCTCTCTCCCTCTGCCTCTATCTCTCTCCCTCTCTTTCTCTTTAATTAAATTACTGTGAGATACAAAGTTGTTCATGACTGGGTGGTTTCCATCATATGATACAAAGCACCCATCCTTCACCAGTGTCCATTAACCACTGTCAATGTCCCGGTTTTCCTCCTTCCACCCCCTAGACCCAGTATGTCTCTACAGCCGGCACTTTTCTTCTCTCTCTGTCTCTGTCTCTTTGTCTCTTTGTTTCTCTGCCTCTTTGTCTCTTTGTTTCTCTGCCTCTTTGTCTCTTTGTTTCTCTGCCTCTCTCTCTCTCTCTCTCTCTCTCTCTCTCTCTCTCTCTCTCTCTCTCTCTCTCTCTCTCTCTCCCCCCCCCTTTGGGGGCAATGTGGTTTGCAATACAGGCAGTGAAAGATCCCTTTCCCTCCTTTCAGTACTCAGTTCTTGTCCAGAGCGGTCATTGTCAAAGCGGTTCTTTCTCCATCCTAACTGCCTTCTCCCTACCAGTACACAAAAATTTCTTAAAGTTGTCCCTTCTAGACTCAAAAATGTGAAATTTTCTTGAGTGTTATGATATTCATTTGTTTATTTTTCTTTTAGTTTTTGGGTCACACCGGGCTACGCTCAGGACTTCTGGCTCTGAACTCAAGGATGACTGTTTATGGGCCTCTGGCTATCGTATGTGGTGCCAGGAATTGAAACCTTGTCAGCCCTGTTTAAGGCAAATACTAGACCTGCAAAACTCTCTCTCCAGCCCCAAAAGGGTTATTTTTAATAGTATTTCTTAAAGATAGTTATACTTTTTTCATTTTGGAGAGAAACTCACAGCTCCTGTCAAATATTCAGGCAATTAATTGTTCAGACCGCCTAGAAGTATTGGATCCGAGGACTATTACTGATTAGTATCACTCCTGATGGTAGGAGAACCTATACACAGCTTTAGCATCCTCACACTGTCAACCATTATACTCAGCCTAAAGCACTGTCATCACTGTCAAGATACTGCAAAAGAGAGTCCCCTGCCCTTCAACCAAGGGATCCTTCCGAATAAGACCCAACAGCCCTGACTCTTGTCACTGGTACTGAACCAAGGTGATGGCTTCTCTAGCCTATCTGATCCAGTCTGTAGGTTCTAAAATTGTGGGTGGTAATCCCATATGGTAACTGACTCTGGGGGATTACCCCCCCCAAAAACCTTTAAAGCTTGCTTTAAAAAGGTCATGAGTGGAAAAAGTTGAAAGGCCTCTTTTAGACAATCTGCCACTTTCCATGGTGTCTGAGTTGTGATCCTTGAGGGACAGACGTTTCTCCTGGTACCCTTTGGCCAGCTGACGCAGGAGGGACCACCTCAAGCAGTCAAACATTGTAGCACTTCACTGAGAAATTAATTTTCTCCCAGAAACCTCCTTACACTCTGCAGCTCTTCACCCCACCTCCACGTCAAGCACTCAATCCTGGGGTGAGGAGGGAAAGGTAATTGGCATTCACTTACCTTTTACCCACACGTGAGCAAGGAACATCCCAGGGATCAAAAAGATGGTACAGAGGGTAACCCGCACTCAGCTGACCTGGGTTGGATCTTCGGCACCATAAAAGTTCCCCTGAGCCCACCAGGAGTGATCCGTGAGCACAGTCATGTTTGACTCAATTGCTCCTCCCCCTTCCCCCAAGGGGAACATCTCAACACAAAGATGACATGGGAATTGCCACCACTAGCCAACAAAGGCTGCCTAACCAGACAGTTCAGAAATGCGGCATTAATATGGATGACCTACATATTTTAAGTAAGGAGACTACCGAATAGTGACAAACATTTCCTTATAGATGGGAGGGTAGTGACAAGTCAATTACTGAGCAGTTCACTTGCTGATCTGGATCTTACGGGGCTGGAGAGATAACGCAGGGGATGAGGGTTGTCTTGCTTGCAGCAAACCCCAGTTTGATTTCTGACACCACATATGGTTCTCTGAGCACTGTGAGGGGTCACTCCGGGGCACAGAGCCAGGATTAGCCCCTGATCGTCAACCATGTAAAACAAATCACACCCTTCCCCCTGCAAATAGAGAAATAAATGGACTCTATGTCTTTCAATTTCTAATTGAGACAAAGAACATTCAATATCTTGAAATTAATTATGGCAGGAAAAGGGAATAAAAAATTGACGAATAGGAGGTAAAGAACATCCCTACAAGTATACAGAAATAGCAAGTATAAGGAGCATCTGCTTCCACTGTTCATCCTAGGACTGATAAAAGAAATTCAAGAAAATTTTGATCAAAACTTTCCCCAAGGTTCTCCAGTACATCTAAGGGCAGAGATCCAGAGCTTGGTTGAAAGAGAAAACAGGTAAAATTATCTAGAAATCAGTTTCCTGGGAGCTTGCCAGAAAATCACATTCTAGAATTTACTGGGAATCTGCCCTGGGGTATGAGGGAAAATGTCAGGTTGGCTTCTCATCAGAGATCCCACGCTTGAAAGCCACTTCTGGGGTGTCATTGAGGAAGTTGCTGGCTATAGGGTGCGACTGATGGTCACCTGTGCTGGAGGATCCTGCCCTGAAACAATTTCGCTGTAAACAATTTGAATTGTTTCATACCACAAAGTCTCTCCAACGAAAGCTAGTGACGAAGCTTTAGGGCCAGCTACCCAAGGCATGTTCCTACAGGGCGCAGGCCCATTTTCACAGGGCAAGGAAACAGAAGGCATTTGGCTGTGCTGATAATTGTCAAATGTGCTAATGCCAATCTAAAACTGAACATTGAACATTGGCAAAAAGATACACAAGATAACTGCTAAATGTATGCATTGCAATCCACAATGTGTAAGAGAAGGAAAAGAGAAAGAGAGAAAAGAGATAAAGAACCTGCCATAGAGGAGGGTTAGGGGAGGGGGAGGGAATCGGGGACATTGGTGGTGGGAAATGCGCACTGGTAGAGGGATGGTTCTGGAACACTGTATGACTGAAACCCAAACATGAACATCTTTGTAATTGTATATCTCACGGTGGTATAATAAAATATTTTTTAAAAAAGAGAGTAAATTAAAAAGAGCCATATACCTATTAAAGTCCATGAGCCGGGCAAATATATTAGATTCTAATAATTATTTGATGGATGCTGGAGAAATGGTACAGCAGTTAGGGCATTTGCCTTGCATATCGCTGGCCAGGGTTCAATCCCTGCCACCCCATATGGCCTAGAGCATTGCCAGGAGTGATCCCTGAGTACTGTCAGAACCCTGAGCATCATAGAGTATGGCCTACCCCCTATAAATATTTAACAAGAGAATTGGTGATTTATAACTTATAAGCTAAGTGAAAATAACATGCTCACTTCGCAGTGCCACTTTGAGAGCGGCACCACTTCTGACACGGGCTACCACTGAGCTTCTGTGGAGCAGGCAGGGACTACGCCCTGCTCCTCCCAGCTGACCTCACACACGGTCACCAGGTTGTAAGATGTGTGTTCGGAGTCGCACATGCAAACAACAGAAAGGACAAACGCAGTGATGAGACTCACTTTTCTTCCCGGACATTTTCTGCGCTATCACTGTGTGTCCTGTAAGCCTGCCATGTGGTCATCACGGGAGACAGTCACGTGCTTTCTTTTCCTTTTCCTTCCGTTTTGGGGGAGGCCACACCCCGCAGTGCTCAGGGGTTACTCCCTGCTTTGCACTCAGGACTCACTCCTGAAGGACTGGGAGACCTTACAGGATGCTGAGGATTGGACCTGGGGAGCTATGAAGGATGGCAAGTAACTGTGCTCTGGCTTCAAGTGCTTGATTTTCAAACTGGACTTCAGAAAAAAAATGCATCTTGATTTCTCTAGTCACTTTGATGCTAACTGTCAAAAGTTATTAGGTGAGAGGTGCCTGCTATGGCAGTCTGATATTTCTTAATGGAGCCGTTTCCCTTTAGTTCACTGACCCTTTCAATAGCACTTGAGGTTCTAGTAATAGGAAACCCTTTTCTTGACCTGCCAAATAACTGCACAAAATTTCAGTAAATATGGCTCAAACGACTCAGGCACAGTCTACACAACACTGCTTTCGCTCATGTATGCTATCAACATGTATTTACTGAGCACCAACTATGTGCCAGACATCCTTGGAGGCATCTGGAGCACAGCGGCGGATACAGCCAGGTCCCTGTTCCCACTCAACCCGCTAACATTCTGGCTAGAACAGATAACACGGAGCTTCCTAGCAGAGGCACTGTAGGTGATTTAACAGACGATTGCAAAGCTCCAGTGAGAGCAAATAACCAACCTGAGAATAAAATGCGGTCAGTTACCGTTACCCTTAGAATATTCACCGGTTTAGAAATTGCATCACTCAAATCTTCTCAATTTTGGTTTTTGGAAATGGTTCAAAACGGTACAATTTGATGAAAATACATGAGTCAGGTCATTGAAATCTTTCTAGCATCCCGTGTTTAAAAAAGGGTGTGTGTGTGGGCGGATGGGCCACATTGTAGTAAGCTATTAAGTAATTATACTTAAAATATTACAACTCCAACGTGAGCTCATGACAAATCGTTGAGCTCCCTCACTGTCCCCATTGTGCGCAAACCTCAAAACCCACTTTTTAGTGAGGTCTTAAAGCACATTTCATTTCACACGGACCGTGATTGAAGTGCTCGCTGCGTAGACACGGAAAGAGGCTCAGAACTGTCCAAGGAAACGCCTCCATCCCTCAGTTTTGAAGCTGAAGAAGATATTTGCCGGGCTGAGAAGATTTTTTGCTGTGCCCTGTGAACGCGAGCTCCAGGTTTGTAAAAGCAAAACCTCAAAGAACAGAGGCTCAAGAATTCCCTTCGCCTTTCTTGGCTCCAGTGCTCAGAAGCGCCCAGGAGAAGGTGCGCAACTGAACGTTTAGTTTCATCCCTTTACCGAGCCAACGGGCATCTAAGAAGAAGCACTTTTCCCCACTAATACTGAACCACCAGGGCCAACTTCCACTTAGACGGCGCAAAGGACACTCAGTAAGGAACGTTCAGAAACCCAGAGTGCTAAAGTGGCTCGCAGCACTTGACTTTTTCCGAATTCCTCCCCGCAAGAAAGGTCAGAGTCGCGGCGGAAGACTGAGTTGCCTGCCGCAGCAGGAGGAAGGCGCAGCCCGCCCTGGCAGCCTCTTACCCTGCTGTCACTCTGCCCTTTCCGGGGATGCTCTTGCACCCGCAGCTGGCCTCTGCCTGTGGCCCGGCCCGGCCCCTGCGCGCCAGAGCCTGAGGGTCCCTCTGTCCCTGCAGCGGCCGCCGCGCCGTCTCTCGAGGCCTTTACGATGCCTTTGGGCCACGACCTACGCGGGGGCGGGGTGGGGGGTGCGGGGTGTGCAGGGGGGTGCGTCTTCTTCCGGATGCAGGAAGGGCAAACCTCGAAGATCTAAAGAGCATCTGGCCCTCAGGGGTTGGGGGATGGCACCCAGGGGGGCACAGGCTCGAAATTTGCCCCCCACCCAAAGCCAAAAGTCAAAAGTTTCTTGGAGAATCGGGGGCCCTAGTGTCTGCCGACCTTTGGTCTCATCCGGATCCTCTAGGTTTGTCTCCAACGACAGAGCCTCGTAGGAAGCTGTTTTCTTCCTTCGCAAGGGGTTGGGGAGAGGTGTCTCTGCGGGGACTTGGGGAGCAACCGCACCCCCTCGGAGCAGGGCGGGCGCGAGATCGCCCGAGCAGAGCAGCTCCCCGGCTCTAAGCAAGAACGGGGGCCCAAGTCTGCGTTCACACGGAAAATGATGCCAGCTCCAGCGGCGCGTAAAATTGATGTGAAGCGAACGAAGTGGGATCGGCGCGATCCTCGCCCGCGTCTCTACGGGGTTTCGGCGCGTTACACAAGGCCGAACTTGTCTCTTTAAGGAGACGTCGGACCCCAATTAGTCCGCATTCCTGCTGCGGCCGCGGAGCAAGGGGCCCCAGGGGGTTTCGGTTTTGAGGGTGGGTGGGTGAGAGGACGAGGCTGGAAGACGCGATGACCGGTCTCTAGTCTCACCGCCCTCTCTACCCTCTCTTTATTTCGCCGCCACCCCTGCCACCATAATCCAGTTCGAAAGATGCAGCCAGGGCAGCAGTAGCGGCAGCACCGGCAGCGGCAGCAGCCGCCGCCGCCGGCACCGCAGCCGCTTCTCCCAGGCCCACGTTACTTTGATTGACAGCTGAACAAATGTTTCCCGGGTTCGAACACTCGCGCTAAGGAACGTCAGCCAAGGCTAAGCTCCGCCTTGGGCGGGCTCTCTTCACCCCGCCCCCATCAACCCCATCCCGTCCTGCTCATTGGTCAGAACCAAGGACGACGCCCGGCCCCCACGTGGGTTTCTGCGCGACCGACTCCTCCCCCCACGCCTCGCCATTTGTCAGCAGGGAAATGACGGGCAGTAACTTAGAACGGCGATTAATGCTCACTCATCTCTGATTGGTTGCTGGAGACACCTACCCCACCGAGGTGGGCGGGGCGCTTGGAGAGGGGCCCCAGAGCGGTCGCGGGGCCGGCCGGTAATTGTAGTCAATCTGGCCGAATCCTCCGCTCAGCTCGCCGGAGGGCGGACTCCATCTCCCGGGATGCTTCACGCTCCCCCTCACGCCCGATTGTGAATATGTATCAGAATGTTAATGATTAGCTGCTGCTAAATTTGGTCAAAGAAGTCACCTACACAGAGCGTGTTGTTAGAGCTGTTCTGAGCGGGTGTTTGGGCTGTTGGCTGCTTTCTTCCCCCCTCTCTCACACACTTGTATATTATTTTGAGGTGGTGTTCGCAAGAGTTTGAAAGGAGGGAATTTTTTTTCAAAGCTGCAAGTGTTTCACTCTCTTTTATTTTCATAATCCCCTTCAATTTGGGGTTTTTAAAAAAAGACAAGAAAACAGGAAGGAAGAAAAATAAGGAAACGAGATGTTGTAAAAGAAGCTAAAAGGTACCTTTTCAAAGATCGTGGCCGAGAAGTGAAAGAAACATCGCCAGAGAAAACCCACAGCAGCGCCGACCTCTTCCGCAGCAGAGGAGTTTGTGTTGGCTTTCGGGCGAGAAGAGGGCGATCATTCATTCGGAGGAATAACAGCCAATTAAAAGCAATAAGAAAAGTTTGCCGCGGGACGCGGAGCGGGCGGGCGGGCGGGCGGCGCTGTCTCCGGAGCTCGCGCTTCCCGGCCGCGGCGCCGGGCTCGGGGGGCGAACGTCGGGGCCAGCCGCGGGAGCCGCGCGCCGGACGATGCCCGCCGCGGAGCAGTGACGCCCGCGGGGAATGCGGAGCGGCCCGGCCGCCGGCTCCCCCGCCGCCGCCGCCGCGCTTCCCTCCCGCCCGCGTCACGCGAGACCCGCCGGGGCCCGGGACCGCCCGGAGCCGCGCCTCGGACCCCGCGGCCGCCCGCGCCGCCGCCGCCGCCTCCGGACCGTTCCATCCAATGAGCCGCGCGCCTCTGCCCAGCGCCGCCAACTAAACCGGCTTGGATGATTCGCGACCTGAGCAAGATGTACCCGCAGACGCGACACCCGGTGAGTGCGGGCGCCGGGATCCCCGCCCGGCGCGCCGAGTTGGGGCTCGGGCCGGAGGGGCGTGGAGCGCCGCCGCCCCCTCGGCCCCGGCGGGAGGGTCCCCGAAAGCCGGGGCGCCGGGAGGCAGCGGGCTTGTAGCCATTTTCTTATTGTTGTCTCGGAAGCCCCTGCGAGCCGGCGGCTCCTCGAGGCGGGGCGGAGGGGGCGCCGGGGCGGGGAGGGCGGCGGCGGCGGCCGGGGCGGGGAGTCGCCGAGCCGGGGCACCGGGCCGGGGGCGGCCGCGCCTTCCTCCCGCAGCCCGACGCCATGGCGCGCGTGCCCCCGACGGGCCCGTTTCCATTCCGGGTGCGGAGGGCGTGGGCGCGGCTCGCGGTGCGGGCGAGGGCCGGGAGTCGGGGGCTGCCCCCCCACTCCCCGCGGGGCCCCTGAAAACGGCCGGGGGCTGGGGAGGTGGGAGGAGAGAGGCTCGCGCTTTGCCTGGCGTTGCGCGCCGCGCCCCCTCCCGCGCCCCTTCCCCGCGCCCCGCGCCGCCTCCCGGGGCTCCGGGCTAATGAGATGTTTTATTGTTGTTCCGTAGGCGCCGCATCAGCCTGCTCAACCCTTTAAATTTACCATTTCCGAGTCCTGCGATCGGATTAAGGAAGAGTTTCAGTTTTTACAGGCTCAGTACCACAGGTAACCGCGTCCACCGGAGCCGAGCTCCTGTTTGTTTTAGCTTTGTGCCCCCCTCGCCCCCCTGCAACCCCCTGCCACCTCCCCTGCCTGCGTTTTCGGGTGTCGGTGGGGCCCCCGGCGCTCTTTGCTCTTTCTTCACCGTGTGGGCAGGAAGGGCAAGTCGGGGCCCTGTGCAGGTGCAAAGAAACGAAGCGCCTCTCCGATTGCCAGGTTTCTTTTTGGGGGTGGTGGGGGCGGCGGTGAAGGCGGTCCAGTCGAAGCTGGGGAGGTTTGGAAAATGCTGAGGCCAAACTTTCGGTATTGATTTATTGGGTCCTGCGGAATGAAGGCTGGGAAGGTTCTGGGGCCTTTTGACTTCTGGGTTCTTACTCCGAGAGCCCCGTCCAGTCTCACTTCTTCCTCGCGGCCGCCCAGAATGCACCCGGGGCTTTCTGCAGAGCCTCGGGAAGACGCGAGTGAGCGATTTCATTACTGACATGCAGGAAACATGCTTTCTGACCACGACACCATCATGAGTTTTTAGAAGGCCTTTGAAATACGGTTCTTTTATCAGCGCTTTTTATTTTTGTTTTAGTGACGTGGAACGCTTATTTCTTAAGCAAAAACCCAAACAAGTCACTGAGCCGGATCCACATTTTGCCCCTGGGTGGTGGTATTTAACTTGCCTCTGTTTCGGAGGGGGGGGGGGAAAGACGTCATTGGTAACACATGCTTGGTCCATAAGCTCCATTTTCTCTTCTTGGAATATGGAAAAAAGTTCCCTTGTGACATACAGGGGAACTTGTGTTTTTAATACGTAGGCATTACCGATGCCCTTTCTGTATTCTCGCTTTATTACCTGAATACAGTGAATACTTATTTCTTGATGACCTCCCCCCATTAAATTGGCTGTCAGGGTTTTTGCTTTTACAAACAACTATGTCCACCCTCCTCACCCCACCACCCTGATCTGTAGCGAAAGGGCATTTTCCCGTGCATTGTAATCACCCCTTTCTTTCCTGTCTCTCCTTCTGTAATGAGCGTGGTATTTAAGACAGTTGACTTGGCATTTTGTAGGTGATGATTTAGAGGAGAAGGATGTAAATCCCGGTCTGCATACTTAGATTTTTCTTATGTCTTGAACAGCCTGAAGCTGGAATGTGAGAAACTGGCCAGCGAGAAGACAGAGATGCAGCGGCATTATGTCATGGTAAGGAAGCTGTTGGTCGTTTGGGTGCCCAAGCAAGGTGTGCTGAGACAGCCGACACCGGCCCTAGCCAGTGCTCTGGAGGTTGCGGAATAGGACGTTAGCAACCTGTAATTCCAAGATTTTCCAGCCTGCCTCTGACAGCTGACTGTGGTTCGAAATTTCAGAAAGTTCAGCTTTCGCATCATTTTTTGTGCTTTTGCTTTTACAGATTGTAAGGGTGGAAAGTGTCTTATTAAAGTCTTAAGTCTCATGTTTTTGTCAGGGTTTTTTGTTTCATTGCGCTTCCGATAGTTTGAACCCATTTTTGTGTATTCTGTTAAAATTCTGTTGTTTTGCTTCATTTAAATTATGACATAAGAAATCCAGTTCCCTTCTAGTTTCCCGTTCCCACTCGTTTTTTAATTTAATTAGTGCAAGTGGATTTTCTTGTTTGGCCTGTGTTCAGTTTCTGTTGTGTTCTGTTGGTTTGAGGAGTGTTGTAGTTGCCTAAATAACGGATTTGGTCTGTCAGAATTTGTATAATGTCAGTTATATTACAGTCAAAAAAATCAGATTCGCTTTTCTCAAAAGTATTGACAGACGTTTTTCATAAAGACTGCACTACTTTAGCCCATTATTTCTTATTAAGTATTTTCTCTGAGTGAATATGAGCTGAAAATGAGAAGCCCAAACTGCAAGGTAATATCACGTGTTTGAATAATTTGTACAAGCCACATTTTTGCTATACACTTGTCCAGTGTGCCTAGGAATTTGGCCATTCGGACAAATATCCATTAGCCTGGCTTGGTATATCTCTTGTGATGTATCAGACAGTTGAAGATAGCTGTTATGTTTGAACTCCATGTCCTTCTTTTCGTGTTTTTTACAGTCTCTGTCTTAAGGTGACTTTAGTTTATTAGACTACAGGTAGCAGTGGAATGTTTCTTTGAATTTAGCAGCATGAGCTTAATGGATATTTTGCTTTAGGTGAGGCTTTTCTGTTTGAAATATTCTTGGAGGCATTTTGAATAAACTAGGAAGATTGATTAAATACATATAATTAATTGCTTTTTCTTCTTTGACAGTATTATGAGATGTCCTATGGGTTGAATATAGAAATGCATAAGCAGGTAAGTCGCCTTTTTGATAACTTTTAAATTGGCAGTAATACTGTGTTGTTGAGAAAATTTTGTGTATCATTTCTGCACATGGTGGCCGCCTGGATTTTTTAAAAAATCGGTAATGGAGAGAGTGCTGTTTAGTTTTCACATGTGGTTCTCCATCTTTTTGCAGGTTGCCTAATTCTTATCATTTAAAATTGTGGTTTAATATTAAACTTTGCACATTTTGAAAAGCAGGTTACTAGAATAGAAAATAGATCCTTTTTTTTCTTTGTTAAAGTTTATGTATTTGAGCATTGCAGATGTATGAAGGAGGCTTTCTTGGGAAATACTCAAAGGTAAACTAAATTGTGTGGAGCCTTCCTCGACTTGGGGTGACAGCATGGAGGGAAGGGGAGCTGGGAGGATCAGAATGGAGTCTGTGGAGCTACCAAAGACATTGATGTGAAAACCCTCCTGTGGTCCCGGAGGCTGCTGACTTGGAATTATAAGTCCCAGGAATTATAACTATTAATTACTTCCAAAAAGTCCTATACAGCAGGTGAACCGAATAGAGGGGTGTGATAAGGTGGGTCTTGCAATTAGTTTAGCCGAAAAAGAAAATGAAGGTAAAGAAAATACTTACTAGTCAAACAGTGTTGATAAGTATGATACAAATAGCCTCCCCCCAATCTCCTGCTCCCAGGAGAGTGAATCAAATTGGTTTGGTCTAGCTTCCTAGATAGAAAAATAGCATGTATATATAAAGCATTGCCAAAGAATAATTCCTCTAGGAGGCATTTATTTTTAGTGATCTCCCGGTGAAAGTGTTTCAGGTCTCAAAACGTTACAGAAGAGGTGTGTAGATGTTTTCCTGCAGGGAAAGGACAAGAGAAAAACCCAGTACTTTTTATTTCTTTCTGATCGTTATATAGATGTCATTACTTTTTAAATTTAAAAATATGAAATGATCACATTATGATTTAGTTTTTCCTAATTTGAATTTCTCTTTGGGTATCAGTCACTCCATGCTAAGAACATGCTCAATCACTCCTTTAAAATAGGACACGAAGCAATTGAATAGATAGTATTTGAAAACGGGAAGGTGGGAAGAAACGAGTCATTACATTAAAACTTTATTTTGAATTTAATTTTATTAGTATTAACATTAAAATAGACTTTACTGCAGGTTTAGTAGCCAAGTTCTTATTTTGGCATCTTTGCCATTTGTGTTTAGATTAGTAATGTAAATATCTGCTTAAACAAAACTCATCAAGCTATGGTTGGATTCCTCTTGGAGCTGCCTTGCTGGAAGAAAGTAGAGGGGAGCTGATTGTTAACTAACCTCTTCATGTCATCTGAAGTCTCAGTTCTGCATTTTTTTTTTTGTCCTCACCCCACCACCCGAGATTAATTAGTGTCTTTTTTAAAGATTGGGTCAGTTGATTAATGACCCTTTATTTCTTCTGTATCTTGTTTACCCTAGCCATTTAGTTTATAGATCTTTCTATTTCCTTTTTTGAGAGGCACATACCTTTTGTGTGGCTGTGTGTATTCTGAGATCCTTCAGTTTAAACATTTTATTCTTCTGTAATTCTGTCATCTTCTTGTCCAGCTGGCCTCAACTGCTGTCCACTTAAAATTGAGGATGGAGTACGTTTTCCCTTTTTCTCTTGCTTTAAAATTCAATCATATCAAGAATCCTGAGGGTAGTTTATCACATTATGAAATACAGACAGCCCTGCAAACCACCTACTTATTATATTTTCTTTCCTCCCCCTTAAGCACAGAGGCATATCTGTCTTTATTTGTTTTTCTAGGCAGACAGCCTTGGTTCCTTTCGGCCTCCCTTCCAGATGCACTCGCCGGCTACCCTTGTCAGGGAGAGCAGTAATGCAGGGAAGGTGGCCTGCGGCATCATTGGGCCTAGTTCTCCAGATCGGTTAGGCTTATTCACTTATTAGATTTGTGTCTTGAAGGGTTCAAAAGGAGGAGTCCCTGGAGTCCTTGGGAGTAGCCTAGTAATTGCTGGCCCTGATATTTGAAACCTTTGTGTATTTTTTGGTTAATGCCCCTGTTCCTCTTGGCTGCTGCCAGCCACAGACTATTTATTTTTAGAGAATTTTTTTATTGGAACAGAAAATGATGGCTGTGATGGAGTCATGACTCTGTGACTTAGCAAATTGATAAAGGATAAAAGCCCAGAGCAATGACAGCAGGGCAGGGGTCGGTTTTATGACCCTTCCCCATTCTGTAGGATGCGCGTCTTCAGTCACTCCTGTGTTGATTCGGGTAGAGGATGCTAAAGTGAAACCTATGGGGAATTTGTCATTCTGAATGAAAGCTAATGTAATTAGTACCAATTAAAGTACATTTAGTAAATTGGATTTAATCTTAATTAAGCCTGCATAATGTTGCCAATTTTTAACAATTATGTTTGAGAACATAATTAATTTAAATTTTGGTAACTGAGTAAATAGCATTAGGCTGGTAGAAGTAGCTGTTTTTTATTTTTTAAGGGGAACTCAGTGACATGACATGGAGTTAGAGTATAAAACATGAATCTAATTTCTGGTAATCTTAATAGGATTGATAGACTTGATCAGATGAAGCTGCAGAAAGAAACCCTAGCTCTGAAAAGTTAGAATGGATTATTTTAGGCTGTGATGTGAATTAACGTTTCATCACACTTGAAGTACTAGCTTGGACGGGAAGATGACAGGTGGGACATATTAGCATTTTTTTTACTCTGAGACTTGATAATCAAATTTTTAACAGTGCAAAGTATTTTCCTTTATTCCTTAAAGATTTCTCCAAGTGCTTGGGGTTTTTGTTTTTGTTCTGGAAAGGAGTTGGACCTGTGGTTAAGTTGTTACGTTTTTGCTGATTGTTTCTCTCTTTCTCTTCATAAATACTGTGTGGCTTTTAAATGAGTCGGTAACCGGGGGTAGAACTGAGTGATGGATGCAGTTGATAGCACGGCTAAGTGCTGCTTGCTCCATCCTTCACCTGTGAATCTGTAATTAAGGAGGACCTCCTTGATTTCATCTGACAGCAGCAGTTACCACTTTAAAAACTGAATATTGAATGTACATTAGGAACACTAGGTGCGTGTTCGCTATAGGAACATTAAATGGAGATGAACTTACCACATTTTGACATTTTTGAATATTTGGTGGCACAGTGGTAGTTCATTCTGTGATTTAAAAGTCTCTTTTGCCTCTAAAGAAATTACCTTGAATTTTAGAAAATGCTGGAAATTAACAGCACTTAAAACCTAATAAATGCTGCGTGAAGTATATATATATTTTATTAATGGGGATATACATACATGTGTATTTGAAATAATTTTTTTTGAAGCAGCATGAAAATTATTTCACTCTGAGCCATGTAAATTTTATTATGAGATTTGGGCCACAACCATTTGAGTGCTGCTAAAATATTAATTGAATAGAAATGAAAGGGCCTTGCCAACTGATAGGATATCATAATCATAGCCCCTCTGGTCGATGGTAAATGATGATAAATGACATTAGGAACCTTTTAGCAAACTGTAATAACTACAAGGAGGGAAGTGGTATGGATTTGCATTATATCTGATACCCTCTAGTACCAAGTGGATTGCCAATACTGCTTGTTTAGCATTTTCCGAGGGCAATAGGATATTGATTTCTGACTTACAAGGAACAGCTCTATTTTCACCATTGAAAAGTATTGCAGGTTGTTAAGAAGAAATTGACTTGAAGAGGCCGACTGCTGCCCATCATGGAGCAAATAAAGCAAAGCTGCCGAAGCATGGTGGAGCAGCGAGACGGGCCCTCAGCAATTTGTTGCTATTAATTTACCATGCTCGACAGCAAATCAATCGGCATCTACTTCATCTGCTGGAGAAAATGCTGTCCAGGGCAGATAAAAGGCTCGGCATGGTAGAGCGAATAGACTGGATTGGCCAAAGGAGGCTGCAGTTAATGTGTAAATAAGTGAAATCAAGGCCACTGTTGCTGAGGAAGCTGATGTTAATTAGGTTGCTGCTTTTATGGAACTGTTTGCCAAAGCAAGTGAGGATTTGTAAAAAAGTCAGAAGTCAGAGCAGATTATTGAGGGATGAGGGAGACGGCTTCAAGGACTGGGCCGCCGCATGGCGTGCCGGAGCCCCCTGTGTTCCCCGGACACTGCAGGGTCGCTGAGGGCCGCTGGGTGGGTCTCCAGCCCTCCAGCATGGGCACTGAAAGTGTTCTGTGCCTGGTGGGACATTCCGGTCTTGAATATATTTGATACAGGTAGTGAAAATTATTTGGGCAACGAAACCCTAACGGTGGAAGTGTATTCTGTTTAAGTCGTATTTCTCATGCCAATATTTGTTCTGAACGTTAGTTTCTTGCTCATCTTCTGCCCTAGCTGATATGTGCTTAGTTGGGGGAGGGGCCACAGATCCGGTCTCTAATCATGTCTGAGATGAGAACATGTCTCTCTGTCCTTAAAGAGGGACTGTTCTTTCAGAATTGGACTGAGGTCTTGTACAATAATTAAAGTGAACTATCATCAACGTGGGTTGGTCTAACTGAAAGTCCCAGATAAAGCATTACAATTTTTACCTACAGAGCTTTGTTTTACTTTGCAAACATCAGAAGTAATAATCTAGAGGGACTGAATGGTGGATCCTGACTACAGTGGCACTGAACACTGCCGGCCTGCAAAGTCTCAAAGAGAGACGATGCGTGGAATTTTGATAATTGCAAAAAAAGCTGCGAGAACAGTTAGGAATTCTATACATGTTGGTTGCATACATGCAGTTCTTGCTGGGTGGGTGGAGGTGATGGAGCAAGGCAGTGTTTCTGCTGGGCCCGTGCACAGTGCTGGTGTTGGGGATGTGGGGCGGCCTGACTGCCTAGGAGGCGCGCGCTGGAGCCGGGGCTGCTCCCAGCCGTGCTGGACCCTGTGAGCTCTCACCAGCCCTGCCCCCAGCGTGTGCGTGTATGTGTGTGTTCATGTGGGTGAGAATTTTGTTTCGTCTGGTTTTCACTCAACGTTGATGATTAAGGTGAGGTGACAGTCAACAATTCGAGGTTATTGGTCTTTCCCTGCCATCATTCCCCACCCCCTTGTAATTTGAACATTTTGGAATAGAAGATCAGTTTCAGTTCTTCATCAGTTTGGTTATTGTATCACCATGTGTAGATCCTGTTTATTCATTCTTTGGATTCAAGATTTTTTGTGAGTGTTTTATGCGAAATAATCTCTTTGATTCAGTGGTTATGCCCTGGATAGAAATTCAGGTTCCCTGGGGCCGGAGCAAGAGCGCAGTGGGTCGAGTGCTTGCCTTGCACACAGCTGACCCGGCTTCAGTTTCTGGCATTCTGTATGGTCCCCCGAGCCAGGAGGAATTCCTGAGTATGGAACCCCTGAGCATTGCCTGGTGTCACCCAACAAATAAAAAACAAAACAAACAAACAAAAAATAAGGTCCCATCTGATGCCTGCATTGCTCCTAGGAAGTGAAGGCAGGTCTTGTATTTACCTGAGTAACTGAACCCCAGGCTCAGATTCAGAACTTCTGGGCTGTGGGATTCCCTAGCTGTGCCCAGTCGGGCCGGGCAGGCTTTGCCTGGATTTCCTGCATATGCTTTGGGTGAGAGTGCGAGGGCTCCTTCCCCCTGAGTTTCCCGCAGAGGGCCCAGAGAGCTGCTTGATGATCAAGATAGAGTTTGTTTCTCCTCTCAGCAACTGATTGCTCATTTGTTTACAAACTTGCTCTTTCATTTAAGTTTTACCTTTTCCTTGTGGCTTTTGAAACTATGCCTGAAGACAAGGAGCTGTTTTTGTTAATCACCGTCTTGTGGGTTTTTGAAGGGAGGGAAAATGTGATGTTTTGTGGAAATGTGATGTTTTGTGGCCTCTTTGTAGTTCAGAAAGAGGTTTAGATGCAGGAAATCGCACACGACTCAGACTTATAAATGAAGGCAAATGTTTGCTTTTACTGTTAAAAAGATTTTCTTGGCAGCATTCAAATAAAGGAATACTTCCTTCTCACTGCCCCATAATCCCCACTCTGGATATTTTAAATTTTTATTTACTTTTTGTTTAGTTGAGCTGTGTTCTTTGTATCCCAGTAAGGCTCCGGAGCTGGTCTGGGCTAATAGATGAAGACTGTCGTATTCTCTGTAGATGTAGGGGAAGGTCATTCACTTTCCTTCATCTTTCATGGTTCGCACCTTTATTTCTTCCTTCCTAAAATTGTTCTTTCATTCTCTTTTTATACTAAGAATAAAGTAATCTGGGAACTTGATGTTTAAAACATATGCTTTGAAGTTATTTGTGTTCACTTTTTCCTGTTTTCATTTTTGGACCACACCCAATAGTTCTTGGGCTTATTCATGGAGTGATTCTGATCACTCCAGGCAGTACTCTGGAACTCTGAGGAGATCCTGGTTTGCTGCATGCAAGGCAAGTGCCGTGACCTCTGTACTACTCTCCAGCCTCCAAGGTTGAATTTTTAATTTTTGGGGGTAGGCCATAGCCATTGGAAAACAGGGCTTACACCTCATTCGTGCTCAGGGACTGTTGTGGTGGCATTTGAAGTGTCCTTTACAGTGTCTGGGAGCTCACACTGGGGTTGGCCACTCACAAGGCAAGCACCTCGCCTGCTGCTGAGCTCTCCCTTGGTCCTTAGGTTCATGTTTCATAAGAGCGTTGTTCCCTTTTTAACCAAATAGGCCGACTTATCACTTGATGACAGAGTGTGAGAAGGATATGATTTTTCCAAGGTCTTGTCTCTTCTCTCACCCCACATGCATGCTTAAGAAAGAAACTGTGGTCCGTCAGTTTTTCATGAAGGACTGCTGGAGACAAGCAAAGGTTAGCATGTGTAGGTGGGGCAACTGATTATTTTCAGTGGTAATGATAGTTTGTAAGGCTTAGAATTTTTTGAAGTAAGTGTAGTACAGGGTTCATGTAATTATTATCCTACTTCCTACTTTGAAGGGCAAATGCCCTAGAAGTTCTAGTCAAAAGTAAAAATTAGAGTTTGACTTGGCTTTAGCATCCGTTTTCAGTGGTAGTTGCATTATATCTGTAAAGAAGGATTTAGCTGGCATCAACAGAAATCTGTATGCTCTCCCACACCCCATTATTATTGGCGCTGACCCAGAGTTTATGCCACGCCTCGCTCGTTCTTTCTTCACCACAGAACTGCAGTATATCACCTGTATGCCAGCCAGCAGTGTAATGAAAGGGCAAGGCGTGCTCTTCCTTAGTGCATTGTCGAATAAGCAGAATGAAGTATGGGGGGGCCTGTGTTGGTTCTTGATCTGCTGGTGAATGTCTTGTTGCTTCATCAGATTTGAAGGTTTTGTCTTATACTTCACAACTTAGTACATGAGAGGAACTTGAGCCTTTCGTGGAAAGAAAGGGTTGCTTTTACCTGATGGAGGATTTGCACTCATCTCTGTCTGACTTTCAGGGCATGGCGGGCCCCAAAGGGGGCAGAGTACTTGTGATAACTAGGGAAGTGAGAACTTGAGGTAAGGAGCCTGGCTACCAACTTTCGATTCTTAACATGCTTCATTTCTATGAACTGTTAGTAGAATTGTATTCTGTGTATTCTGCTTCTATAGATCCATGAATTTTTGGTTAGAGATTTTTGGAAATGTATAGAAATACAACTGGAAAGTATGGTAATTGTCAAAGTTATGAGGGCTAGCACCTTGTAATAACCTTTCTTTATGGAGAGCATAAGGCATTTCATGTGTTCTCCTTAATCTCCTTGATGGTCCTGTCGAGCGAGGAGCAAGCTTGGATCCGTGTATTTATTTAAATAGCTTCTGTCCGTGGAGTACCCTGCAGTTGGCCAAGCAGTGGCATTCCGCTGGCCTCCTTGAGCAGATGACACTGGGGCTTAAGGGCTTAAGAGCAGCCTGGAGTCACAGTAACTGCGGATCAGTGTGCGGGCGGGAGACCTGGATTCTGGCTCTGCAGCGAGCACCAAGATTGCGCAGTGAAAGTCACAGGCCAGAAGGAAATAGTAGGTTTCTCTACTTCCCTTACAGGACTGACTGTGCTGTTTCCAAGTAGCAAATTGTGTGCTAGTTTCTGTGAAATTCTTGGCTGCTGGGAGCAGGATGTTACTGACATTCCAAGAGGTTTTACAGGCCTTCACTAGCCAGAGATGGGATCTGTGCGGTCTGTGTGCTCAGCCACGGTGGCCGCTCCCCCACCCCCCAGGTAGGATCCCAAAATTAACATTGTTGCCCAAATCCACTTTCAGCAGAGCACTTAATCCAGTCCTGCAGGCACACAAAGACCGCACTAGGTAACAACTTTCTTCTGCCACTCTCCTGTCTCCCACTGGACTGTAAATTCTCTGGGAACGTGGGTGCTTTTCCTTGCCACGTCCCTGATACTGAGAGTTGTGCCTGACAGGGAGCAGGTAGGTGGTTCATGAACTATTTGCAGGCTTTTGGAGACTGAGGAAATACTAGCTTTAGAGCAAGCTAGCCAAGGTGTGTGAATTTTATGTTTTTAATGGTGTGTTTAGGTGGCGGGCCAGCAAGTGCTGAGTTTCCAAGCTTAGTTATATTGGTGTTACCCACTTGTTTGTGAAAATTGAGGAAGCAGAAAAGGGAAGTAAAAGTAACTGAACTTTTGGTCTGCTTTCAGGGGTGAGCTGGGAGAGTTCGAATAGGGACTGAGGGAGTGTGTGGGATTCAGGCACTTTCCTTGAACAGGACTGGACTTGGTTTGAGCCACAGGTGCTGTGCCCAGCACTGTCAGGAGTGATCCCTGAGTACCTCTGGGAGTTCCTCCCCGAGGAAAAAAAGAATAAAATTGATTCATTTTAGCATGTTGAAGCAGCTGCTCCTCCTCCTCCCTCTTCCCCTCCCCCTTAAAATATCTGTGGGAGAGCCTCCAAGCACTTCTCAGCCTTCGGGACACCCCTGACTTACTCAGCCACTTGGGCCTTCTGCTTCAGTAGTACCACCCGGCAGTGTGGCGCTGATGGGCTCGGCAGTGCCGGGGTCACCAGCGCCATCCTGGCAGTGGTTTTCTTTTAATTATTTTTTGGGGGGGCTGCTTTTTTTTTTTTTATTAAACTCAGGCTCTATTTTTGGTTTTATTTTGGTGTTTGGTTTTTGGCCCCCACCTGGTGGTGCTCATCACTTACTGCTGGCTCTGTGTTCAGGGACTCTCTCCCTGGTGGTGCCCTGGGTTGAATCTGGGTGGACTACATGCAAGGCACATTCCCTACCCACTGTGCTATCTCTGCAACCCTCCAAATCAGGATCTCGTACATGAAAACTGTGCATTTTATCCTCTAAACTGTCTCCTTGGTCCCTGAACCTACCTTTTAAAGAAACATGAAAACATGAAATCTTCATGGCTGAATGTAAAATTCAGCTTGAGCAATGTCCTTTAATCACTAATCACTAGGGGGTTGAAGAATTCTCTTACTGTTATAGGCCCTGTGTGGGCTTGAGTGCGTGTGGAGAAGCTGAACGTGACCGTATGTGGTATACTTACCTAGCTTCTGCACATCTAAAGGAAGCTTCTAGTTCTCTTCAAAGGGCGAGAACTTCGACGACTCCTTTTTATATTGATGGAGATGGTATAGTGTGGAGGAGTAATTACAATAGAGAGTGTAAGATTTTAGAGGGTTTGCCTTGGAGCATGGTATCGTGTTTACTCTCACGACAGTCCTATAGGTGTAGAGTAGTATACACTTAGGAGGCTTGAGTCAGTTTCAGACCATGATGAGATAGATATTTTTGCTGTATTCCAAATGTTGTTTTGATGCTGGAATTCTTCATTGATCCAGCATCCTGTCCATATTTATATATGGACATTCATATTCTAGTTCTGGTCTTACCAGTAACCAGCTATGTGATATTGATTATTTTTAACTTTCCAGGATCACTTTTCTCAACTTAAACTCAGGATGGAATCAAACTCTGAGATCTTTTAGTTTACTGGCATAGAATAACCAAATAGTTTTAATTTGTTATTGGAGTAAGTGAATAGATATTATGTTAACTGCTTCTTCATTCTCTTAATCCTCCTTCCCTTTTTAAAAGTCCTTTTAACACTCATTTTGAGTTTTTATAAAACTCCAAATTTTTGATGAAACTAGGAGTAGAAATGGGTATTTTTTATAGTACTTAATATTACAAGGTATTTTCTCATTCATTATTTTGTGTAAGCCATAATAATGTTAATCATTTCCTCCGTTCAAAAGAGTATTTAAATGAAACTCAGATGTTATATTGTGAAATCCCATAGTTATTGGATGGTTCAGACAGAATTCACTGACTTTTTTTAAGGCTACATTCCAGCTAAGGTAGTGCTTAAGTATATTTAGAATTACTGGGAAAAGAATAGTAATGTTAAAAGTGAGGGGCCAGAATGCTACTACAGCGGGTAGTAGGTGCTTATCTTGCACACAGTTGGCGTGGTTCAATCCCTGCCATCCCATGTGGTTCCCTGAGCCCGTCAGGGGTGATCCCTGCGAACAGAGCCAGGAGTGAGCCTTCAGCACCATTGGCTGCTGGCGTGGGGGCAAGAGTCTTGTATAAATAAAATCATTTATTTTAATAAATAAATGATTTATTATTTATTGTATTTTTGTTTGTTTATGGACTGCTCCCAACTAGGTGCTGGCAGGTTGCCTGTGGGGACCATGAGTTCAGGAACTAAACCTGGACTTCGTTCACGCAGAACTCGCACTTCAGCCTCTTGGGTTCTTCCCCAGCACTGCCGGTGCTTATTTAAAGTGATCAATTTCGATGACTTCTCCTGGAATCTCGTAGACACAAATAGTCATATTTTCTGAAATGGAATTATTTCTGAATTGAACACGACTTATGTTGTGGCCTAATAATTCTATGCTCAAGTATTAAGGGATATGCAGAAGTTTATTAGCTGTTGTGAATTAACTCCTCAGATTATTTGCCTTTCTAAAATCGCCGTGGTTGGCAGTTGGCAGTTTCTTGAGCTCATGACACACAGGGTAAAAGCCTTTCTGCAAACGGGCTTAACGGTGAGTTTATGCTCTTAAGCCCCGTTTAGGTCTCCGGCATTGGCACATCAGGAATCCTTTGTTTGGACGTTTCAATTTAGTTTATTAAGGAAGGGAAAATGTTTAATCTGGCCTTTCCTTTTAAGATGATGAATCAGCGTGTGGTAGAGATCAGCTTTGCTAAGGTATAAACTCTGGAGAGGAAGAGCATGTTTTGTTGAACGCTGTATCCCTAGCACCCAGCACCGTGCGGGACACAGTAGAGGTGGTGAATGCTGGGGTAAGGGCAAGGCTTCCTTTGCTCTTCGTTGACTCTCCTCCACCACTTTTTAGGGGAGCTCTGGGTCACCTGGAGACGCTCACAGCAGCCGTACTTGGTAACTTCCCGTGCTGTACGTCCTGTCCTCCTCTACTGTTGACATGAGGTACCAGCTCCTCTGTGTGGAAGCTGTCTTTATTTCCAGGCCCTTAGAAGTTGGATTTCTGAAGTGCAAAAAGGCCAACAGGCAGTTGAGTTCTCCTGTCAAAGGGCGCTCGAGTTGGCAAGAGGACATTTTTCAAAAGCTTAGGATTGAATTAATTTTCAGATCATTTATTTCTACACTCTTTTACCTTTCACATGGTTTAAAAATGATCAGTATTAGCAACTAGAGTTTCAGAATTTCATTATTTCACACTAGAAACATAACATTCTGGGTGTAGAATCACTTTTATGTAAGAGGAACTAATTAAAGAAAGATTTAAATAATTTTAACTTTAGTTCCTGTAATTTACAGTGTTGCCAGTGATACGTTTTCCTGCATGCAGCCTTCCACCACACCCCGCCAGTGGACTGCTTTCCTTCTACTGATTTAGGTCCCTCCCCAGGAATAAGTTCAGTTCTGTACATCAGTTCTGTACCAGTGCGTGGGGCCACTTGCTCCTCCTTGACTGGGCTTCTTTATATCTCCTAGAAGAGGTCATTCTGGGCTGCCCCCTCTTTCTGACTAACTTCACGCAGCACGATACAAGAGGCGGTGGATAAATGCTGGAAGTGGGTTGTCTAAAAGTCAACTAGGAATACTTTCAGTAAATCATGGTGCTTTAATAAAATTCAGCAAAGGTTTTGGTCAGTGTTACTCTGCAATGTAGCCAGTAAAAATTGTCCTGACAAGAGGCTTACAACCTGGACCCATGCTGAGTTATTTCTTCCCTAGATAAGGCCACACCTCTAGAGAAAGAGTTTGGAGCTAAATAGTTCCCAAATCTCCCCAGCCAGTGTCTGTCTCTCTGTCAGATAAGAGCCACTGCGAGTCCGCTTCAGGGGTGTCTGCTGCAGCCTGGCTGGTTACTGAGTGCCTTAGATACTTTGATTTGTTTCCTTCATCACTGGTTGAGGAAGGGATCGTCTCTGCTGGAGATTTACCCTTTGTTTTAGAGAATAGCAAGTTGCAGGTTAGGTTTCTAGCCCAGGCAGTTTGGTCTTAGGAGAAACAGTTCTCTGACCACTGGCAGTGCCTGGTTCCTGAGATGGTATGGGAAGCTAGTTTCTGTGGTTTAAAGGCATCTATCTGTGCTCTGCACACAGTGAACTTATGTCTGCTTTGGGGTACAAATTTGTATCAGATTTTTTTTTTTTTTTTTTTTTTGCTTCATCCCTGTTGAAGAAAGTGAAATGAAGGGTGTCTGCCTGTGCGGTGGACAGGCTTTGCTCTGACTCTGCCTCCTCAGCCTTAGAAGTGGAGCTACCTGAGCTAGCCTTACCTTTTGTCTTCAGACTTAATTTTAATGCACAGAACAATTTCATTTTGCTTTGAAAAATACTCATTTGGGTTGATTTTTTTTTTTTTTAGTCAGAGCTGCAGAGTCTTGCTCAGACCACAAATGCTTCGATATTCCATGCCTATGGAGCATTGTCTAGCTTTGTGTGTGTGTGTGTGTGTGTGTGTGTGTGTGTGTGTGTGAGAGAGAGAGAGAACAGGGCACTGAGTTAGGAACCAATCAGTCCTTTTTTTTTTTTTATTTGGGGACCACATCAGTTCTTGTGGTGGTCAGGGAATATGGAATACGGGTTGTTTTGGGTTTGAACCAGGGTGGGCCACATTCAAGGAAGGCCTTAATAGCTCTGAACTATCCCATTCTTTTTCACTCGCTTTGGCCACATCTACTCATGCTCAGAGCTCCCTTCTGGTTCTCACTCATTGATCACTCTTTGCAGGGCTTGGGGGACCATGTGGGATGCTGGGATCGAATCTGGGTCGCCTGCACGTAAGGCAGACGTCCTACCTGCTGTTCACTGTCCTACTGCTTTGGCTACACCTGAATTAAGTTTTCCCTGGGGTTTCTACTGATGCAGATGATGACAGGCCCCTGAATTTTTTTCCCTGTGACTGATATTTTTATAATTGCCACAAATGCCTTTTATGACTATATGGGCATGCCCAGAAGAGCAAACAACCATTGTGCCTGTCTGGGGTCAGAGCGGAATAGAAGGACAGGAGAGATACTCCAGTGGGTAAGGAACATACTTTGCATGCAGCCAACAAGGGTTCAGACCCCAGCACCCCATGCAGTCCCTAGAAACCCACCTGGGATGAGTCCTGTGACACAACCAGGAGTAAGCTCTGAGCACTGCTGGGTGTGGCCCTAAGACAGACTGTAGAGAAATCCTTGACCTGATCTTAGGGCATCCGCATGCGCAGTTGTGTGCCTTTCCCTGCAGGCCAGGTCTGTGTAGTGTTGGCCCGTCAGTGAGACACCAGGGCCCCAAGGAAAGAGTTAGGAAACTTCTCTAGAACATTGTTCTCAAGGCAGGGTGGTTCCTTTCCCCTAAGACATTAGACAGCCTGCAGATACTTCTCGTCACTGTACTTCCCAGGTGTACTGGTGTCTCCTGGGCAAAGGCCGAGCAGCAGGCTTGTCTGGCTTTCCTAGTTTGCCATTCGAAAGGCCTTATCCAAACACACTCCTCGGTCCTTTTCTCTCTGGCAGTACTCGGTTCTTTTTTTTTTAACTAACTGTTGGGTCTTCTGCAACCCTGGTCTTTCCTAAATATGGGCGATAGATTTTTTTTTTTTTATTGTCATTAACTGATTGGACTAGGAGAAATTCCTTGCTTTAAGTGAGGCGTGTTTGCCCTGGCCCCACAGGGTAATCAGGGGCCCAGAAGTAGACTTAATACTTTATAATAGGTGACTTCTTTTTGGCGCTGCAATCCTTTTTGAGCCTTCCTGTTCTCTTGCTGAGCATTCTCGGTCATTTTAGTCATTTGTGTTTATACCAAGTTATGGATGATACGTTGGGTCTCCTAGGAGTTTGTCATAGCTAAGGGTACAGGGCTGCACGGTGTCCCTGCTGCTCGTGCACGTAGCCTCCTCGTTGGAGCATAGTGCGTTGTGCTCATCTTCCTTACCTTGCCCAAATCACATTGTCAGGAGCAAAATGGAGCCTTGTGTTGTCTAGTAGCTGATGAGCCAGACTTTAATTTGTGTCTTCGTTTGTCTCCTTTCATTGTGCGCATACTGTGAATGTGAATGCCTGTTTTAAAGACTTGATTTCTTCAGGGCTTAGATCTGTTCTAGAGTGTGGCTTACTTTTAAGTATGTCTACATTGGTTAACCTAAAAAAATACTGTAGTTTACCTGAAGTGGTCAATAAAAGGCATGGTGGCCATTCCTGTTACTTGAACACGTTTTGGCCAAGTTGGGGAGGACAAAATGCCTGTTTTGGCTTCTTAATGGAGATAGTTTGGCCAACCAAGCCCAGAGTGCCCTTGTGAAGCTTTCACCTTGTGTTAGTTCCAGCCGTGTGGAGTTGGTAGTTTTGTAGCTCTACTTCCTTGCCGGTCTTTTCCCCCACTTGAGTTTTTGAAATAATCAGATTTAGGAGAGTTGGGTCAGGCATGTATATATGTAAGTATAAAAACTTTGCTTTCTAATACAGCAACACATTTCTAGTGTTTAGTATGACTGACTTAGGAAGGAGGCCCATAGCTGAAACCTACTTTAACCAGGCTAAGCAGAACTGATAGCATTTTCTTAGAATCTAAGCAAGATTAGGATATTTAATCAATTTAGGATGCCTGTAGAAGAATATATATGTATATATATATATATATACATATACATATCTTATTTGCATGTGTGTGTATATTTCTACATATTGCTAGAAGTTTATTGAATTTGAATTGTGATGTCGCGGTTCATGACAGATTCCAGGTTAGAAATACAAGACCCATTTTTTCCTTTTTAAATTTTTGTTTGCTTTTTGTTATTTGGGGCCACAGCTGGTCATGTTAAGGCATTATTCCTCACTCTGCACTCGGGAATCACTCTGGGAATGCTAAGGGGACTGTGTGGGATGCTGGGAATTAAACCTAGATCGCCACATGAGAGGCAGGCATCTTATCCACTGTACCATCACTGGCCCCACAAATCCCAGTGTTTCTTTAATACTTATCTTTTTTTGTTTGTTTGTTTTTTTGTTTTTTCGGGTCACACCCGGCTATGCCCAGGGGTTAATCCTGGCTCTGCACTCAGGAATTACTCCTGGCGGTGCTCGGGACCATATGGGATGCCGGGATTGAACCTGGGCGGCATGGGCCGGCCGGTGTGCAAGGCAACGCGCCCTACCCGCTGGGCTATCGCTCCGGCCCCATACTTATCTTTTATTGTGTGGTAGTACACTTTCATTCTCTTTGTCTTTTTTTTTTTTTTTTGAGTCACACACTGCAATGCTCGGGTTACTCCTGGCTCTGTACTCAAGAATTACTCCTGGCAGTGCTTGGGGACCATAAGGGATACTGGGGATCAAACCTGGGTCGGCCGCTTGCAAAAGCACATGCCCTACCAGCTGTGCTATCGCTCCGGCCCCTCTGTTGTTTGAGGCTCGGTAGTGCTGGACATCTTACTGAGAAGGCTATGAGGGTCTTGAACCAGTTGAATCAGTCATTCAACAAAATGGATTCTTTCAGTGTGTGTTCAATGCAAATTAACCGGGACAGGATGCTTTAAGGGCGAGATGTGAAATCATGGTAGATGCTCACTACTTTGGAGATGGAGATAGGGATGCCACGAGAGAGTGATGAATAGAGAGATTGGGGGTGTAGACATGAGATGCAGACTGCCACGTGAGAGAGGCTGGCACTTTCATAGCGTTTGGACCAGTAGTGTGTGCTGATGGCACTGTTGTGGTGTTGGAAGAAGAGAAGACGTCTCCCTAGCTCGGGAGTGTTGAAAATGATATGACAAGGAAACTAGGGACATTTAGTGGGGCTTTTGAGGAAGAAAGGACGAAGGAGGAGTCAAGTGCATGTTCAGGCTATTCATCATTTGGGCTTGGGTGGTGATGGTAGACTTAGGACTGTCAGGGAGGCCTTGAGGACTAGTTACAGACACGGTGCTTCTTAGCCAGCATGGCGACTGGCGGCAGCTACTCAGTACAGATAGGACAGGGCTGAGGAGATAATGTGGGGCGGCAAGGGGGACGGCAGTTTATTAGGTGAGGCCGGTAGAAATACACTGGGAAAGGCTTCTGTGCAGACTGCTAGAGTCGTTGGCGGAGGGGTCTGGTTTGGACAGAACTCGCTCTTGATTCTGCTGCTGGGTTCGGTGCCTGAGAAGGGGAGGCAGGTGATAGAACCTGTCAGCACCTTCCTTTCACCTGCCGAATCCTTCACCTTCCAGGAACCTGAAGGATTTCTTTACAATGCCTTTATTCTAATGGGCAGAGAGTCAACACTTTCAGGAAGGTGTTTAATCTTTGTTTTGGTGTATGGAATGTTTCTTTTCATCATTTGGCTTGATTACTGCTATAATCTTTAGTATATAATACATAAAAGTGGGGGTTTGAAGACTTTAATTTTGGACTTTTTCCTTTTAAAGCTTTTTCAATTTTAAAACAGAATCCTAATATATTCATCAGCTATCACAATTTTATCCTCCAATCATTCTTACCATTTTAATTTTTTTTAATATTGGGATAACATCTATGGCTAAGTTACTGATTCCATGTGCATTTCATGTTGAGAAAATTTCTATAAACACATCTGCAATCGTCTCAAGGAATTACTGTAATTTTGAAATTATTCATGTTTTTTATTGTATCTCTGATAAACTTGTAAATAACAATGGATGCTCTAGTCCATGTGTGTTATATGTCCGTGGCTAGCATTCTTTTTTTATCCATGCTGTGGGTAAAAACTTTGCATTATAAAATTATGTAAAATGTAATTGCATTATAAAAATATTCTCCCCTTCCTGACTCTGGTCTGAGTTGCTGTCACTGAGTGGGAACAGCAGTGATGGAAGGAGAGCTGAGTAAACATAGAATTAAAAAGGCCAGAGAGTACATTTTGGTAAACCAAAATATTGCTTGGTGGCATAAAGCCACAGATCCATTCCAAAACAAGAAATGCGGAAATGTGGTTTCGCTCTCTGTCATGCACTCTGTTTCAACAGTCAGAAGCATGCGCTGCTTTATGGGTGTTTTTTTTTTTTTTTTTGTCAATTCTGACCACAGATTTTAATTTCTTCATTCTACCCACACCCTCCTACCACACCCCCGTAAATATAGTGCTAATTTATGGGATATTTTAATGCAGTGACATAAGCATCAGCCACCACGAAGGTTAGCGGTTACAGCAAACCTTTCTTGTCCTGGGCGCGCTGAGTATCAGTGGTAACTTTTATAGTCCAAATACACCGAAGATCCTTACTTGGGAACTTTTCAGATGAAGTTAAATTGAGATTTTGAAAATCTCTGTTTGTTGTTATTTTGTTGTTGCTGTTTTTAAACTTAAAAGTATTAGTGTTAAGGAACACTGAAAGTAAAGCAAAGAAAGAGTCCTGCACTCCTCTTCCACCTTCCTGCCGAAGCTGCGTTCTCTCAGCATGCGAGCTGTGGCTGAGGAGAAGCCTTCCCTCTGCCTCAGTTCCAAAACTGTGGTCAAGGGCCGATGGAGTGCATAAAATAAACAGTATTTTTTACATGTTTTGAAAAGTATGGTATGGCATGGTGTATGCTCTGGTATGGTAGAAGTCTTAAGTCTTTAGTATTTTTGTTTAATTGGTAAAATTTAGCTTGTTTATGTCAGCACATCAAGTCCATTCTAAATGTGTAGGGTCTGTACATTTTGGGGGAACCCTCCCAGCGATTGTTGACCCTCGTGGAGCAGTCAAAGAGGTGCAGTGCGAAGAGCCCAGGGCCTCGCCGGCGCTCATGCTGTGGTGTCGCCACCTGAGTGGTGCTCAGGGCCTCGAATCCAGATCGGTTGCATGCAGGACATGGCCGCCTCCCCATACATCTCTCAGCTTCTTAGACTTCTTAATTAAAAAACTTAGTGTTTTGTTTCTCGTTTCCCTCCATCTAGCTAATGGAAAGAGTGCATTTCTCCAAGACTCAGATAGCTACTTAGTTTTAAATGGCAAGGCCACAGTAGTATCGAAGCAGCTCTTTGAAGTGAAGCCCAGCTTCCCTCTTTTCCCTCTGCCTCCCTCTGCTCCCTAGCTTGATTGTCTTTACTTCTTATTGCCATATATAAAATTTACTGCAGCCAGGGCAAGTATCTGTTTACCGAGAAAAGAGGAGCCTTTGCCAGTAGTGGAACATAAATACTGAGGATGTCCTTGCTGGGTCATAGTGCAAGAAAGTGGAGAAACAGCAAATTGCCTGGGCCTGGGCCTGTCACCGCATACTTCTCTCCAGTCATAAGGCACTGCCCTGTGTTATGACTGTCAGGAAACTGCCCTTGCCCCTTAGTTCTGTGCCTTTTGCCAGTGCAGTGCAGATTAATGAGGGGTGCCTTTTTAATTGAGAGACAGGAAGCGCTTGAAGCTGGAATCAATACATCACATTACAGCTGCTCAATTTGTAGCAGTATCTAATCTCAGTTCTGTTACATAAGTGATCTACTTATCTTAAAGGATTTTAGTGTAAGTCTCAGAAATATTCTAACAACTAGATACGAGGTAGTATTATTCTTGCCATTTTGTGGTGGTAAAAATTGGGGTTTGAAATCTTTCACAGGTTTGTTTAAAGTCATGGTTCAGCTGCTAAGATAGTTAAGAGAGTCGGTCCAAGGATTTAGGATCTACAGTGGCGTGTCTGATGTTCCACAATATCCTGTCATGTGGGTCTGGGTTCTTACCTTGCCTTTCCTTAGCTCTTGGCTGAGGCCTTGAAATAGAAGTCTAGCTTCCTTATTTTAATCACTAATAGAGATGCTCAGTCTTGTTTTGGCATAAACGTTGGTTTGTATATTGCGTCCTTTGCATTCCTCTCATCGTCCAGAATTGGCCCAGCCAAAGTGCTCCTGGCTTTCCATGGGCAGTGTGTCTCCCCTCTGGTCTTTGCCTCCACCCTTACTCTTCCTCAGGTCCTGTCGGGTCACATATGAGCTGTGTGCTGGTCTGGCTGCTATAAACTTTTGCTTTTCCGCTTCTTTTTGGGGCGTACAGGAGCTCAGGGTACGCTTCTTTTTCTACCCCACCTCAGAAAACCCAGCTAGTCATCCCAGCCTGACTTGATCCCCTCACTGCTCTTTTTTACCTTTTATGTAGGTGGTCTTGTGCACTTGATCCCCACTTTCTTCAGGATTCGTGAGAGCTCATAGGTCCTTAGATTCAACATCTCCCTAAGTGACATTCTCCCCACAAGTCTGCTGTGGTCAGGTGATCTCTGTTTCTAGAAGAAGCCCGGAGGCAGGTAGGCAGGTCTTTCCCCTCTCATAAGACTGATAATCTGATCTCTTGGAATCTACCTCAGTTACTTTTAGGTTTGTGTACTTCTCTCCGGTTATCTGATCTGTTGGATTATTTGGAGCCACTTTATTCTTCTTTGGCTTTATCTGTAAAATGGGGAAAAAAATAATCCTCTGAGAATTGTTGTGCAGTGAAGTGAGCTCTGGCGCTGAGGAAGCTCTGCCCGAATGCTGGGAGCAGCGGGCTGGCTGTGGTTAGGACTTGCTGCAGTGAAGATGCCTCGCACGTGAGTAAGCCTCAGTGTCCTAACTGGTTGGACCTGGTCGGAATAATCCCCACAGCCTGGCCTTTCTGGGTCTGCTGCCTCAGCCGCATCTGACACACTGGTGCGGAAGGCCCAACTTCTCTCCCCTTGGTCCCACCCTTCTGCTGTGCAGACAGATTCCCATTCTCATTCAGGGGGGACAGAGTCCTCTCTTAGATGTTTTACAGTCCCCTGCATTTCGCATTTTTCTCACTGTTTTTCTCCTTGCTAGGTTCTGGGCTCTGTGAATGCTGTCTTCTTCCTTACTCTTCTCAGGCACAGTGCCAGACAGGAACTGAAGGTCGTGGAATACTTGTGGCATATGTACTGCTCTCCTGCCAGAGAGGGTTTCACTCACCCTCCTTGCCTTTGCAGGGCTTGTGTGTGTACCATGCAGGTACCACATGGTGTTATTGTTAATTTCTATTTGGGCTTTACCCATACTCAGTTATAAATACTTAAGGGGTCCAGGTCAGTTCAGCATTCACTGCTATTTATACCATACTTTTTCGCCTACAGTAGGGCTGACTGAATGAGCTAATATCTGACTTGTCTGTTGTCCTACATCTGGTGCTTTGGGAGTTCGTTTGGATCCTTTTCTGAAATGATCTTGTATCCTTCGTATTTCCTCTTATGGTGTTTGTGGCTCTGCATTTATTCTATGCTCCCGGAGCCATTCATAAATAATCAGTGGCAAGAAGAGTGAGGTGGAGGCCAGGAATGCACTGATGTGTCTTTTGATCTCCTTGTCTTGTATTTGTCATAGTTTTCCTAGGACTCGTCCTTGATAGGTCTCTGCTGCCATCCAAATAAAGTTCAAGCATTTAAGATCGTTCTGAGTCTAACCCTGGTGAACCTTTTCTGACGTTATTTTCCACTCTTTTACTGCACGCATCCTGTTCTGTAGCTTAATGGTTTTCAATTCTGCCTGTCCATTAGAATCACCTGGGGAGCTTTAAAGTAAAGTACTGAAGCCTGGGTTCTACTCTCCTGGAGGGTGAGTTAATTGGTCTGGGGTGAGAGTGAGGCTTTGGGGCCTTGGTGTTGCTGAAAGAGCCCCTAGTAATGCTAGTAGAAAATCTAGCTGCAAATCATTGTGTAGTTCAACATTTCCTTCAAAACACTGTTCTCAGATCTTTGAGGTGAGTTTCCTAATCAAAGACATTTTGTCGGTACTGTATTTCCTGTGCTCTTTTCGAAGATATTATATGACATTGCCAAATAAGTGCCTCTGAGAAATCCCAAAGGAGAAAAACCTATTAACACTTTCAGTGCTGTTGGTTTCGCCTGATCGGGGAACCCTTTCTGGATCTCACACCTGTTAATAACATCTGCAAAGCTTGGCGTGGGCCCTGCCGGGCTGCTCTCCCCGCCACCGGGCAGCGCTCAGGTCCTTTATTCTTCCTTGGTCCTTCACTCGGCCAGCAGACCTGCTTCTCTGCACTAGCTTGCGCTCTTAGAGCCCCGCCCCATTTGTCTTCAGCACTTCCGTATCTGAAATCCCTCTTTACTTGTTTGGATGTTTGCTCTGGGTTTTGTCTCTGTGATGTTGTGAACTCTGTGACAGTAGGGACTCTGTCTCCTTCACCACAGCGCTCCCCTCAGCACCGAAAATAGATCTGACAAATAGTAGGTCCGCAGGTATTTGCTGCAGAGACAGAAGAGCTGCAACACGTCCATGCTCTGGACCATTTTGTGTCATAAACATGTTCAAATATTTTTAAGTGTTGGGACAATTTAATTTAAACGTAGCTTACAATTAATTTTAAACATAGTTAGAACTATGCACCAATAATTTCGTATACCTTTACTTTTCTGAATCAACTAAAAAAGGAAAAAAACTCAAAAACAACTACAAAGAAGAAGGCAGTCAAAAGTAGATGTGGCATGCGCGTTGATTCCAGGGTAAATGCTGCTCTTCATGATTGTGGAAAACTGGAGAAGGCTTTGGCAGGAGACTTTCAAACTTTTTAGCAAGCCTATGACATTACCCTCACCTAACTCCTATTGTGTACTTTAAAGGAATCAGCAAGTAATGGTGGACTTTTTGTGCCAGAGATACTGTACTTGTGACCAGAAAACAGTCAAGGAATTCACTTCCTAGTTATCAAATCCAGCTTGTGCAAGAGTACTAGTACAGGTTTGGCAGGGACGGATCTGTGTTCCTGCCTCCAGACCTGGGGTTAGCCTGTTACAGCAGCTCCCAACACAGCTAGGAAGGGCTTGGAGTGTTGACTTATCTTTCAGCATTTTCTTCTCCCCAAGTCGGGTTCTGATGGTGTACGGTTTGAGCAGGGTTGATAGGTTGACGTGAACGTGTGATGGGGACTTTACCTTGAACTATTAGCAATTATTCTTTGGGTGAGGCCTGTTGCTGCATGGCTCTGACCTGCCTCGGTTTTGGAATAATCACACTGGTTCTTTGGAGCTAACCCTTAGCGCTTCATCATGATGTAGACAGAGGGTCTCACATACATAACTGACACGCAAGCTGCTTGCTTAATGTGGTGTCCTACAAGTATCCCAGTTTACTTAGGGCAGGTGACTCCAATTTGGTGTGAGAGATCTCAGGAAGGAATTTAGGGATATATATATATTATTTCTAAAAAGAATCTGTGGCACATGTCTGGCGGACTTTTCAACACAATTTTTTAAAAGTTTAATTTTATTACACTGCCATGAGTTATGCTCAACACAAATTTGTTAATCGTTTTTAAGCAGGTATCTTAAGTGCCAGAGAAGATATGTGGCCAGAGTAAGCAAACCTGACTATATTTCCAAGCAACTGCGGCATGCTTGCACAAGATTCCAGAAGATTGTAATCACTGAAACTGAACTGCATTTTTTTTTACCTGTTCATTCAGCAAATATTTTTTTTTTTTTTTGCTTTTTTGGGTCACACCGGCGACGCTCAGGGGTTACTCCTAGCAGTGTTCAGGGGACCATATGGGATGCCGGGATCGAACCCGGGTTGGCACAGGCTGGCCGCGTGCAAGGCAAACGCCCTACCCTCTGGGCTATCGCCTCCGGCCCCCATAGCAAATATTTTTGAGTGTTTTCTGCATACTGGTCTCTGAGCCTCTAGATGAGCTGCCTCTGCCCTCGATCGGCATATGTTCTCAAGAACCTGATTGCTCGGTGGGCCTCATGCCAGTGTCACTTTTCCATTTATTTGAAAAAAGAAGACCCGGAGGCCCTACTCCAGGCTGAATTTGAAGATTCTTTTTTTTTTTTTTTTTTGCTTTTTGGGTCATACCCGGCAATGCTCAGGGGTTTCTCCTGGCTCTGTACTCAGGAATTACTCCTGGTGGTGCTTGGGGGACCATATGGGATACCAGGGATCGAACCTGGGCCGTCATGGACCGGCGCGCTGCAAGACAAACGCCCTACCCGCTGGACTATCGTTCCGCCCCTGAAGATTCTTAAGAGCACATTAGTGTGCGTATTAAAATTTGGGAATGACCATCCTATTTCATGAAAAAGTATTTTATGCTTTCAAATGGTTATAAATATCTGATGAAAAGACTGCCGTGGGCTAGCTTGTGGCTGAGTCTGAGTCTTAGAGGATCACAAGGGAAGGTGTCTGAAGATGGCTCACAGTAGAAACGGGCGAGTGAAGGATGCTCCAAGAGCCCGTCTGGGAAAGCTGTTGCAGGCAGTAGAACGCTTTCAGACCATGTCCTGGTCTGTTCATCCCTTTTCCTCCCATGTTTCCGCCCGATGAGCTCTAGCTAGCTGGAGGCTTGTGGCTCTCTTGCCTACTCTCTCGGCATCTAGCTGGTAATGGAAAGCACTGAAGGAGTGGCATAAGTGCAAGCAGTTCAAGACTAAGACTTAATTTTGGTAAGATCCACCTGTTTTTCGTAGTGAAGAAACAGTCAGGAATGATGGCTGACTTGGGGGTGATGCCTTCCAAGGGCAGACAGAGATATGATTGGGAAGAGAAAGGGGTGACCAAGAGAGGAGGCCGCACCCTGGTGGAAAGGATTAGGGAGAGTTACGCAACAGGAGATGGCTGGAGATGTGTTAGGAAGGGGGCTGAGAAGGAACCACACAGGAAGTCTTCATTTAGCCACCAGGAGAAGACAGAAAAATTGACTCTGGTATGAAAGGTGCCTTGGTTCTTTCTTGTAAAGAAGTACTCTCGATGAGAGTGTGGTAAGGGCCATGAATGGTTTTATTTAGTTTTATTATGATTTTCAAAGTTCCTTCATATTTACATATTTATCACTATATTTAAAGTACATGGATCATGTTGATTCAAATGCTTGGTTGATGCTCTTCACTTACTGTAGTTATGAGGAATATTTACACCTCCTCCATAGCTTAGTATGAAAATGCTTACTGTAATCCAGTATTCAAAGGCAACTGTCAGGTCATGTCAGTAGGAACAAATAAGACAAACCAAACCAAACCAAATACCAGGGAAGGACAGAGTCTGAGGCAGAGGGACAGGAGAAGCATGCCAAAGGGCCCAGGTGCTGCAGCTGGACAGGAAGTGTGCTTCATTGGCAGTGCCCCAGGTGTAGTCGCTGCACCACACTGTACAAAAGCAAAGAACAGAAGTGTGGCCCTCAGGGCCTGTGGTGACGATGCCGGGAAGAGTGAAGCATTGGACAGCTACAGAACTTCACACTTTGGCGATGTCTGCTCAGTGTTGAGGTTTTTGTGCTAGTTCTATCTAGTGTGAAGTCTGAACTAAACTAAACTTGTCGGCGGAAGGTACTTTCTTTCCCTACTTTTAAGAAAGTCGGTACTTTCTTTCCGACTTTTCTCTGTTCCTCGCATCTTTTTTTTCCTGGTTCCATTACATTTCCTTGGTGAGTAGTTTTCAGACTTGAAGTGGTTTCACTTTGGAGCCCTCAAGTAGTTTGACTTTGAAGAAATTGGGCGTGAGAAATTCTCAGCCTTGATAATGCCTCACTTGTACCATTTTATAAGCACAATAAATAACCAGCATCATGATGTGGGTAGGATAATTTGCAAATATCTGGGATGTCCAGTAGAGAAGTAAAAAATCATACGAGCAAGACTCTGTGTGTGTGTGTGTGTGTGTGTGTGTGTGTGTGTACGTTCCTTATGACTTTTACAAAAATGTTTCAGTAAAATACAGTGTCACCTTTGGAGACAGATTAATATCACTTGATCACTTGAATTCCTTTATTCATTGACTAGCTTGAATGGGCGCCAGTAACATTTCCATTAGACCCTATCACGTGCCATTGTAGCCCAATGGCATCTGGTTGATTCAGGAATATGAAGAGCCTCAAACCGTTCCTTCAGGGTCTTGAGAAGGAAGTCTGAGTATCTTGTAGGTGGGCGGCCATGTGATCCTTTGACATTCTGTGGGATCCAGTCGGTAATGGCTCTAGTCCAGTGGTCATCTCCAAATCGCATTACATGTCCAGCCCATCTAATTTTTGATGCCTTGGTAAATGAGACAGGGTCCCTGCTTCTGGAATAGCAATGGAGGTTGGAACTCCGATTCCTTCTCTCACTTGAGTGAGGCGTGATATTCCAAGCATAGCTCTTTCGATTCCTCTCTGGGAGACCCAAATAGCATTCTCATCCTACTTTCTTAGGGCCCAGGTCTCTGAGGTGTATGTTAATGTAGGGAGAATGGTGGAGTCAAAGAGATGTGCCCGGAGCCGAAGGTTCTTAGTTCTTTTGGCTATTTCTTCGATGTTTTTGAAGGCAGTCCATGCCGCTCTCTGCCTCCTGCGGAGCTCAGGTTTTAGGTCGTTCATCATGTTGACTTCTCGACCTAGGTACACATAACTGCTGTATTCAGAGATGTCTGTTCCATTGAGAGTGAATGGGGCCTCCGGAACTAGTTCATTTTTCATAAACATAGTTTTCTTTAGATTCAGCTGTAGACCTATCTTTCCACATTCTCTGTCGAAGTCAGCCAGCATTTGTGCCGCTTGGCTAATGCTTGGTGTTACTAGGACGATGTCATCAGCGAGCGGAGGTGGTGTAGTTGCCTACCATCTTCTTCACTCCCATTCCTTCCCATTCTAATTGTCTCATGATGTTCTCAAGGGTGGAGCTGAAGAGTTTTGGTGAAATGGTATCACCCTGTCGAACCCCTCTTTTGACATCAATGATCATTTCCTTGTAGAATGGTGAGATCCTGGTGGTGAATCCGTAATACAGCTTACAAAGACTCTTGATGTATTGGGTTTGAACACCCTGTTTGGCTAGGGCTTTGATGGCTGCTTCATTCTCCACAGAATCAAAGGCTTTCTTTAAATCAATGAATGTGAGGCAGAGCATCATCTTGTACTCCCTACAAACCTCAATGAGCTTGGTTACTGTGTGGATATGGTCGATTGTGCTGAATCCTTTCCAGAAGCCAGCTTGCTCGCATGGTTGTCCTTCATCTAGTGTTCTGCCAATCCTGTTCAGGATGACTCGTGTGAACAGCTTGTAGATGATGGACAACAGGCAGATGGGGCAATAGTTGCCGATGTCGTGAATGTCTCCCTTCTTGAGCAGTAGAACTGTCCTGCTGGTTTTCCATTGGGAGGGCACCTTGCATTCAGACAGGTAGCGTGTGAAGAGCCGAGCTAGTGTATTGATGAGTTCTGATGGCAGATTCTTCAGGTGTTCGGGTCTGACTTTGTCTGGGCCTGGTGCTGTTCCCTTCTTTACCAATGAAATGGCATGTCTGATTTCAGAAGGGAGAACGTTGGGAATGACATATCCATCCTGTGCAGTTTGGTATGTGGGCAGGTGGACATGGCTATCAAAGAGATCTGAGTAGAAGTCATGGATAATCTTCTCCATTGCCTTTCTGGAAGATGTGATAGATCCATCAGGGTGTCGGAGGGCAGTCATCTTGGTCTTATAGTTGGCGAAGGACAGGCTGGCGGTGCGAATGCTTTTCCCAACTTCTGATGCATCTTCCAGTATTTCAGCTCTTCTGTCTTTGAGGTCTTCCTTTATGGCTTCTCTGCACTGCTTTGCAAGCTTGGACGTTAGCATTTGGTCGCCTGAGGCTCACGCCTTGCCACGTTGGCGAATGAGCTCAAGAGTTTCTGAAGACAGGCGTCCTTTTGTGTCTTTCTCTCTCTCTGCATTCTTCGCACAATCATGGAGGTGCTGAACCAGTCGGATGTATTCTTCATCGATGTTGTCAATGATGGTATCTTCCCATGTTGCTGCAATGGTGTCAAAGAGTTCCCAGTTGGTGGTCGTTTTGGGAGTTGTCTTCTTGAACTTACAGCCTTTTCTCCCCGTTGCGTGAAGTAGAATTTTGCATGAAGGAGACAGTGGTCTGATCCTGTTTGGAATTTGGGGATGACAGCAACATTGGTCAGACAAAACCGGCGATTGAAGATGATGTGGTCAATTTCATTGTGGAACTGTCCACCACTCTTTGAGAAAAGTGCCCTGTGTATTTCTGTGCTGGTGCCACAACTAGTAGCCCATGCTAATGAGGATGAACAAATGAGCTAAATTTATAGTCCAGTAAAATGCCATAGATACTAGTTAAAAACCCAGACTGGAGAGGGCGAGTAAGGCTCTTGCTTGCACATCGCCGACCTGACTTCAGTCCCAGAAACCCAAATGGTTCCCTGAGCCTCCCCAGGAGCGATCCCTGAACACAGGGCCAAGAGTAATCCCTGGACATGGCTGGGTGTGGCTAAACACAGAAAAAATGTTGGAAACCCAAAACAGACTAACATTGCTTGAGGTCTTACAGTAGATGGTTTACTGCTTTAGTTAAACTTCTGGAGGTGGGGACTTGTAAAAGAAAAGGTGGAGTTCTATCTTCCACAGCATCTTTCAAGGTAATGCTAATTGAATACTTCTTAGACAGGTCCTCAATTTTGTCAGAGAAGGTGGTATGATAAGGTCTTTCAAGAAGTGTTAATACTTAGGAAGAATGTTCCCATAGTGTAAATGAGTTCTGTAGGGAATGGGCAGATGTCCGATTAGACTGATTCTTACAGTCTTACCACTCCAGTTTAATTGGTTTATTAGGCATCAGAAGTATTAGGTTCAGAATAAATACCTGACCTACTTTATTTTTTTTTATTTTTTTTTTTTTTTGCCTTTTGGGTCCCACCCGCGACGCTCAGGGGTTAGTCCTGGCTCTGCACTCAGGAATTACTCCTGGCCGTGCTTGGGGGACCATATGGGATGCCGGGGATCGAACCCGGCTGGCACAGGCTGGCCGCGTGCAAGGCAAACGCCCTACCCACTGGGCTATCGCTCCGGCCGCCTGACCTACCTTCAAGCTTAGGTATCTGGTTTTTCAATTTGCCAATGATGTTGGCATTATTTTTTGCTCCAAATCTAAGTTTCATTCCAGTCTTGCTCTTATTTATATTTTTAATAAGAAAATCATTATTGCATTATCTGTTATCTATTTTATAAAGTTGAATTTTTGGTGAAAAGATAAAAACTGATACATCGGTTTGGAGAAGTAGTACCACTTGACTGTTTTTCCTTACTTTCATCTCTACTTCTTATTAAGTTGAGAATAATTTCATATTGGTCCTCTGACTTTTTAACCCAGGAGTAGGCAGTAGCAGTTCCATAAGCCCTAGTGTTTCTCAGAAAATTCAGAACAGATCAGTGAGCAAATGTAGACGGTTTCCTTCAATGAGCAGATTGTAAGATTCATTGCGCTTGTTGAAAAAGGGTAGTATTGGGGAGTATTAGTGGTGTATGTATTTTGCTGATGAAAGTGTTTTTTTTTAAATTATATTTCTGGTGCACACCTGCTGGACCCTACCCCTGTACTGTCTTTCTAGCCTCTTGATAAGCATTTTCAAAATTGACCTTACTTTAAAGTTCCTTCCCCCACCGCATCCCTTCTCTGGGTTGTATTTCTGTGGTGGTGGTTGTGCTGACTGAGAGTTGCCTCTACGCCTCCCGTGGTGCATGTTTTGGTCACAGAGCAGATGCTGCTCCAGTTGCTTCCATTCCTGCTCTTGGAGCACACACACTCTTGCTGAGGCACATAATTGAGTGCCTGTGGTGCTCACACTTGGTGCTCACAAGGTGGCACTTCTACCTGTGCTCACACCTGTGTGGTCTGGTTAGAAACTGCCTGCAGTGCCCGGATGGCGGACAGCAGAATTCCCTGGCTCAGACATCAGAGCTGCCAGAATTATCTTTTTTTTTTTTTTTTTTTTTTTTTTTTTGGTTTTTTGGTCACACCCGGCAATGCTCAGGGGTTACTCCTGGCTCTGCACTCAGGAATTACTCCTGGCGGTGCTCGGGGACCATATGGGATGCCGGGATCGAACCTGGGCCGGCAGAGGCCGGCCGCGTGCAAAGGCAAACGCCCTACCCACTGGGCTATCGCCCGGCCCCTGCCAGAATTATCTTTAGCACACATGACTCCCAGGGATTTAAACTCAGGACTAGATTCCTGCCACATAGGTGCTTACCTAAGACCCTTTGCTCTTCTTGAACTCGTAATAAGTTAGTTGTCTTAAAACTTGCTATTTAAAAAAGTAGATATTTATAAAATGTTTTCAAGAATATTTTCCTAAAATTGTAATTGTTTTCAAACTAAAAAATTACTAGGCTGATAATCCTTTTTTTTCTGCCTTTTTTTCCTGTTTTATCAATACTTTATAGTGTTCCTATGCTATTATTTTATTTTTTGGTTTTTGGGCCACACCAAAAAGTGATGTGCTCAGGGTTTACTCTTGACTCTGTACTCAGGAATTGCTCCTGTCCCTTAAGACCATGTGGAATGTCAAAATTAAATCCTAGTCAGCCATGTGCAACCGGAGCTCTCTAGTCACTGCACTGTCTCTCCAGCCCTGTATTGATGGGACTATAAACCCCATGAGTATTTTTTTAAACAGTTGCATTTTTCTTTCTTTTTGGACCACACCCAGTTGATGCCCAGGGACTACTTCTCATGGGGCTCAGGTCTGTTAAGTGCCAGGGGCTCAGTTTGGGGTTGGTTACATGCAAGGCAAATGCCATAGCCTATGTACTCTCCCTGGTCCTTACACTGTTTTGATTCTGAAATCAAGATGTTTGCTTTTGTTCCAGTTCATTTGTCTGTCTGTCTGTCTGTCTGTCTATCTACTTATTCATTTATTTATCTTAAGGAACTCAAAGCTGAAGTAGTTAAAAAGAAAGATGTTATCAAGACTAACTTAAAGGGTTTATTAAATCAAAAATATTTTTAAATGACTAGTGAAATTTGTTGCTATGATAAAATACTTATCTAGTAATTTGCTTTAGAATTTGATGCTTTTCAACCTGATTGGCTTGTAGCTTTCTTTCAATGCCTCACATTGCTTCGTCTTGACATAAGTTTTAAATCTTCTGTTGTTTCCTGAATTGGAAAGTGAAGAGACAGGACTGAGAGGTCCACGTGGGTGTTTGTGGTTCAGTTTAGCCTAGGCATGTGGCCAGTCCTCAGCCCCACCATGGTGGTGCCTTTCTTGCCGATGCTCATGTTCCAGATCAGGCTTATCTAGCCCAAGGACTGTCATGGAATGCTGCATTTATTGTTGCTGTTGCTCAATTACCGTTTAGATAATATCTTAGAAAAAGATGCTTTTTACTTTTTCTTTGAGCAAGACTGTAGTCCTTTTTTATTTATTGGCTTCTCCACCCCTCTGGAGGCCAGCATAAAGATGTGAAATCACGGAAATAGAATGGTAGTGAGTTGCAGGTAGGATCATTTTATATGTGGAACTCTTTTTATGTCACTCTCCTGATGGGTGGAGAAAATGTGTCACTGTGAAAACAAATTGGGGGTCTTTTATTTTGACCTGTACAGTTTTCCTTTTATTGAAGCCATAAATAGTATTTTGGAATATTAGTGGTATCTGACGACAGTAGTTAGCGTTGTTCATAAAGCATGAGATATAGTGATTATAAACAGTAACCCTATTGCAGTGTTTCAGAATCCCTTCCTGTGTAAAGAGGCTCTCTGTGGATGTGCTTGCTCAGAGATGCATGAGCCACATCACCTATAAATTTGATTGGGAGCTACAGCAGTAGCGTGAACTGATGGGTAGCAGATTAGAGCTCTGATTAACCATGTGATTCAAAGACTGGGAATATATTGTCTAAGCAAGACTCATCACACGCAATCAGAATTTCAAGTGGTCAGATGGAATTCAAATGTGTTTTGAGGCTTTCCTCCGTTAGTGCCTTAGTGCTTTTCTTCCTAGGTTGCCTTTTTTTCTCAAGCCTTTTCCCCAAAGCTGAAAAATACTTCTTTGATGAATCTGCTCTTACCCTAAAGCTGTCTGTCTGTTATTCATCAGAAAGCAGGTCGCAGTTCAGTGAGCAGAAGAAAAGATTTTAATAGAAGCTGTGCCAAGGGCTGTAATGCATCATTTTAGGGCCCTAATTACATTACAATGACAAATATCAATGGTGACAACAGCAATAACCTACATCCTTTAATGGCTATGCTGGAAAAGGAGTTTGGGCCCCACACCATTAGATTAGACTCAGTTTCAAAACATAGGCCATTAGAAGTGTGTGTCCACAGTGTTATTGGCTGATCACTGAAGCCCAGTGGAAAGGCCTGTAAATAAATGATGCCTCCTAAAGCCGAATCCTCCAGGACAAAAGAGGCAAAATTAGATGACCTTGGAAGCCGCAGCGTTTCGAGGCAACTTTAGCTTTCAAAGTGAGGAACGACCTGCTTAATTTTATGAAATCACACTCACATCCCACCCCCTGCTGCCAATTAGCCTGACCATGAAAACCCATTGGCATGACAACTTAGAGAAATTAAGAAGTCTTTCAAACAAAAGACTTTTAAGGAAGAATTTTGGAAGGTGTTCGTGTAACCTGACCCTATACTCCCACCCTTTTCCATTAGGTCAACATACATGAATTAATAAAACAATTTTTCTTCGTTCTTTTTTTTTGCATTTAACTTTTAGAAAATAAAAGATGCCCATCCTATAATTATTCAGACTTAAACTAGCCTAGGTCCAGAGTTAAAGAGCCAAGTCTTTTATTTTGCCAGATGAGTAAATTTCTTTAGAGTAATTTTTATTGCCTAGACTTAAGTAGGCAAACTAAAGAACTCCGTTTTCTTATGTTCCCACACATTTTTCAACCCTCCTAGCAAGGGACTATTTTATTTGTGTAAACAACATAATGAGGAAAATATGCTTGGCAGATGGTTCTGAGCATTAGAATTGTCAGTTTGGTCTGCCCCAAAGTGTCTCATTATCTTTTATTCTCTCCCCCTCCACCTCTCCCTACAAAAAGGCTTAACAGCCAAATGCCTTTTGAGACATGGTGCTTTCAGTCTGTTGAATGGTACTCTATTTCTCAACTCACATTGGAATTTCACCCCATAACCACTGTGGTATGTTCCTCCAGGTGGAGAGTGGTTTGGTGATTCCCATTGCAGCTTTTCATGGTGGTTTAAGCATTCTTAAAAGATAGCTAAATGCTCCATGGGGCCGGTGCAGTAAATTAAATCAGATCAGCTCAGTTGGGTCCTTATTCACTGATGCTTGTTGGTGCTGGGGTTTTGTCTGTCCTGTTGAGAGTGCAGACTGGAATGGAGAGCTTTGGTTGGAAACTTCATGGTGAGTTTGTGTTTTCCCTTGGCTGGCAATGTTTTGAAGGTGCTGGCATTTAAAAGATTGCATAGCTACAAAGGCAAAGGGTGACTGATGAGAGAAGGAAACCTAGATTGCACAAGTGAGTATCGCTATCATTCTCGTAAAGACTTAGCAAGAAAAGAGTATTTTTGTCCTCTTATGAAAGAAGGAACTGACCCTGGATGGGACTTATTTTGAGATTGTTGCAGGAAGAGTAATTACTGTTTTCTGCATCTCAACACTTCTTACCTGCCTTTTCCCATGCCATCATTAACATATGTTATTTTGTATGTGTGTGCATAAAAACGTGTTTACATGGCAATACAAATCTTCTGGCAATACAATCTTCTGGTAATACAAATTAAGAGCAACATTGGTAAAGCTCTTGGTAGGTAGCTTTATAACGAAAAGGTGGTCCTTTTAAAAAATACTTGCATTCTATTGGTGTAAAATCTCTGTGCTACAAATAATAGGAAACAAAATCTATTCACCTGGGAGATTTTTACACATGTGTTGTAATGTGTTTAATTGGTTAGTCTCCATATATATAACATGCAAATTGCTTTCTGCTAGGATTTCACGCCTCCTGAACTTCACACAGAAAATCAAATATGGTGGGAACATTGGGACACTTTTTTTCGCCACACGTGGCTGTGCTCAGGACCTGGCTCGGGCTCAGGGCTCATTCCTGGTCAAGCTCGGGATATGAGGTGCCAGGGACTGAACCTGGGGCAAATGCCTTAGCCACCAGACAGAAGAAAGCATGATGTTTTCTTAATTGTTTATAGGACTTGTATTAATCAGCTTGTTGGGGTTGGTGAGAGCTTTCCTTCTTTAGAGACTGGGAACTTAGTTGTCAAATCCTCTTGTCTGGGTTGAAGGTAAAATCACAATTAGAGAAATCCAATGAGTTTTGCTAATAAAGAGAAATAGAAATATGAGGAAAAAAACTGTAATTTTACTATCAAAAATGCCAAAAAGTCAAGGTCTTATTAAAAAAAAAATCACTTTATTTTTGGATGAACAAGGGTGCTGTTGAATGCTTTTTGAAAACTGATTCGCAGTCAAGAAAATTAAATTCCTTTTATGTCCTGGTGCTTGAAGGTTGACTCTAAGATGAATGCTGCTTAATAAATTGTGCTATTAATGTGGCACTGTTGTCACTGCCTCCTTTTAATGGGCTTGCTGATGAGAGTTTTCCTCATCCTTAGGAAATATGCCAGCCAGAATATAAAGTGTGTTTTAATATCCTGTTAATATTTTGGGGATCTGTAACCAGCTGACTGTTCTCTTTATTGCTTTCTTTTCTCCCAATCCCCTGCCCCCCTTTTTTTGCAGGCAGAGATTGTCAAGAGACTGAATGCGATTTGCGCTCAAGTCATCCCCTTCCTGTCTCAGGAGGTAAGACACTTGTTTCAGGCACTGGCTCCAGGTGCCATTTCAGTGACTTTGGATGCTGACTGTTTGGCCTTGTTAGTTCCTTGATGTTTTGCGCTGGTCATGTCTAAGATGTAGTGTTAGTATTCCAGCTTCTATACCTTATTCAGAAGATCATCGTTGTGTCTACACAATAGGCAATTTTCTAATAAGCTAAACAAAATTCAGTTGCTGTTTTGCTTTCAAGCACTATGTGGTGTTGCCCAGAGTAGTACCATGGCATCATGACTTCGAATAGGACCAGTTGAAAATTCCCGGAAGCAGCAGCTCCTTTCGCATTTTGTTATCGGGCACTAAAAGTCTGCAAAAGGACCTATCATATACACAGGTTTTAAATAGTGAGTTAGTTGCTTTTTAAAAACTTCCTTATTTCAAGATGAGGTCTTTGTTTCTGTGTACTTGGGAAAACAACATGCAGAGCGAACTTAGCTGCAATTTTCTAAAGGACAGAGGTCTTCACCCATTGCCAAGCCCAGCGGGCAGCTTGCTTGCATTCTCTCGCGTATCGCCAGTGGAGGATGAACGTGGTGTTCCCAGATGTGCACCTGGGGTAATGAGGAGATACATTTCCAGCCAGTAATTGCCTGTAGTAGTTACAAAGTAGAAGTGAAAGTGGAGGAAAGAGAATTTTTGCTACCAAATTACAGCCCTTTCATTCAATCTGGTAGGATCAGCTTGAAGAAGCTCATGGAAAATGTGTTTTGCAGCTCCAATGCTTTGTGATGTGAGGAAGGTTTGGAGGAAATTCCTAGGTGTACAGGACTTACCTATAAAATTATTAACATAATGGGAGACTAAAATTTAGCTTTGAGCCTAGGAGGAACTATCATTCAGTGCAATATTGTTAGAGAGGAAAAAGGTTTCATTGAAAAGGATACCTTTCAAAACAGGAGACTATTAGGATTGCATCTGTATGTTTCTTTGAAAAGGAGGTTTTCAGAACAGAAAGTCTCTCGTCTTGAGGCAAAGTAACATCACCCAGGAGTTGCTTATTTATTTCTCTTCACAAAATAATTCTGTAACAGAGGTCCTTTTAGTCTGCATTATCAGATTGGGTGTAAAAATGCAGAATTCCACATCATAATTAATGAATTGGGATTTCACCAAAGTAAAAAAGTTACTCGTGTGTGTGTGTGTGTGTGTGTGTGTGTGTGTGTGTGTGTGTGTTTTCCTCCCCTTTGGTTCTTTATGTGTTTTGTGTCACCTCTCTTAAGCATGTCCTCCTTCTGCCTGCCGTGAGCCTGTGCTGACACTAGCCTGTAGCCAGTGAGTGTTTTGGGTATTTTGTAGCGTGCACAGATACTAAAAAAAAATCTGTGGAAACTCGCGTGGCTTCTCTTTTGGTCTGAACAGGGTTAGACCTCAGTACCTTGGTACCTTTCACGGAGCGTATAATCAATCCCACAGGTGTGCTAATATTCAAACTCGGACTTTAGTTCATTCAGATACTCTTCAGGATCTAACAAAAAAGGATTCATTGTTTCCTGCCTTCAGCTATGACCACAAAGATACCACCCACTGTATTCCCATTTACCTATTTCTACTCAGGATTTGCTTCTGACTAGGTTTGCTGGTGTGGTAAGGCAAGTCCAAGAGGTCTATTTGCATTTCTTTAGAAGCCTGGCTATCTGGCTCAATCCCACATAGACGAGTGTGTGTTCCTTCCTGCTGAAAGCAGCTCTGCTCCATGAGTGTGGAACCTCCGGTCTGTTGTCCTGCTGTTCAAGGTCAAGGGAAAAGTTGAGTTGACCCCACTCGACCTACCTCTGCAGTCTACCTCTAAAACCTTGTGTAGTTGTGGGTCCAACTTATTCCCATGGCATTTGAACAGGATCTCGGGGGGGCTGTGTTCCAAGTGGAAGGATGTGGTGTAACTGATTTGCTTTTTCGTGCCCCCTTACCCCCCCCCCCCGTGATTTCTGTAGTTTGTATGAGTAGACCCAGTAGGACCAGAGTGTGTAATGCTCATGGTGCCGAGCAAGACTGGAATCAACTGGCTGAGACGCTTGTGCCCCTTAGAGGAACGCAGCAGGTCCTGAGAGATGCTGGCAACTTCTTTGGCTTCAGGCTTCAGGCACATTATAATCTCACCACTGTTTATTTCCCCAGTAATTCTTGATTCATGTGTAATGAATGACCCCTGTCATGATTTTCTAAACCTTGATTCTGAGTATATCTTTTCTTCTATTGACTTTGGCTTCTACTTGGCTCTTTTTGTCAGTTTCCTAAGGTGTGTGTGTGTATCTTTCAGTGTGTGGGCCACAGACGTGTTTGTTCCTGTCAAACCCAGGCCTTGCTGATGTTTTGTGTCTGAACATTGCCCACCTTGTTTTCTCTTCTGGGCACTGGGAGTCTCAGACTCCTGGCCATACCCTGAGGCCAGATGGACCCTAATCTGGAGGGAGGGAGGAGGCTGCTGATTGGAGGAAGATGAATTCTATTTCCCCTCTCTTCAGAGGCATGGAAAATCACTCTGCATGGCTGCGAGCGTCACTCGGTGCCAGAGCCCTGAAGGACTTCATCTGATCCTTTAACACCGACTCCGTGTGAGTCCACTGCCAAACTGGCGCAGTGGACTTGGAATTTATTTTAAAATGTTTTTACTTACAAATTAAATGATTACACTCAGAGGGAAAAGCCTCTGAAGGAAGACTGCCTAAGCTGTGGGCACTAAGTAGTTGGTGTATTTGGAGTTTGACAGATACTGCAGGTAAATTTTCATGTTTGAGTGAAGTCTGGTGTGGTCTTCTTTCTGTGGGGGGGGGGGGGTGGGGATGGAGTCGATGCTTCTTTTCTTCTGCTTTGGGTGTTTGGGCCTTACGGAGTTTCTTTCTCAGAGCTTATTCCTAACTCCTCTGAGATCAGGTGGGGCTCAGGGAACCTTATGTGGGCTGGGAATCAAACCTCTGCGCACAAGCAGGGGTGTTGGTGTGGGGCAAAGGTGGTTTTTGGGTCACGCCCAGTGTTTGCCCAGCAGCTACTCCTGATGCTGGCTGTATTCTCAGCGGTCACTCACTCCTTTCATTGTGGTACTGGGATCAAACTGGGTTGATTGCATGCAAGGCAGTTGTCTTAACCTTGTACTCTCTCTGGCGCTGAAGAAATCTGTTTTTCATTTTAACTCCCAGTGATGATTAATATAGCTGTTTCATATGGCTTGGATCTAGTCTACCACATTTACTAAAATAAGGCATATAGAAAGGGAGGGTAGTGATTAAACATAGCTTTTTAACTGCAAGACTCTAGAAATAATTTGTATAACAGTAACCCAAAAGAATTTGAAGTGTGTCTATGTTCAGAACACTCAACAAAAAGAGAATTTCCCTGTTTGACTTTATTAAGATATTTTTAAATTGCAGATAGTATATATAAATGATGCGCTATTTCACTCAGACCTGACCTATTCCAAAGTCCCCAGCATTAGAAAGACTTCAGTCAATTCTTGAAGTTTAAGTGAATCACTTTTAAGAATTGTTAAAATTTCAGTATCCCCATCCCAGGATATAAAGAAATTTAGTGAGGGAATCTTTACTGACAGAAACTGTTTGATCTCATCTTCTAGCTGTTAGGAATGGAGAAGTCTGGCCTGTGTTCTGCGCCCTTCTGATTTCTCATTTCAAAGGCAAATCTCAAACAGTAAGCGGGAATTTTCTTTGCTCCCTGTGCCATTGGCAGAGGAGAAACACATCACCACTCCCTGTTGAAGTAGCAGGAGCTGCAGGCTGAGGATAGTTGCATCTGGGTGGACTTGGGATCTACCTGGGACAGGGTATTTGACTTTATAAGACATTCGAGCTGAAGAGCTATTAGTTGTTTGCCTGCCTTGACCTCAGTTTCCTTGTCAGTACAAGGAGTCTAGTAATGGAGCACATGCCATCATTGTGCATATCCTTACAAGTTAGCACATAGCTAGCACCTTCTTGTTGACTGGGGGCTATACTGGCTTCGGATAGAAAGGTAGAGCTTCTGAGTTTGTTTTTCAGACCTAGAGCCAGCCCTCCCTTCCCTTTTTTAATCAGTGCCTTTTGGAAGTTTATGATCATCTTACTCTGTAACATCCTTACAGAGGGAAAAAGTGTAAATTAAAACTGAACAAGAGGATGGTGAAATATCTAAACCTCAGAAATTAATTCCACGAGTGATGTATCTCTTAGTTCAAAACCTTAATTTCACAATTCAGCAAACCTCTGTTACTCCCCCATCAGAGAGCAGAGATCTTAGAAGGGAGTTGTTTAGGGTGCTCTCAACAGTGTTTCCCCAAAAGGAAAGGCCATTTTAGAGAGATTTGTCTCACTCACAAAGCTGTCTAGAAAGAGCCTTCTTGATTAAGGTCATGAGCCATTTTTTCAAAATCCAGGTCCCTTAGCTGAAGTTGGTTTTGTTTTTCCAATGAACTTTCTGCATCAACAGTATCAGGATAAAACTTTCCTTACAATGTAATGGGGAAGCCAGTAGTAATGACTCCCCAGGTCTATTCCCAGGCCTACCCCTCCCACGAGTTTTAGAACTACGCCTTTTAAGCCATTGTAGTGTGGATTAAAACTGTGTTCTACTCATTACACCCTGGCAGCTAAGCTTAGAATCATTTCTGTTCATCTAGAATCAGAATAGGCCTGTTTACCACTTTGGGGAAATTGATCTGTCTGAGCTATTTTAATTTGCATAGAGATTAAAAGCAGGTAGAATAACTCTGGTTTTCTAATGTCTTAAAATTTAGAGCACTTGAATAGTTAGTACCAGTTTTCCCCCTCTTTGGAGGAGATGGGTTCTGTTTCAGTTTGTTTGGATCCCAAGACGTTTTGAGTGGAAGATGGACTTAGTGAAAATGGGGAAGGCTGATAGCTGTGTAGCTTTTCTGTGAAGGTAGCCAGGCTGCTATTGGGCAGTTGGCATCATGTAGATTATCTTTTAGCAAGATGGATGGCCCTCATTTTTCTTTTTTGGTAACCAGTAAGTCTTGTGTCTTGTCTTAACTTGAGCTATCTATATCTATATCTATATCTATATCTATATCTATATCTATATCTATATCTATATCTATATATATATATATATGTATGTATGTATGTATGTATGTGTGTATATATACATATATACACACATATTTACAAATACATGTAAATATATATGCATATATATATTTACTGATATGTATATTCAGCAAATATATATTTGTGTTATTTATATAAATATATGTAGTTATATATAATTTCTTATGTTGAGTAGAACACTTTTCTTGGCTGAGAGTGGGATGCCTGCGTTATAGGTTAGTTAGTAGGGTACATGCAGAATGTAATGACCTCACTAGATCTTTGAGGGCTTTCACAGAGATCAATGGAACAGTGTTTCCCATAAGATAAAAGCTTGTTTCTCTCTACGTAACAGTTCGTATTTAAATTGCTCTCTGAACTCCAGTTGTGTCTGTATTGATATTTATCCTGCCCAGCCCTGCCATGTTCTGCTCCAGCCCACAGGAGGGAGAAGAGAGAGAGAGCATATGTATGTTAACAGCATATGTGGGGGGTTACAATTTTGCTGTTTTGTAATGACCAAGGTCCGTAGCTAGTTTTTTGTCATTCAGTGCAAGGAAGAAGTATGCTTCCCTTCTCTTCTTGCTGTTTCCTTTAATTCTGTAGGGAACGTTCATCCTGCTCCTTGAGCGAACTAAGAGCAGCGGAGAATTGTGAGACCAGAAGAACCCTGTGGTCCGGTGCTCTCAGTCATGTTACAACAAGCTTGTGGGCTTAGATTTACGAATCTTGGTTTGATGAATGAAGGAAAGAATTCCAAAAATTCTTTGGACCACGTTTAAAAATAATGCTATGATTTGGGAGGGGAGTTTGGCCTCACCGGTGATGCTGGGGACCATGGATGCCAGGAATTGATTGAGGTTGGCCACATACAAAGCCGTACCTCCTGTGTGACCTCTCTGGTGTGGATATTAGAGTTCTAAAAAGGGAAGACTAAGAATGAATATTAAAAGCTTCTATTTCCTTACTTTTCTAGGGGAAAACTAAACACCCTTATTTGAATACTTTTTTGGTGCATATTTAAACTTGATATGTATTTAATTGCTGTGGCATTTCTGACGAGTAGTATGAAGTAGTCTGTTTTTCCCTGCCCTCTCAAAAAACACAAAACAACTGTAGGTTTATTTGTATACTCAGTTTCTTTTAAATGATGGAAAATAATACACAATTATAGAATAGTGATAAGCATGTGTTTAAATTTTAATTGCAGTAGGGTCCAATAGTTTGATAATGAGAGTTTCTATTTTGAGCATGAAGATATCTGTAACTTTCAGTAGCTTTGGTGGGAAAGGGGGTGTCTCCCAAGAAGTGCTAGGGGTCTCGGGGCCACTCCTGAAGGTCTCAGCTAACTGGACCTTGTGCTAAGATGTGAGGATGAGCTGCTGCTTGGGACCTGTGTGCTGGGTACTCTCAGGGCCACTCCGGAAGTGCTCAGGGACCTTCAGAGCCATCCCAGGCAGTGCTTAGTGGGCCATGTGGTCTAGAGATTGGACACAGGACACTGCTTGGCCTCTGTACTCACTTTCTGGCCCTGATTCGTTTAATTTTATGGAAAACAAACTTTCCCACTCTGTTAGGAGATATAGGTATGTTTCAAATGCTTCTATTTGTACTGGGTTAAGAAGGTACTGAGTTTTCAGAAGCACATTTTATGTGTATAGAATAATTTGTAAAGTGGAAGTTGGAAAAGATCAGGCACTTTTGTATTATGCCTAAGGGAGGAAATGAACAAAATACAGTGGTTACATGCACCGGTGGTAGGATTCTCGCCTCATAATGGCACCAGGTTAACTCATCTTATTGCATGTTAACTTTGTGAGGAATCAATGGCTTGTGATAACATGATTTGATGTAGGAGAACTTGGCGCAAATCACAAGAGATCCTTAATATGTATGCAGTGACATCAGCATGGTCAGCCACCGAAATTGTTCATTAAGTGCTGGCGGCCTCCAGGGTACGTCTGCTTCCCTGTCAAGGCTGTTTCCTCAGTGTGGGGAGGTGTTAGGGCAGCATCGTCTTATCAGGTGACCAGTGTCCTCAGCTGGCTAGTAGACTTTACTGGGCTTTGGAGAATTTGGTCCATGTTCTGACAATCCTATTTGTCTAATGACAAAATAAAAAATACATTTATTTTGTTCTCATTTAATGCTGAGGCTCCAGGGATCATGATCCTATCCCATTTTCTATGCTTGACTGATTGGTTTGTTTAGCAAACACTGGGAGGGTTGGTAAGACTTAAGGTAGCCCTTCTTACTTACTTGCCCTCAGGATGTGAACTTGTGCCTTGAAGGCTTAAATGCAGGCTTCTTCCCAAGTGCAGCAATGCCGGCCTTTATCTGCCTGTGTCTGAACAAAGAGTGTACACTGGAGAAACTGACTCATTTCTTTCAGCTGATGATTAGATTGTTAACACTAGAGCTGAGCTTTAAAATACTGTTCCATACTGTGGCCACTGCTATATTTGTTACTGTTAATTAGTTAATAAGGGTAAAAATTCTGTTTCTCAAACACATTAGCCACATTTCAAGTGCTCAGTGTTCACCCAGGTGTGTCTAGTGGTTACCATGTTACTAGCACAGAAAGAGTATGTTTCCAAATTTATTCTGTTGGAAAGCGTTGAACATGAGCAACTGTGTTGTTGTTTTTGAGCCACACTAGGAAATGTTCAGGAGTTACTCGGGCTCTGCACTCAGATATTTACTCCTAGCCATGCTTGGGGGTTCAAACCTAGGTCAGGTGTGTGCATGACAGACACCTCTGTACTGTAACTCTGGAGCCAACTTTCTGGGTATCAATGGAGAGTGATCTACAAGTGAGTGAAAATGTAGAAGCCCAGAAGGTCAGTATCAGGCAAAGGACTTGTGCATCACTTTGCAAGGTGTGAGTAAGAGCTTCAATCCCAAGTTATGCATTCAAAATGCTTGAGGGTGTAGAGGGTTGGTCCCGCCTACAGATTTATCTTTGTGATATCAAACTCAAGAACATCTGCAGTTGAGCAGATTTTAGCCAATTAAACCAGGTAGGTTTCTTGTTGCTATCTTTTTTATTTAGTTATGCCAGGTTTTTTTTTTTTTTTTATGGGGGTTTAACAACATTTCTTGGTATACTGTTTAGAAAACATTGAGATAAATGTAAAGGTTGTTTCACTAAACTTACTGTTTAGTAAGTTTCACTAAAGTTGCTGAAAAGTTTTAGTCAGAATTTAGCCTGGCTTCTGTGTGCATATGGAGTGTAACCAACTTGGAATATTCTATCTAGGCACAGTGACCATGCCCAGAGGAATTACTGGAAAGATGAGTGGCCTATTTCAGATACCCGGGGTTATTTAATCTGGAATAAAGATAATTGAAAACATGCTTTATGTTATTTTCAAATCATAAACTGTCTCCGGGGGAGGGGAAAGGCAAAACTGGGTCAGAGCATTTGGAAGACCTTACCGGGGGTAGATGTCTCCTTAATGTTAGGATCTGATTCCCCAAGATAGAATAAAGTTCTCTGTGCAGTAGAGAGTTCCATTTCACAGAGGGTGATCAAGGCTGAGGATTTTGGGCTTGACAGAGATTTATGTGTTGGCTGGAGTAATGATGCCCTCTAGTTGGTGCTTGGTGCTGTGGTGCTCCCCTCCCTACTCCAGTGTTTCTGTTTAACCCTAGCAGCTTTTAGGAATGTCCTGTAGGCATTTGGAAGGCAGTCTTTTTTTTTTTTTTTCTCAGTTGTTGGTTGGTGGTGAGTACTTGGAGCATTATTGTCTAGATGGGTCTTTTCACCCTTAAAGGCCATTTCCAGTTTTGAGTAGTGACTTTGATGTTCTGTCCTCTCCTGATTCTTCTTGGTTGGTGGGGCACATGCTCCGTGTTCAGTCATAAATGTCTTCGCCTTGGAGTGTTTTCTTAGCCCTTACGCTGTTCTCCCTTCAGTCTGGTTTATCCTCTGCTTAGCTGCATTTTCGTATTTCCATTTTAGCCAAAATGCAGAACTGATGGTCTGCTTAAGTGTTTTCAATAAAAGAAGCCCTACCAGGCTAAAGTCCAACTTCTCTGCACGTCATGCACAGCCCTTGGCTGTTTGGCCTCCCTCCTAATTTACAGATTTTACTTCTCATTAGTATGTGATTCTGTAAAATGTGTTTAGACTAATTGCAAACTACTTTGTGTCCCTGCTTTGGTTTTTCTTTCTCTCTCCTCTTTGGAAACCTTCTGAATCAAACCTGCTTTATCCATCCAACTTGACCCTTCCCTCTCTGCCCATACAGCTCACCTTTGAGAGACATTCCTTTCTTTCTCCTTCAGAGACGGTACCGAGGATGCTCTCTGTGCACTCACAAAGACATTTTTTTGAATTAGACATTTGCCTGATAAGTTATTGAATAGTATTCTGTAATTTTCTTCATGGAAATTAACTTCTAGTTGTACTTGTGGAGTCTCTTAAGTGTCATTAATTCACTGACTTGTTCATTTTCTAGTTTGTTTTCTCCCGTAGTATCTGGTGTACAGCAGGTACTTAATGCATAAATTAATGGGTGAAAGTAAAGCCTCCTCCGGTGCCTGTTTCTTTCTTTCTTGACTTCAGTTTGTGTTATTTTCTACCTTCCTTTGTTTTAAGGTGCTCTGAGTTTTGTGAAGAGTTGGGCATTATTTCATGCTCGTTTTGCACATGCCTGGAATAGTAAGGCTAAGAGACCCAGTTCATTTTTCACATGTCTTTATTACCCCTATCAAAAAGCAGAGAATTCCCTAGAGACCAGAGAGCACCATATGTTTTGCATGCAGGAGGCGTGAGTTATATCTGGCCTTGCAGTTTCCTGGAGCACCCAATGCAGTTCACAGGGTAGTCCCCGAGCACCAGGGAGTAGGCCTCAACCCGTCTCTCCCCCAAACCAAACCAAAAAGCTCCCCACCCTCAACAAAACCAACCTACGCTGTATGCATACTTTAAAAATTATTTTTACTACAAGCACCACATCTGTTGCCAGGCCTCAGAGCTTATGAACATGGTAGCTATTGTCGTTATGAACTCACACTGCATGCCAGCTTGTTGGAGTTACCATCAGCTTAAATGGTTTTAATCTTTTCTGATAGAAAAAATATTTTATTGCTTTTCCTGAAAAATGTAATTTCATAGGGACTGGGCGATAGCTCAGTGGTTCAAGCATAAGCTTGATATTTGGAAGGCCCAAGTGGTCTCAAACCAAAAAATAATTTATAAGATGAAAATAAATAGGCAGATAGTTTGATTAATAAGATTTGATTTTATTGGCCTCTTTCTGCCTCCACCAACTTTGTGTTTGCTAATATGTTTTTATTAGATATAATTTTTCATCATAAAATCTACCCATTTAAATAGACATCTCTGGGATTATTAGCAAATTTAGAATGTATAGCTGTAACCAGTCTTTCCTATGGAAAAAAATAGCAAATTGCAGCATTTATCTTTTGAGCCTCACTTTCTTGTAAAATAAGATGGGGCTGGAAGAAAATTAAATGACAAACATATTTCCTAGGTATACTGTGATACATTTGATCGCTTAAAACAACAGTCCTGCACTTTGGAGATTAGAAATCTGAAATAGAGATATCAGTGGGACAGTTTCTTCTGAGAGCCCAAGGGGAACCTTGACCTGCTTATTCCTAGTTTCTGGTGTCTCCTGGCAAAACTTGTTTCTTGGGTGTGTCTGTATCACACTGTTCTCTACCTCTAAAATTCTGATTCACTGCACTAAAAGAATAAATAATGGTATTATTTTCTTGTTTGTTCTTTCACATTCTAGTTAGAGACTCAAGCATCTTCTTTCAACTGACTTATTGCTGTATTCCAGTGGCATTTTAGTTGGTGATACCTGCGGGAAGTTCATGCTGGGGCTCGTACCTGAGTGAGAGCTTGAACAGTAAGAGAAGCCAGAGGATTTGTAGCCTTCTGCAGATTTACTGGGGTGGAAGCAGGAAGAGGGAGAAGAACAGATCTGGAAGGGGAAGACAGAAATGGGGGAAGATATGGAGATGGTGTGAAAGCCTTCATGGTTCTGAGAAGATCCTGAAAAACTTGTCCCATTTTCTAAGTCAGATTTTTATTTATTAAGGTTTAAATGTGGGTGTGTCTAAGCCAGATTTTTATTTATTAAGATTTAAATGTGTGTGTGTGTGAGGAACACTTCCTATAAGACTGTTTACAGCTTACAGAGTACTTTTGGCTATGGCCTGAGGTATTTACCTCTTTTTTTTTTTATTGTTCTGTTTTCTTCCTCTGAGTTTTGATTTTCACCTGGTGCATGCACAATGCTGTGGTGTGTTATGTTTGTGGTTAAGTCTGGTTAGTTCTGGCATTTTCAGAGCAGAGAGGAGACATAACTTGCCTTAAAGAACGTCTGTTTACAAAGGTCTTCAAACAGCAGTTGATTCATGATGGCAAGCAAAAAACAGGGAAGCAGAAACTTGAATTGCAGGTCCAGATGTGGGATAGCCAGCCCATGACATTGCCTTGAGAGAAAGAGACAGAGTACATCGTGACGTCTGTTATATCGCAGCTCTTTACTAAGTTTCTGGGGTTCCTAATAAGCATGCTTGACTTAATGTCAGAAATTGGGCAGAATGGTAGCCCAGTTTCCCGAGGCATCTTTACTTAGCTTGGGAGTTGGAGGCAACTTGTGAAGCCAGAGTTGAACAATGTTTATGGGAGAGAAGCCCTAACTTGGTGTACTTCTATCACTGGGTCATGGAACTGCTTTTTGAATGCTTAATATAGACATTTCAGTGATAACATAGGTAAGTTAGTCATACTCCAAAATGGTATAGAGCAAAAGCTTCAGTTTTTGATGAAATGATTGAATGTGTAAGAGGAAAGAATGAAATGTGTCAGATCTGTTTTGTGGTCCTTTACTGTTAGGTTTTCTGGAAGTTTTGAGCTGCTGTTGGTGAATTTAAGAAAGTAAGAAGTGGACTATTCCATTATTCCATGGAAATTTCTGTCCGTAAACTTACACTTGAGTTGGTACCAACATTGTTGTTTCTACCTTTGTTTTCTGCAGCAGAAGCACCGCCAGCTTTCATTACTTTTTGACAGCCAGTTGGTTTTAAATTTAAACATGAGCTGTGTGCTTGGTGCATAGTAGGTGCTCAGTGAATCATCAAGTCGACTTCGAGGAAAACGACAATTACTGACTAGCCTATTGTAATCAAAAAATACATCGACATATGATTTTTATATTTGTATTCCCGTTAGTCATGGGCATAAAATATACTTCTTTTAAGAAGCCAAGGAAAAATACCACACGAAGATAACTAGTTTCCTCTCCCCACATGCTGCATAGCTGGGAGGTGGAAATAGTGGTCATTCTGGTTACTAGCGCAGTGCGTTTTCTAGGAGGGTTTGAAATTGTACTTTTTAACTGCTGCTGACATCCATTGCTATTGGAGGTATGAAACAGTGTGATAGATGAGAGCGATTCACAACTAAATCTCAACTGATACTTCTCAGCCACACAGGAAGGAATGGGAGTCCCGTTTCATAGCAGCGTTCCTTTAGCTTTAATTCACCAGGCCAATTTGAAAGAGGCGTAGAAGGACTGAATTTCAGCTTGGTGGACACTGGAATGTTTAAGTTTGTTTAGAGTCCTGGTGACGTTTGGGAGGCACTTGCCGTGGATATTTGTTTAGGTCTGTATATGAGATCCTTCATGTTGCAGGCAGAGATTTATGTGTTAGTATTTCAGATATTACATACATTCCTAATATTAGTTCTTGCTCATTCTCCTTACTACTAAGTCCTGAGAAGAGGACTCCTTATCCAGCCTTGTAGTTTTCAAAAATGGGAAAAAACCTTAAAATGGTAGATATTAAATTTATAATAAAAATTTTTAATTTGTAGATACTGGTTTTTCTGTCACATTTAAAAGAAAACCCGAAGTCCTTAAACTTCCCTGCTAGGGAGAGTTGTACTTTTCTTTTTTTAAATCTTTCAAGTGAGTAGCCTTTAATAACAGATTAAAGTGTTCAGTAAACACTGTCCTAGACATTTAGTCATCTACGCCCAAGGCTTGTGTTTAAAACATGGAGCACCCCTAAATCCTGTTTTGCATGTAATGGGAGTTAGAGGACATATTAGGAAAAGCTGTTCTTAACTGACTTAACTGACAGAAAACAAATAATTGTATTCTGTTTCTGATCTTCATTTATAGCACCAGCAACAAGTGGTGCAGGCTGTGGAAACGGGCCAAGCAGGTGACCATGGCAGAACTGAACGCCATCATTGGGGTACGTGGCCTTTCCGTTTCAGCTCTCACTTAGTGTTTGTCATCAGTTCTCTCGCTCTGGCTTTTTAAACTTTATTCCATTGAAGGGACAAAAGCAATAGAAAACCACAGAGTGAAATTAAGCACTTTCTCTTTAATCTCATATGCAGTTCAGAAACTTGGAATCAAATTTTCACCAATTCAAACAGACATTTTCCTGAAAATTCCCCTAAGGATTTTGGATAGACCCTCTCATAATGTTTCTTTCCTTTGCAATCAGCCTATTACTACTCTGTGCTAGATAAAAAAGATAGATTGTCATATGTTAAAATGACCTCATTTCTTTTATCTTTCTTCAAATGATCATATAGTATCTTAATATCTTTTTTAGTGAAATAAAACATGCAATTTTGCATCCTGGTGCTGTTCTTCCTCCCTTGACATGAGTGATTCTTCACAACTAGTGTCCAATTATAGTAGAAATAGCTGATGAACTATATCTTTTTGAAAAATCAGTGGCCCAGTAAGAAATTCTTCCCTTGTGATAATGGTGCATTAATGTTGCATTGGCAATTTTGTTGGAATCTGGAAATTTGGGCAGTCACTCCAACTCCATTAAATTTTTTTTTCTCTCAGGTTAAGGTAGCATATAATAAAAATGAGGTGCTAAAATTTGGAAATAATGAAGGAAGGAAATCTGCCCAAAGAGCACAATCCTCACATCTCTAGTATTGCAGCTGTTACTGGCAGTTCTTCCCTTATTCTAATGAAGACACTACAACTATACTTTCCTTTCTGATCCCCTCCACCCAATACTTTCTATTGTGCACACAAAAATCTTTTCTCCCCCCCCCTTTGGTATATCAAACGCACTTTGAAATGCTAATTATCCCATTTACTTTCATTAAAATTCCAATTGCTCCGTGAAGATGCTGATAAGGGTCGCCTGATAATCAATGTGAAGTGAGGCTGTCTCTTCAGTCTTTCAGCAGGGAAATCAGAACCAGGTGACACCTACAGCCTTGGAGCAGTGGCCTGATGAAAGATTATTTTTTAATGGGCTTTTCCGAGCTCCAGTTTGGGTACCCTTGACCACAAGAAGAAACAAAAACTAGTAAATTAGATGACAGAGTATGTAGAAAAGAGTTACCTTTATTTCCTCAAGAAAGCAAGGAGCAGCTGAACCAGACGGAGCCTTCTCGGCCACCTTGTCATTCATTTCTCCAGTCTGGATGGGGGAGATACGAGGATGAATGCTCTTACTTCACAGTTTTTATTTCCTGGCGCTCCAGAAGCAATAGTCTATAAATAATCTTAAAAGTTGAGAAAGCTTTCATTGTTTCACCTAAAATTTCATTTTCGGCTTCATGGTTTTACAGTATTGAGAATGGTTGGGTTTTATTCCCGGATCATTCCGAGTTAGGCACAGGTGTCTACGCTGTGCTGGGGTTTGTGTTCCATTGGACAGGGCTGGGTTCCTGAATCCCTGTTTCTCATCCACTACACTGTCTGCTGTGTAGGAAGGAGGAAAGAGTGGAGCAAGAATTGTGGGAGCTGGAAAACGTGTAGGCCCACTTCTGGCTTAGTGTTTACTGACTGCGTGAACTTCTGGGGTTAGCTGCCCTCCGTTCTGCCTCACGTCTGATTGACCGGAGCCTTTTCTAGGAAGACGTAATGTTTTTCTGGATCTTTTCCAAGTCTTATTAGTTACTGTCTGTACAATGAAAAGATGAAATAAAAACACATCTGTTTTATGTTGGGTGTTGTCTTAATATACCAGGGATCTTATAAAATCAGAACAAGTTCCCTTCACATCAAGAGTATTTTTAACCCAGTTTTATGTCTATTTCATTTTTACATGCTTTGTTTTGAATGGAATAGCAGATTGCCTTTTCTCAGGAAAAGGATGATTTATTGCACTGTAGTCAAGTTACTGACAGGCAGATTTTGTGTGTGTGTATATATATATATATATATATATATATATATATATATACATATATATACATATACATACATACATATATGTGTATATATACATATATACACATATATGTATGTATATGTATATATATGTATATATATACATACATGCATACATATATGGATTTAATTATTAAAGCTAGTTTAATTTTGTGACCTAAAAACTTGAAGAACTCAGTAGAAATTCAGAGCAGCCTGTATTGTTCTGGTTGGATCTGGTGAGAATTGCCAACTATTTGTATCTGAGCTGAACATGGAGTAAAAGTCACATAATCCGACTATTTCAAAAAAGATTATGGAAATTGGAAAGCAAACGCAGAAGTGTTGCACACCCATAAACCAGGCTAGAAGGAAAGAGGCCAGTTTCAAATTCACTGGCTCCTAGTTCCTAGTCACTTGCTCTTTTGTTCTGACTCTTTGTTTCAGCCCTAGCGGTGTCAGAAGGCCAACAGTTTTCTTAGTTGTAGCATGATGACTTTGAATACACCTGTTCTTCTGTGCACCTTTGGATCTAGTGGTGATTTGACCTGCTTTCAGAAGTGATCAGGGGTCAATTTTAGATTTTCATTACTTCACTTCTAGAATGTAGCCACAGTGATACTCTGTAGGAGAGACTCTAAATCTCCCGCAGACCTTCATTTATTTATCCCTGCCTGTGTATCTGTTTTATATGTGTGCACACCATCCATATTGGCACTAATGTTCCCAGATTTAATGAAATCTGATGAAGCACCTTTTTTAACTCTGCAGTATTATTCTACCTTCATTGGTAAATGAGCCAAACCAGTGATCCATGCAGTTTAAATGCAATATGCTGAAGTGAGCCCAAAACCTGGAGAGGCGGCTTGTTCTCTTGACAATGAGCTAGTTGTGTTTAATGGAATGAAACACAGTTATAATGATTTCTTTCACAGGTCATGTTCAGTTTAAAACTGTTGATAGATTGAAATAAGTTAAATATCATTTATCTTTTACTTATAAGGGGAAAAGCCAGGAAAACTCCTGTGTTTTCTATGGTTAATATTTTGTGTTTATTTCACATTGTTTGTATTTTTGCATTTCCTTGAAGCTTATTTGAAACTCCCCAAATCAGCTGAGGGAATGTTATGTTTCTAGTTTGATTTTGTCATATGTTCTTCTAGCCACTGTGTTTTTAAATTAGAATCTCTGTGAGATCACATTGTTGGAACAACACAAGATTGTAGTATTAAATCAGTAATATGATCTAATTAGAAATGATGTTTTCATTTCCTGTATTATTAAATTGAGTCATCTGACTATCTTATAAAATGCTTTTTTGAATCCATTACACTATATAATCAGCACATGCTGTGTGAATGTGGTTATGCTTAATAAAGGAGACTGGCTTGGAACCTTATAAGAGTTTTACCAAAGACACTAATAGGAAAAGTTTTGTTAATACTAGCATTGGAAAGGAAAACGTTTTGCCTGTCAAAACCAAATTATTTTTACTTTTTCTGTTCCTTTGATCCCTTCCCCCTCCTTTTAAAACCTAACTCTTGAAGGGATAAATGATAGAAAGATGCACATTTTTATAAAAAGCACACCCCCTTAAAAATTCTTAAGAACAGGTATGCCTTGGTGTTACAGGAAAATGCAGTTTAGCACAAGAAATGCTGAACCTCAATTTTTAGCAGTGACATTTTAATGATAGGAAGTCTGCAAAATTATTTGCCATCAATTGTGAAGGCAATAACAAGCCTTGGTGGTTTTTCACACTCTCTGTGTTAAGTGCTTTCAGAATGACAGCGTAAACTGTGTTAGAGAACTCCAAGGAAGTAAAACTGATTAAAATGTTCATGCTTGAATGGTGCTGATGGAATAGTTCATTTGGACTTTCTCTACCTCCTGCAGCTCAAGCTGAAATATTAAAATTCAGTGGATTTAAATCTCTCTCCTCTCAGCTCAGGAAAAAAACATTACATTTTAATAGGTTTTAAACCCATAATTCATTGGTTTGGAGCAGCACTATTAAATCTATTTAAATATTACTTGTATCACTAAGGAAATGATTTAAATGTCTTTGCCTTTACCATCCTGTGTGTTTGACTTAGTTTAAAAAAAAGACAATACCTTCAGGGTTTTTCCCTTCTTCTTAGCATTTTACTTTATTGTCCCTTAAATTCTGCATGTTCTCTTTATTTCTCTCCCGCTCTTTCTCCTTGTTAACTCCTTCCCCACCTTTTTCTTCTTTCTCTATCTCACCTTCCCACCTCACCCCTTTCTCTCTCCCTTCCTCCTCCTCCTCTCTTTTCTCTCTATCTTACCTACCTTGGCATTCTAGGTGTGGATGTTGCAGTATGGTTTTATAAATAGATGTCCTTCCATTGTAGGGTTCAAAACTGTCGTTTACAGTTTCAGAGGCACTTCGATGTGCTATTTTGCTAATTTTCCTTGTCTTTCAAAAAATATGGACGAACACACGCTTATATTTTAATATATGATTTTTTAAACTTTTGAAAAAATTGACTTTCCCTTGCTTTTCGCTTTGTTGTGATGACCAGAGATGCGTCCATGGATGTGGTACTTGGGTGCTTCGGTGTGCTGCTCCCCCTTGCCTTGCTCTTGACAGTTTGGGCCTTGGCGCTCCTGGCTGTGGTGCTCACCAGGTCTTTCGTTTCAGGGCTGTCCTGTAGCTAACACTGTTTCAGAGATCACTTGATCTGTGGAGGTGCTGGGGACCACACTAGACTATACTGGTGGCCCTAACTCCTGACCACACTCTTCCAGGACACGTGCTTATGGCCACTGAGCCGACCTTGGACATGCTAGCTGTCTCTTATAACGAATCAGCCATTAGGCAGAGGTCTAAGATACATATATAAAATAAGGATGTTTTTGTGTGCATTTACATCAGCTCTGTTCTTTTTCTTTACATTACAGCCTCTAGTAATATAAAACTGAAAATAAAACCCGGATATACAGCTTCACTCGTTGTTGTTACTGTTGGTTTTGATTTTGGGGGCCCACGTGGTGACACTCAGGGCTTATTCCTGGTTCTGTGCTCAGGGATCCTTCCTGCTTTGACCTGGGGACCATATGGGTTGTCAGGGGTCAGAGGCAGGGTTGGTCACATGCAGGGCAAGTGCCTTATCCACTGTGCTAGCTCACTGGGCCACAGCCGCTTTTTTAACAAAGTTCTCTGAAGTATCCAAGGGCCATACTTTGATCCATCTGTGCTTCTAATAAAGTGCTTTCTGAAGATGTTGCTACTTTGCGTTATTGCACCCTTATACTTTGGGGGCGCAGGTGCTCAGCTGCGCCCTTCTGCTGCCCGTCACTGTGTTTTCATAGGCTTGGCAGCATCTCCCTTCAGACACACTGAAGCCCGCCCATCTCCTTGCTTTGTTTGTTCTGGAGAATTCACCCTTCTTAGTGCATCTGCAGCTGGGAAGGTGAGGTTAGCCCCTGCAGGGGGTATCTTCACGAGAGTAGCCCCTCTGCCTTGGGGTGCACAAGATCAATACAGCTTCTTCTTCACTCTGCAAAGGGTCTCAGTTTGTTGTGGCGGGGCTAGTGATCAGCTCAAAAAATTCTCTCCCTACCTTCCCTGACTCACTTACCAGCACATTCTCTTTTTCCAGTTTTGGGAACATTGTGGCTCCAGACCCTGTGTCCCCCATTCCTGGAGGAAGGAGGGGTACTCCGGGATTTGACAACAGAGGTCTTGGGCTCTTGAGCATGTTGGCTCCAGACAGGAGCCACCGGTGGCTCACTCTAGAGCATGGTTTGAGTTAATGAAACGCACAGCCCCATCATCAACTTGCTTTCAAGGGGCTGTCTACTGTAGATTGGGTGGAGGCTTTTTGCGTTGCTTTGTGGGTGGGGTGGCTGTGCTCAGGGATCACTCCTGATGAGGCTCAGGAACCCTGTTGGGGACTGGGGATCAAACCCAGGTAGACCAGGCGCAAGGCCTTACCAAAACTGCTATCCATCTGGATGGGCTCTTATTCCTAGGCCGGTAGAGAATCCTGGTTTGCTTTATGATGAGAGTTTTGTGTATAAAATACTTTAACAACTGATTTTTGTTTCTTAGTTTCATTTTTAAAATGCTTCCAGCAAACATACAGCTGCGCTTCACTTTATTCCTCTCACTCTGGATTTACTACTAGTATGTTCTAAATGTACATAATATATATAGAATGTACTTAGAAATGAGCCCTAAAATGCATTTGTATTTTGTCAGAGATTATATTCCAGCTTTACCACTGTCTTTCCTGACCAGTTTGCCTGGAGCTTAAAGGCTTTATAAACTGTGCTTGCCTCTGGCTGCTCGTGTACACAGCTCCCTGGAGTGGGTCGGAGGAAAGACACTGGCTTTCTGCGGTCGCGGCTTTGCGCACCTGCTGTCACAGATACGGCAGGTGATGATTGCACGTTAAGTCAGTGCAGCTTCCTGTCTTAAAGCACGCCGCACCTCTGTGTCTTAGGTTGGTATTTCTGCCCCCTCGCCTTTTCTTTTTAAAACTGGTTCATTTGCTGTGAATTAGGGATTACATTGTTGAGTGATGTAGTCAGTTTAATCTTTGTGCCACAGTTTGATGAGATTTTAAGAGGTTTTCTCTCATGACAAGGGCTTATATATTTAAGTTTTTAGCCATCTCCACTTCAGAACTCCCTGAATAACCTTAGGTAAAGTTTTTTAGCCATCTCCACTTCAGAACACCGTGAAGAACCTTAGGTAAAGAACAAAGTTTCTAATTTGTGCTTGGGGTGCACATGGTTAATTTCTGTTACAGAGCTTCCCTGAAATAAATTGCTAGAAGGAATTTCTTTTCCTTGTTGATAACCTGACGTGCTGTTTTTCTTTCTGTTGAGGTCCCAGTGCTGTCTCCCTCTGCCTCGCCTTAATATGTGTATCTCAAAGTAGTATTTATCACAGTGTTTGTTCGAGTCCTTGGGGTGTGTCTGTGTGGGTGCATCTAACAGCATAGAGCATGTGGACATTGGGTTTCCACTGGGAAGAAGCAGCAGAAAGTAGAGGTGCCCCGTCTGACTCTGCATTTCTCTCACAGTCGGGTCAGCAGCCGGGCTGTGTGGGGATCCGATCGCAACCATTAGGAAGCGCGCCGCAATGTAGGTGCCCTCCTCTCCAGGTTTCCTTGGTGCTCAGCCTCTGACGACTTCCGTCCAGCAGTGTTCCAGTGAGCTGCTAACCTTTTGCTTTTTGACACACTGTGCCCTGCATCTCTCAAAATGAGCAGTGGACGCAACCATCATGCTAACTGACCCTAAATAGGTAATAAAGTGGTAAGACAGAGGCTGAATTTCCGTTCTTCTGTCCATCCTGCCTTCTTGTTTGCCTTCCTCCTTTCTCTTGCTCTATTCTTTATCTGTACTCGAGAAGCGACACCTGGAACTGCATGGTTGGTTATCCTCAGGCAAGACAACCAACTTTGCTTGTGCATTTAGCCACATTCTGTCTTCTCTGGCCTCTCCGTTTTAAAGATTATTACATTTGTCATCCTGAAGCCTCCCCAGGAAATCAGCTTGGGAATCCTACCTACAAATGCATTTGTGATCATATGTGTCACAGCAGAAGAGCCTATCATAGCCCCGGCTCGCGCATCCGCTTGTGGCCGCACGGGTTTTCAATAAATGCTGCAGATCAGAGGTGACTACAAGACTATGCCACCCGCATGATAGAGCCTGACAAGCTACTCGTGTCGTATTTGATATGCCAAATACCAGTAACAATTATAGACCTCATTCCCATGAGGAATGGTTTGAGGCTGTTTATGTTCCTGGAGCAAGCAGATGCTCTTGGGCTCTACTAGCATGAGACAGGACATATGGAGATGTTACTGGTGCCCGCTCGAGCAAATCGATGATGAACGGGAGGACAGTGATACAGTGACAGTGATGTGTCGCCTTAAGGACCTTTGGAGAAGGCTTAGAACATTTTAAGTAATGGTATAAATTACTGATTCAATTTACTCATTCATGTATTCTTTCAAATATATTTGAGTTTCACCCGATCTTATTAGAAGCAACATATTTTTACTGTGTTTTCTAATATGCACTCTAAATGATTTTTAAATTATGTTTAAGTCATTAAGGACTTGAGTTTAAACTTTCTGGTTTTATGTTTAGTGTACATACTTTTTAATATGTTTTAATTTTGATACAACTCTTAATTGCTAGGGATAGCAGTAGAGAAAACATGCATTTAGAATTTTATTATTTGCTTATGTTTGGAATTAGGAGTCAAGCAATATTTATGCGCCTTGTCAGTGTTCTATAGTCTTTTAAAATCATCAGTGTGGTAGACTTTGCAATAAGAAAACTTTGTTTTTCTCTAGTGTATAACTTGAGTTCTTTGAATAACTCCCATCCTGTAACTGATGTTCAGTGGACAGTGTTTTTCTCTTGTCCTGCTTGTCCCCAGAAATTCCTTTGTTTTTATAGTGAGTTTTTTACCCCTCCTCGTTTCTTGGTAACTGTCAGTAATGTTTTTATTCCCTCGCAATGTAAGCTTTTTTTTAAGAAGGTGTTGTACACGCGTCTGTAGACTCGAGCTTTTTATCATGCTGTAGCAGAGCTTTGGAGACTTATGTCAGAATGCTTGTCTCTACCAGGCTTGATGTTCGCTCCATAATATTCCATCATATGGAATTAGGTTTGTTTGGTCATTCATTCATATTCATCCCTTGAAGGATAAGGTTAATGAGATTGGCCTAATGTCTTTTGGTGACTCATTTGAAGTTTTTGTAGGTAGAGATTAAGTTGTCATTTCTTTCAGGTCATTATCTAGCTTGCTTTAAATAAAAGAAATTTAGATAATGACCTGTCTTTAAATTGATTTAAAGATAATGACCTGTCTTTAAATCAATAAACCTGTCTCACGTTTATTGATTCAAAGAAAGCCTTTGATTCTGTGGAGACTGAAGCAGTCATCAAAGCCCTAGTCAAACAGGGCGTTCAAACCCAATACATCAAGATCCTTCATGAGCTGTATTACGGTTTCATCACCAGGATCTCACCATTCTACAAGGAAGTGATCATTGAGGTCAAAAGAGGGGTTTGACAGGGTGATACCATTTCACCAAAACTCTTCAGCACCACCCTTGAGAACATCATGTGACAATTAGAATGGGAAGGAATGGGAGTGAAGATAGACGGGTCGGCAACTACACTACCTCAGCTTCGCTAATGACATTGTTCTAATAACACCAAACATTAGCCAGTCAGCATAAATGCTGGCTGACTTAAACTGAGAAGGTGGAAAGATAGGTCTACAGCTGTATCACTTGTATCACTTGTTTTACTGTTAATCATCGATTTGCTCAAGCAGGCACCAGTAATACCTCCATTCATTGGGAATGAGATCCATTATTGTTTCTGTTTTTGGCATATCGAATACACCATGAGTAGCTTGCCAGCCTCTGCCGTGGCTCTGGGTTCATCCCAGGGGTCCCAAACTTTGTGTATGTCAAACCATCAACCAACCAGGGCCCACAGGGCAGAGCCCTGGTGTAGACAAGCCTGTCTTCTGTCTGCCACCTGTCAACGCAGACGGGTACTGCAGCCACACCTGCAACACCTTGAGGGACAGGCACCTTCAGGTCTACAGCTGAATCTCAACAAAACAATGTTCATGAAAATGAACTAGTTCCAGAGGCGCCATTCACTCTCAGTGGAACAGACATCTCTGAATGCAGCAGTTATGTGTACCTAGGTTGAGAACACAACATGATGAATGACCTAAAACCTGAGCTGCGCAGGGAGGAATTGAGTGGCATGAAACGCTTTCAAGAGCTTCATAGAAATAGCTAAAAGGACAACGAACCTCTGGCTCCAGGCACATCTCTTCGACTCCACCCTTCTCCCTACATTAACATAACGCCTCAGCGACCTGGACCCTACGAAAGCAGGATGAGAACCAGGATGAGAACGCTATTTGGGTATTCCAAAGAGGAATCGAGAGAGCTATGCTTGGAATATCACACCTCACTCAAGTGAGAGAAGGAATCTGGAGTTCGACCTCTGTCAACGATCCGGAGTCAGGGATGCTGTGTCATTTGCCAAGGCATCAAAAATCAGATGGGCTGGACATGTAAGGTGATTTGGAGATGACCGCTGGACTAGATCCATTACTGACTGGATCCCACAGGATGTCAAAAGACCATGTGGCCGCCCACCTGCAAGATGGTCAGACTTTTTCGTCAAGACCCTGAATGAACAATTTGAGGCTCTTAGTATTCCTGAAGCAAGCAGATGCCATTGGGCTACACTGGCACGGGATAGGTTCAAATGGAAACTTTACTGGCCCCCGCTCGAGCAAATCGATGAATGAAGGGATGTCACATGATCATTATCTAGCAATGACTTTGACATAAATGGGTATGTGCATTTTAACTTTCTGAGAACTCACAGACTTTTCCAAAGCAAAGACACTGTTGGGTATCTCACTAATATGCAGGAGAGAGTCTGTGCCAGATTCTCTCCAGCCCTTGTTGGTTTTGGACCACCCAGGCAGTGCTCAAGGCTTACTCTTACTGTACTCAGGGGTCATTTATGGCAGTGTCTGGGGACCACTTGTGTTAGGTACTGGGGATCAAACTCAGATTGGCTGTGTGCAAGACACGCCTCTTGAGCTGTATGCCGTCTCTTGGTCCACTTACCCGCACTTGGCAGACTGTAGCTCTGAAAGTTTTCAGTAATTTCTGTCGGTGTGTTTGTCACTCATTAGTTTCTAGGCAGCTCCAGAACAGCAAATGATGTTAATGTCTTTATTTTTTTTGTCTTAATGTTTTTATTTGTTTTTATTTGCTATCCTTAGATCTTCTTTGATAAGTTTCTACTCAAATACTGCTGCCGTTTTGGGGGAGGCTATCAGTTAATTATTTTATGATTACCTTTTATAATACACAGGATAGCAATCATTTATGAATCTTGTAAATATTTTCTTCCATTTCGTAGCTGTTTTTATTTAGCTTTTGGGGTCACACTCAGCAATGCTTAGGGGTTACTGGCAGTGCTCAAGGGACATCACGGGATTCTGGGGCTCCAACCCTGTGGGCCATGTGCAAGGCAAACACCCCTCCTGCTACACTGTTGCTCCAGCCATCTTTATTTCTCAATATGTGTTTTGAAAAGCAGAAGTTTGTAGCATTGATAGGTACACTTTATTCTCTCCTACCCCCACCCCCCCCCCACCACCATGGTATTACATTTCAGTATTCTTTATAATCCAAGACCATGAAGATTTTTCTCCTTGGTGACGTCCTAAAATTTTTTTATGTTGAGCCCATGAAGCATTCTGAATTGATATTTGTTTAGAGTGTGATAGGTAGGCTGACTTTATTTCAGATGGACATCTGGCTACAATTGTTCATATAAAAGACTTTTATCCTCTATTAGATGGCTTCTGTACCAGTGTCAGAAATAAATTGATGCTATCTGAGTGCCCCATTTCTAGTCATTTTTACTTTAGTGGAAGGGTATCTGGTTCCTGACTAAATAACATTGTTTTATTTCTGTAGCTTTTTATAGTCAATATTTCTCATCTCAAACCTGTTTGCTTTCTGCTTTTTTTCATATTCTTACTTGCCCACTCTTTCCAGCACCCCCCTAGAACTCAGTTTCTTACTGTTGCTGTCCTTGAGGCAGCTTGAGAGAAAACAGAGATTCCACACTCTGTGGAAGTGCTTCGACTCCCTGGCAGTTCTCTTAAGGGGAACCCCCTCTTTAGTCTCCACCTCTGTCAGCAAACACTCTCTGGTTTTCTGCTGCCTTCTCCTAATAGGGCTTCTTTCTTCTTCATACTTCGTGTGCACATAGCAGCTGTGTCTTTCTACCCCCGCCCCCAGCATAATGAACCTAGAGCCTCATATATTGAAAGCATGTGCTTTGCCATTGAACTCAAAAGTGTACTTTGGATTCTGTCGTTCCCTTGCTGGAAACCTGTACGTGAAACCCAGTATGGTACAGTGGGCAGCAAGACTTTCTGAAACATTTTGTCCACGTCGTCTTCCTGTCTACATTTAGACTCTTCACATTGGCCTCTTGTCATTCCCTGGTTGCCAAGGCATCTTCCTGATGGAGAGTTTGCATACCAGCATTTCATCCCTTCCAGTAGTTTTTGTCAACTTAGGGCCATCTGGCTCCCCTGTGGCTCTCCAGGAGATTTCCAAGGGAGTCTAGGTGACAGTTGTTTCAGCGGGAGGTGGGGCACAGCATGAGACTAGGGGACCAACTGGTTGGAAGGGGAATGGGTTGTGCAGCAAGCAAGGAGACAAGGTTGGAAGGGGCCACAGTGGGAAACTCCTGGAAGACCTGGCCTGCATGCCTTGGCTTGCTCTGCCTCACATTCCACTGTAAAACCTCAGGTCACACAGTGTTTCCCGGAGAAAGGACTTTCTGTCCTGTACGCTTTAGTGCCTCATTCCCTCACTCCAGTGTCCCTGACCTTGCAGGTATCATTCATTTATCAGTTTTACTTTCTCTTGCCTGCAAGGCGAGATCTTACTCAGTTTCATAACCATAGTGTATATCTCATCATTTTCACTAACTATATAACGAGTACTTAGTAACTGTTTAATCACATGCAGTCATTCATAGTATTTAATAAGTACCTTTTTAATAAACACTTAAGATGTGTAGATAATGCCACATTGCAACAGTGTCAGTGTGTCCGAGAACTGAACAGAACAACCCAAAGACAAGATCCCAACTAAACAACCAAATTTGGAAATATGCCTGTCCAGGCGGTGGGGGCCAGGAGGGAAACTGGGACACTTATAATGGGAACAGTGTTGGAAAATTGCGTGCCAGCAATTCAGCAGTGAACTCTGTAAATAATGGTGCCTCAATTTTAAAAAAAAGGTTAAACAATCAAAATACCACATTCAAACTATTTTCTCATCTTGATTTCTCCCCCAATTTCCACTTTTGAGCCAAGATTGCGAAGCATTTTCTGGTAGAAATACATAATCCTGGGTGTCACTTACAATCCTGTTTTAGGAATTTTATTTACTATTTTTTCTTACCTGTAGAATGCAGCTTTTAGCTTATAATCACTGACATACTATCTAGTTTAATAATCTGTGCCTTGGGAAGTCTGCTTGTTTTGATTACTATGGCTGTTTCTTATCCTTATCAAATCTGCAGTCAACAAAAAAGCGACAATTTTTTTTTTTTTTGGTAAGTCCCTGCTAAGAATTTGTAGGGAATATTGTTTTGATTTTTCACATCAATCCTATGTAAGGGTAGTATCTTGTTTCCTCTTTGCGAATGCTGAAACTAAGATTTGAAAGAATAACTACTTTTTTGAAGGCCACACAGGATGAGCAAGAAATGGCAGAACTGGGGTCTAGACCTAGCGGCCTCAGAGCACACACATTTACCCGCTTTATTAGACTGTCCCTTACTTGTTTCCTCCGCTTCATTTTATTCTCTTCCGCTTGCATCAACAGTCTTTATCCTAAAGGTTCATTAGTAGGATTTTCCTCTGTTCAGTGTTGAGAGCTTAGGGAGAGAAACGTAGGTACATGCTGATCGGTTAGTCACAGCTGGTGAATGCATGGTTTGTAGGGCAGTTTTGTGCTCTTGATTGTAACCTTTCTTCCTGTTAGGTCCTGCTCTTCTGCAAGTGAGCAGAACTTAGAACAACCATTACCACTTAGGTGTTTTTAACCTAAATCTTTCAAGTGTTTTCAAGTTGGGGGTGGTGGCTGCTGGTGTCCTAGGGCCAATTACATATTCTGTGGAAGAAAATTTCCTCTTAGATTCATTTCAGACATGGGCTCACCGCATACACAATGTTAAATCCTGCTACTAAGTAGTAACCTACTTGCGAGAATGCATGTCAGTGGAAAGCAGTTGTCTAGGTCTAGTTAAGGAGCTCTCACTGTATAGTTCAGAAACTTGGAAATGAGGAACTTAGCACCGACTTTTATTTCTAATGCTCAGGAGAGAGGGAGGTGACCCAGATACTGGTGGGTTAAAAAAAAATCTAGTTTTTTGATTGAATCATAGGTATTATGAAAACTCAGCTACATTAAACTTTTCTTTTTTTTATTTATTTATTTATTTATTTATTTATTTTTTTTTTTTACAATTAAAAAGTTCATGTTTGGGTTTTGGTCATACAGTGTTTCAGCACCCGTCCCTCCACCAGTGCCCATCTCCATACAAATAAAAAAGTTTGGTGGCATGCGGGTGTTGAGCCACAAACCAGCAGTGCGCAGGGCTTACTCCTTTCTTTGTGCTCGAGGATCGTTTGATGATGCTCAGAGAACCATAAGGGTTCCATGGATCACACAGGCCCGAGGCATGCAGGACAAGCCCCTTATGTGCTGTGCTCTCTCCAGCCCTGGCCTCAGAGACAACCAACAATTACAGTGATCTCTTGGGATATTTTTTATGTTAAGAGGAACTGATAACAGCTAGCAACATGGCACAAGTGCCTTAAAAGTTTGTCTTTTCTATTTTTGATTTTGCAATATGTATTCTCTGAAGTTCTGGGCCACAGTGACAATTAGTGACAACTAAACCTATTCACTTTTACTTGGTTGGGGGCGGGAGTCGTGGGATATGGTCAGTCGTGGATCAGCAGATCACAGTTATATGAAGTAAGGAGGCAAGGGACCAGGGAGATTGGACCTGGGCAGGGCACTTTCCTTGCATGCAGCCAGCCCAGGTTCAACTCCCAGCATCTCCTGTTTCCTGAGCTTCACCAGGAGTGATCACTACTGGGTATGGCCCCCAAACCAAAAATAAGTCAGTGGAAGCAAGCACCTGGAGAGACTTAAATATAGGAATGTCCCAGTGGTAGCAGATGTGTGCAGTGTCAAGTGCTCGGCTGGCAGCCCTGATGAGGAAGAGAGGACAGGGAGTCTGGAGGGAGGGGCCTGGCCAGGGGCCAGGAGACAGAATCCATGGGATTTGCAGAGGACAGGGAGTCTGGAGGTAGGGGCCTGGCCAGGGGCCAGGAGACCGAATCCATGGGATTTGCCAGTTCACTTCTGCTTTCGAAACTGCTTCATTTCTCTATGAAAAATTGCCCTTTACCTGCTGAAGTTTCCCCCATTCTCAGAAAATCTTGTTCATCCTGCTTGTGAATGACACGTACTTTGTGGGATTTCATTACATTGTAAATGTAAATAATGAGGCTGATGAAATAACCAAGAGTTGAAAGTTCTTCCCACAAGAAAAACTAAAAATAATACATTCATGACTCCTTTCAAAAGGCATTGCCAAGGCAGGTCAGCCCCTTTTTGCTTTTCATAAAGTTTCTTCCTTGCTAGATTCACAAAAATTGGAGAATTTATTTTGGCCCAGATTGTCTGCTGTGAGCAGTAGGGGCAGTACAGCTGTGGTCCCAAATCTCAGTGCCAGTCATGTTGGACTTTTTATTTCCCTGGAGTGTTTCTGTGTTGACCCAAAGCAATTGTAGGTAGAGCTTTGCAAAAATTAATATCCCAGAGAAGAAACTGTTGAGGAGAGGAAAACAGTTTAAACTGCCGTCCATTTGAAAGCTCAGGTTACTTTTGGTTAGTTCAGCTAAAACCTTAAAATGGTATATGAGCAGAGATAGACGTCGAGCTCAGCTCATTCAGTTTCTTGCAGGCAGAGTTTGCCTTTTGCGGTGGAGGTTACTCTACAGAGCTGTCTGCAAGCTGTGGGCACTGCCCCTGCGCAGGTCAGTGAGGTTTTGAGCTTTGGGTTTTTCCCTCCTTGACAGAAAGACTTGTAAGATAGAATTAGCTTCCTTTGGCCTACCAGCGTAGGAATGAGTCAGTGCTTGGAACTGTGACTGTCGTCTGGATTGAGGGCAGTGGGGCAGTTGAGCCCCCTAGAAAATCAGAGATGCTGACTCTGGTGTTAATATTGCCAAGTAATCCAACCATCTCTGGAGTTGCTGGGTGAGAAATAAAACCCTTTATTGCTTATGCTACTTTATAACTTTCAGAGGAACTTAACATATATTGTAACGCTGTAGTGACTCTCCTATGTTTTTATGTGCATAGGAAAAAGATATTGAAACAATCTACCAGAAAGATGTGGCCAGACTGGGAGGATGCCCAGCTAAGGTTTCTCTCCACTGTGAAATCAGCATACCTTGCCAGAATGCAAACAATCTATTTCAAAACTCACCAAAAATGAGTTTTAAAGTAATTTTGGTTAGAAAAGAATTTATGGGTTTCAACTTATTTGAGAAAACTCAGTATGAAAAGAGATTGATAATATTCCTCAGCTGAGACTCAAAATATGTTCTTCCAAAGGTATCTTTAAAAAACCCAAAACAGAGAGAAGCTATTTGCAATACATAAAATCCAACAAATGATTAGGAGGTAGTATATGTCAGTTAAATAGTGAAAGTACAACTTTGAGAAAGGAAAAAGAAAACCGAAGCCAAAATGAATGGACCACAGCCTAAAGCTCTCATTTTTAAGTGAAAGTTTCAAGTCTCTTTTCTATTATATGATTCCCATAATATTTGACTCCTACATTTCCCTTTGCTCCCCATTTCCCCCCATTTTTATTCATTGTAGGTGTTCTTTTAGTCTGAACCCATGTCCCCAGTTGTGTTTTATTTATTTATTTATACATTTATTCATCATTCATTTATTCACTTGCTTGCTGCATTCTGGCCTTCCAGCTCTCAGTTTCTGGTTCTGAGATTCCATACAGAACATCTGTAGACTGTCACCTCATGAATGAATGGTTCCTTTTCTGGCCCACTGGAAGAGAGCCGTAGCTTGGTGGATTAGAAGGGAGAGCTTGGCCTCCAGTTTCCATGCTAATAGTCCCGCATCAGATCTCACGGTTCAGGCATTGGCCTGTAAGTGTTTGGGAATGGAGAGCATTCTTACACCACCAAGCAATACTCAGATACCAACTTTATGTCCAATATTCAACTTCTTGCAAAGAATCCCTGAAGGCATCTTCAGATCGCACCTGTTAAGGACGTGGGTCTGTAATTTTACATTTTTATTCTGGTGTCAATTCCAGATTGTAGTCTTTTCTGACTTCTGTTTAGAGGTGGCTATTTCAACTTTGAACCCTTGCTGGGTCCAGTTAGTACTTTGATGTGGCTTGCAGAACTCAGCAATAATCATTTCACTATACTTATTGTCCATTTACCGGGAACTTGGAACCTAGGAAGCTTGCCTTGGCAGGTCAGGAAGAGGAATTGGATGGGTCGCTCAGAACACCGCACTTCGTCTGTACCTGGAAAACCAAATGTCCATCTCCCGTTTCTCTGGAGGCCTCTTCACATAGCGATGCTTGATGAAATCCTCCTTCCCTGTAGTTGGATCACTGTCTCTCTCCTTTCCGCTGAGTCCTTAATGTTTTCTAAACACTACTAATAAAACAAAAATTCCCTTACTGTTTTCATCTCAAAACGAGTTTTACAAAATCGGTGCCAAAAACAGGGAACAAAGACCAAATATCTTTTATTTAAATTTTTATTTCTTAGGACATCAGAGTAGCAAAGCCCCAAAACCCAAGCTGCACGATGTCTTGGTTGCCTCCAAGGATGGCTGCGCTCAGCCTAAGCCCACAGTGTTTCTGTGAAAATGTGTTTCACCTCCCAGCAGCACAGTACTGGCCAGCTGTGGCCCTACCCAGTGCTGCTGCCCCGTTCTCCATCTCTTGCTTCCTCCTTTATGCCCTTTCTAGTCTTTGGACCATTGCTCACTGGTTTCCTGGTTGGCCAGAGGGTCCCGTGTACTGTCTGGAACCCTAAGGGTGGGGAGAGGTGGTGTGGCTGGGAGCCACTGGGGTCTCGAACCCCCTAGAAGGCTCCATGGCCCCAGCTGGGTGCGCCTGTAGACTCCGCTTCTGAAAACTTAACTATGATGGGGGAGGGGGGGGGCTTCCAAAACCATTCTCATGCAGTCTGGGGACTAGTTCAGTGACACTTCACCGACAGGCTAGACTTGTGCTGGCACTCCGGAAGACAGTGCTGAGGGTGGGGCCAGGTTCAGGAACATATCCCTGCCCCGGGAGCTTTTTACCGTGCTGTGATAGGCGCAGTTATTGCTCTCCGTGAGACTTCCACTGTCACAAGTTTTCCCAGTAAGCACACTTGGAGCTCCTTACCCTGCTTGTCACTCTTTCTGAGCCGGGGTAGTTTCTCCTGCTTTCTGCGCTTGAGTCTCTCACCTTGCAGACTCACTTTGAACTTCTGGGTTGATGTTTAAAAATTAAATCAAGACAGGGGCCAGATATAGGTATGGCTCTTGCCTTGCATGCTGCTGACCCAGGTTCGATCCCTAACACCCCATGTAGTCAGTTGCCTGATGAATAGCACAGTAGACATGAGGGGGTGGTAGCTAGGAAACAAACCTCCATGGTTTCTAATGGCCATGGATAGGATTCAGGAGATTTGTGTGGACTTTGGACCCTTCCCTCTCCCAGCTCCCAATGCCCACAGCTGGGCATTCACTGTGCTGACCAGACCCTGGTGTTCAAACAGCTGCAGACATTTGATTATTAATAGATTCTCTGTTTGGGTAGGGAGTATCTCAAAGACATTTTCTGTGGCTCTGATGCCGTTTGGATACTTTTCTGGCCTGCATTGAAAACTGGGAACTTCAAGGAAATAATTGTTAAAGAAACTCCAATAAAAAGTTATTAATAGAATTGATGCTGTACCTACGACTGACTGTTTTAGATTTTCAGAAATAAGTACTGGCAGTTTTCCAAACTTAAATTAATGACCTTAATGGAATACTTGCCTAAGATGTGACGTTCACTCCATTTCCGCTTGTTCTTTGAATTGAACATCAAGGAAACATTGTATTGTGGTTGAAACCAGAGAATATTTTGTTTTAATGAAGTAAAGCCCTTGAAGATAGTAATGGCTAGGAGTCTCCGTGAATAATTATTGTCTAAGATCGGCAGCTGCCTTGGGTGTATTCAGGTGTGCTTGCATTTATTGGGGTGTTGAATGAGCACTGCGGTGTGTGCTTTGCTCTTTGATTAGGTTGCTTTGTTTTCTTTTAAAGTAATATTTTTTTTAAACCCAGGTCATTTATAATCAGTTGTGATTCCTTCTAAATATTATTAACTAATCATTGAGGAACTTACGTAGTCATTATATATTTATATATTTTCCCATGGCTCTTTTAAAGGGGTTTTGCTGGCTGGGAGATAGTGTGGCAGTAGGATGCCTGCTCAGCATGTACCTGATCTGTGTTCAGTTCCCAGCACCATGTGCTCTGTGAACATTGCCCTGGAGACCCCAGAACTCTGGCTACAGGTGGCCCTGGTCGGGCCCATCTTTGGTCCTGCAGGGCCCAGGCAGCATCTCCTCCCCTGTCTCTCCGTTGAACCAGTGGCCTGGTTGGGCCCCGGGTCACCTGAGTACTGCTTGGTAGGAGTCTTTCCCCACCCGAAAAAAGAGTGGGGACCACATGGTGTATGGAACCTCATGATAAATGGTGAAGGCTTTATATACCAAAGTTCCTATAGGAAAGTAGTAAGGCTTTGCAGGTACTTTCTCTATGCACTATAGTATAATGGTGTGGAAATCACAGACTTAATTCCATCAGAAAACACTGTAGAATAGGAGAGGTTTGATTATATGCTGCTTTATTATTCTTGAATAATAACCCAAGAAATAAGGAAACCTGAGTTCTCTGTTGAAGAGAAATCTTTTTAGAAATTAATTTTTATATGAAATTCTTGGGTGTTTGATATTTGAATACTATTTTTTAGTGGAGGACAAAGTAAAGTTTATTTTAGCTATGACTTTTAAAGACTCCCTAATAGTTTGTATTATGGGCTAATCAAGGGGCAGGAGGGGCCCTCGAGGTGTTGCAGGTGTGGCTGTGGTGCCTGGCTGCATCAGCAGGTGGCAGAGAGGAAACAGGCTTGTCTACACCCAGGGCTCTGCCCCATGGGCCCTGGATGGTTGGTCTGACAGAAAAAGACTGGGCCCCGTGAGATGAACCCAGAGCCACGGCAGAGTCTGGCAAGCTACCTGTGGTGTATTCGACATGCCAAAAACAGTAACAATAGTGGACCTCATTCCCAACGAATGGAGATGTTACTGGTGCCTGCTCGAGCAAATCCATGAACAACGGGAAGACAAATGACAAATGGGCTAATCAAAAGATCAATTATAAGTTTATTTGCACGTTGCTTTTAGGATAGTGTCTTGTTTGGAAACTTAAAAGAAGCTTTAAAATCACCAAAAAATAAAGTGGTTTCTTTTATTAATAAAAACATTCGAACACCTGTATTTTTGCCATTATAGCATTTTTTGTTGGGAAAGGGAAGTCCACACTTGATGGTGCTCAGGGCTTACTCTGGCTCAGTTCTTCGTGTCACTGCTGGTGGTGCTTGGGGTACTATATGTAGTGTTGGCGATCAAGTTGGGGCCAGCCACATGCAAGGCAAGCACCTTAACCACTGTGGTGTCTTTCCAGTATCACATTTTTATCACATTACTTTTTGGTGACTTATTTAAAAATCTGTAAGGTATGTGATAGAATGACTCCTTTTACAGTATGTCCTAATGATTTCATTTAAAAAATTCTCTGTATATATATATTCTGCTCATATTCTGTACATATATTCTGTTCATATATTCTGTATGTTCAGTTGGTACCTATAAAGTTTTTTAATCACCTAAATTTAAGTCATAGTAATATGCTTGTAATTTGAATTCAATTTAAAAGTTAAGTTTAGTGTAATAACAAGTGAGAACCTAAAACTTCTGAAAACTCAGTATGGCACAATGGAATACTATGCAGCTGTTAGGAAAAATGAAGTTATGAAATTTGCCTATAAATGGATGGACATGGAAAGGATCATGTTGAGTGAAATTAGCCAGAAGGAGAGAGACAGATACAGAATGACTGCATTTATCTGCATGACATAAATATATATGTACATATTATGATACCAATATCCAAGGTCAGGTGAAACACGTATCAGGAGGTCTTGTCAAAGGTGGAAATTATCACAAACGTGTGGGAGACAGAGGCTAGGTAAGACAGAGAATGGAACAGTGTGCTAATAATTGTCGAAAGTACTAATACCAACCTAGAACTGAGCATTAAATACAGGCAAAAAGATACACATGACAATCTCTTAATGTATGTATTGTAATCCACAATGTGGAAGGGAAGGAAAAGAGAAAGAGAGGGGCTGGAGCGATAGCCCAGAGGGTAGGGCGTTTGCCTTTGCACGCAGCCGGCTTCTGCCGGCCTCGGTTTGATCCCCGGCATCCCATATGGTCCCCCGAGCACCAGCAGGAGTGATTCCTGAGTGCAGAGCCAGGAGTAGCCTCTGAGCCTGAGTGTCGCCGGTGTGACCCAAAAGCAAAAAAAAAAAAAAAAAAAAAAGAGAAAGGAATAAAGAACCTGCCAAAAAGGCAGGCGGGGGTGGGGGGGGGGGGAGGGATCAGGGACATTGGTGGTAGGAAATGGGCACTGGTGGAGGGATGGGTGCTGGAACACTGTATGTCCGAAACCCAAATATGAACATCTTATGAACATCTTTGTAATTGTATATCTCATGGTGGTATAAGATATTTAAAAAAAAGAAAATAAATCAATAAAAGACAATAGAAATAACAAAAACTCAGTATGGCATGCTAGGATGGATTTAGTGGGAAAACTAATAAAGGCAGAGTGTGTACTGACATAGTAATATGCCACTATCAATATTTTACTTTTGATAAACTCTTCGGTTTATAGTCCGCAACCTGAAAGCCTGGAAAGGATATATAGGAGTTTTTCATTTAGTTGAAATTTTATGTATTAAAGTCTTGATGTTAATGATCAGAATGAACAGTAGCATTGACTGAGGTGCTAGAGTACAGACAGATCTGAGCCTGATCTTTTCTCTCCAGTCTTCCTATCTCTGGGAAAGTCAGGGTCATATTATCCACTCAGAGGTGACTACAGGGACTGGACAGAGAGCACAGTGGGGAAGAACTTACTTTGCATGCTGCTGGCCTAGGTTCCGTCCGCACACCCATTCGGTGCTCCAGCTCCTGCCAGGAGTGAGCTCTGAGCATTGTCAGGTATGGCTCAATCCCCTCCCCCATCCCTCTCTCCCCAAGTGCGGGGACAAGGGGACAGGAGATCCAGGACTAGAGGGAGACAGTGTAGCAGCTAAGTCCTTTGCCTTGCACATGGTCCACCCTGTTTGATTCCTGGCACCCGGTTAGCTCCCTGAGCTCCACCAAAAGTGATCTGAGCGCAGAGCCAGGGGTAAGTTCCTGAGTACGACCCAACCCCTCCCCCTCCCCCACTCCAAAAAATAAATGCGTGGCAAGGAGATGGCTCAAAGGACTAGAGTGCATGCTTTGTGTATAGGAGCCTTGAGTTCTGTCCCTGTCGCCATTGTCACCCTGTCACCTTCAGTACCACAGGAAAAGATCTAAGAACCCACAGGTCATCGTCTCTGAGCATCTCTAAAAATGCCCACAACTATACTCCACAACTCCTTCCCCTCCAAAAACACAAAACCTTAACAGGTGAATAGTAGTATACGTACGAGGGAGCCCGCACCAGTGAAGGCGAAGTGTGGTCAGGTGCAGTAAGTGAGAGTTGCTTGGAACAGCCATTGTAGAACAGGTGAAACAGGCTTGGAGCAGGGCTAGTGAATGCAACGTAAATAACTAATGGGTTCCAAGAGATGAGAAGAGATAAAAGTTAGAAAAACAATTACCAGTAGTGTTGCAGGACTTTTGGAACAGAGAGGTGCTAGTGGGGACTTGGTGGTTCAAGCTAAGATGGTGGCAGGGGAAATGTAAGAAATCATCCCAATATAGACTTGACACGCTGAGCACTTACGGAATAGGAGCGCATCTACAGCGAGTTGAGCTCGTGGACGTTATGCAGAGATTATTTTATAATATTTGCATTTTAAGATGCTGTTTTGTAGAAATGCTGGCAAGAAGTTAGACCTAGGGTACTGTGCATGGGAAACTAAGGTGCGGGAGTAATTTTTATAAAGGTGGGTGATGCCAGAGAGTCACAAAAGGTTTAAGGCTCTTCCCCTTTATGGAGCAAGAGAAGAACAAGTCAAGAAGAGATTTAATGCCAGTGTTCAGGAGGTAAAGATAGGCCACGTCGAGGGTTGTGGTATTTCTGAGGCAGGCGCGGTCAGTGTCAGCAAGGAGGCTGTGTTCTCTGTGGCTGCAGATATGTCTGAAACGTTGAAATAATTGCTGTCTGAGTGGTCAGTTTATGAGCCTGGTTAGTGGACTTGGACTGTAGGTTATAGGGGTTAAGGAATAGAAGCTGTGTTATGGGGCAAGGAGGGGAAGCTAGGAAATAGATGCCAGTTGCTCTAGTTTTTAAAGCAAGTATATATTACAGGGCAGTAGAAGAGGGCAAAAGGTCATGTCAATCAAATTTAACAAGTGTCTGTTAAGTACCAGTTGTGTGCAAGGTGTTCTTCTAGGGCCATGGGAGATGTGATAGCGTGGTTTCTGCCCACCTGCCCTTGACATAGGGGGTTCTGTCAGGTTCTTCTGACTTTACGTAGCATTTCATCCTAACCCGAATGCTAGCAGGGGCCAAATTCACTGATAGAAAAATTGAAAGTGAAGGGAGTTGGAGAATTCATGGAGCAGTAAAAGGAAGAAGGGAAGAAATGGTGAAGGAGACTTGCCAGGTGTGGTGATCAGTCTGGGAGGACAAAGGGAACAGCCTCGAAGGGGAGCGTGGAGTGGAGGCGCGAGGTAGTTGTGAAGTTATTTGGGAGTAGAGTAAGGTAGAAGTGAGGAAGTTGGGGGTTTTGCCATGCAGTGACCATCTTGGGGCATATATTTAACCATTGGAAAGGTTGGTCAGAGAGAGAAACCGAAGTGATTAGTTCTTTTAGTCCTGTGAAAGGAAAAAATATGACATTCCTTAATCATTGGAAATAATGCTTCCGGTGTATTTCATGAATTTATTTGATAGAGTTTTGTGAAATTAAACATTTTAAAACTTGCTCCTGTTTCTTTCTTAGCATGTTGGTACCTGGAATTAGACAGGGCTTTTGTTAGATTAAGTCTTGTAAAGCTTGGAGCCGCAGAAAGGTGGCATGAGGGATCTCTGTGGGCTCTAACCACTGCATCTCACCAGGGTCACAAAATACTAGGGGTTTACAGGAGAAAGAGAGATTGGAACGATTTTGTGACTATTTTAGATGAACAAGGTTTTGAATTACATTTGTAACATTTCCCTATATTTACATCTCTCCGTTGTTTTTCTTCATAAATGTTATTTATTTTTTTCTTCTTTTTTTGGGGGAAGAGCACACGAACCAGTGCTCAGGGACACTCTTGACGGGGCTCAAGGTACAATATGGGGTGCTGGATATCGAACCTGGGTGGCTGCATGCAGGATAAGCCCCTACCTGCTCTACTATCACTCTAGCCTTCATGAATGGAATTTTTTATGCATTTAGAAAATTGGATGGTATGAACAGATATTTGGCTCCTTGCATGAAGAAGTGCATTATTTTTAAATATCCAGCTAGGATGCTTTGGCAGGACTGTAGGGGTGACGTTGGGTTGGTGAAACTTCCTGGGCCACTGCAGATTTTTTCCTGTGTATAAAGTTGCCTTAAAAGTGGGCAGAAGGAAAAGAACAGATAGCAAATAACTGAATTTATTTGCGGGATATAAAAAAAATATCCAGGGCCAGGCAAAACATGGATCAGGAGGTCTTGTCAATAGGTGGAATCAACCGCAAGTGTGTGGGAGTCAGAAGTTATGTAAGACAGAGAAGGTTAATAATAATATTAATATTATTGTGTGCTAATAATCATTGGAAATGATAATACCAGGCATTCAGTGCCTACGTTGAATGTAGGCAAAGGGATATACATGATAACCTCAAAATGTATGTATTTCAAGCCACAATGTGTGAGAGAAGGGAGAGAGACACAGAGAGAGAGAGACAGAGAGAGATAAAGAACCTACCATAGAGGCAGGCTGGGGAATGGGGAGGGAATTGGGGACATTGGTGGTGGGAAATATGCACTGGTGGAGGGATGGGTGCTGGAACATTGTATGACTGAAACCCAACCATGAACATCTTTGTAACTGTATATATCTCATGGTGGTACAATAAGATGTTTTTTTTTAAGTGGCAATTAGTTTTATTTTAAATACACTTAGTTAGAAAAATTGTTGTAGGTCCATCTCTGAAAGGATCTAATTACTAGTGTTCTACTTGGGTTTTCACATGCAGACACAGGAAAATGTGGGAAGGGAAGAGGAATGCCGTGAAAGTAGTTTGGAGACAATGTAATCACTTTTTTTCCCTCAAGTATTTAAAAAATTTGAAAAATAATTTCAGCATCTTTCTTACCAGTGAAGAACAAACTATGCCAGCCCCACACTTTTTTTGGTAACTCTTTTATGAAATGGTACTTGGAAAGAAGAATGTTAAATGATAGCATTTGGCTATAAGAGAGTGTTGCTGAATGTGACTTAGTTGAAGGCTACAACTAAAATGTAATCACTTAAAAAGTTAGCCTGAGAGTTCGCCAGGACTTGCTTGCTCAGAATACTGTGGAGCAGGGCAGCAGCTGCAGGATTCTTAGGGAGGGCCACAGTTTGCTTAACATCTTTAGTGACTGCTAGAGCCAGGCTTGATGTGGCCTCGGCTGAGGTCAAGCGCTCCAGCTCCTGCCTCTCAAGGGCGTTCTCCATGTGCTGCCAGTGTGCTGGTAAAATGCCTTTAAACTCTTGTCAGCACGGTTACTGGTGCGTGCATCCCGCCCCGCTCAGAGCAGCCTGTCACAACACAGAGGCGGCCGCGGAGAAGAGGACAAGGGCAGGCCTCGAGCTTTCCTTTCGAGCGTCCCTAAACGTGCGCAGAGTGCCCAATTATTTCAGCGTTATTGAGCAAGCCTACAGCAGGACCCAGGCCTTGCTACATTAGATTTTCTTTAGTAATTTGCTCAAGTACCGCTGAGGACACTTAAAGGGCTTAAAACGGTGGCTGCAACCAGTTTCCTTTTCTGGGTTGTTAATTCAGGTTTTTCTCTCAAATTAACTCTCCCTGCATGCTGTGTGGCAGTCTGGGAGAACTGCTTAACACTAATTTTCTCAATTTTCAGCTTCTTTTTTTTTATGTTCAACATAACTGCTTTAACAGTTAGTCACGTATGTGTTTCGATTAGAAACGTATGATAGCAAGGCCTTCTGTTTCATAGAACAAAACAGATGCTTCAGAGAAAGAGGGGGTGATACCTGAATTTCAGCCATTGAAAGTTACACATTAAAAGTGATCGTTAAAAAGATCGCTTCACAACATAAACGTCCGTTTCTTTCCATCACATTGCAGAATCCCCGAAACCAAGTTAGAGACATACCGCTTGTTCATTGTTGAATGCTCTCCCTTCCCGTTAAGCCTGCCTGTGAAGATGGGCTGGGGAGAGCGTGGAACTCTTGACCTGTCATGCAGGCCACCCTCTCCCCTGCACAGACTGGGGCCAAGCCGTTTGCTCCTTGATGAATGTAGGTCAGACCTGTTCCTCATGAGCAGTGAGTGGATGCCGTATTATCTGTTTGGCCCCCCAGCCCCTACCCTCTTTTATTTGTGGGGGGAGAGGATAGAGGGGACAGGTTCAATATCTCGGTTTCATTTCTCGCAGCAGCAGCAACTCCAGGCCCAGCATTTATCACATGGACATGGTCTACCGGTGCCTCTGACCCCGCATCCTTCGGGACTGCAGCCTCCAGCCATCCCGCCCATTGGGAGCAGTGCAGGGCTCCTGGCCCTGTCCAGCGCTCTGGGAGCCCAGTCCCACCTTCCCATCAAAGATGAGAAGAAGCACCATGACAACGACCACCAAAGAGGTGAGTGGTTTGCTCAGGCCGGCAGATTTGACCTACCTGGAGCTGAGCGTAGGGACTCAGGAAGGTTTCTTTTCTGTCTCTGGATATAATTTTACTAGTAATTGCGTAGGGTTTCTGCTGGAAGGTAAATCAGTTACCAGAAGCTGTTTTTTCATCAAATGATTCCTAAGGGTTACACTCCCCAAAGACAAGAGGGCCTGTTTCCTGGATCTCTCTGAACTTGTTACCCTAGTAATGAAACCCCAGAATTTGCTCTGTTTCTGATAGTGATAGTAATAACTAATTTTGACCAAATCCACTTTTGGATAGGAAAAACTTAAGTTGACAATTTGACAGGACTGTTTAATAAGTTAAAAGCAATTTACTTATGAGTAGGATCAGCTGTACAGTGCAACTTAAAGAAATCTTCCAAGGAAAGTTTCAGAAGTCTTAGCAGTCGAAAAAGTAAAGTCCAAATCAGGGAAACATCTTTGTTTACCTATTTTTTAAATCCCAGTCCATTTAGAAGCTTGAAATTAATTGAAGAAATTAATTGAAATTAATAAGAACAATGAATGATATTTATGCAAAGCCCAGTCAATGCTCCTTTAGGTTGTATCAAAATAGGTGTTGGTGTGGAAAAACTTTGATGGGTTTCTGTGTTTGTATAGAGCCTACTAAAAGCATTTATTTGCTAATGGTAGAAAAACATGAGAAACTCTTCCCCAGCATTCTTTTGTGGTAATTTACTTAACACATGGGTGGTTCATTGGTAGGAAGGGTGGGGTTTGTTAATTAAAAGCTCATGTCTACTCTTGTTTCAGTGTTATTACCATGAGTTATAATCTTGGGTAAATGATTTTTATCACATATGCATGAATTTCCATCTCTGATGTTATAAACACTGCAATATTTGTTACCCAGTTATTGTAATGTGATTGTGTAGGGGTGAAACATGATTATTAGCACTCTACAAGTGGAAAAGTTGGTACAGAATATAACATTAATATCCAGCTTTTCTGAAATTACATGAATGATAGAATGCTGTTTTGTGAATCTGGTTGAATAATATTAATAATTAACTTTAAATCAAAATTGAGATCTATACCATTATTATTTAATTGATAACAATTTGAAAATATCTGTTTTTGGGTAAACTGACTGGTACTTTTCTTGTTTCCTTCTTTCACTGGATCTGTGTGTTGCTGCTGTTCTGCCAATAGACAGAGACTCCATCAAGGTAGGACTCAAATTCACAGGCGAAGGAGTATCTTTGAAGGGCACCTAATGATCTAAAGAAATGTTACAAAGCGTTCTTTGAAATTTAGACAACAGTTTTGTGGAATTGACAATGGCTAGTTCCTCCCCACCCCCCTTATTTTTTCTTTTTTCCATTTAAAGAACCATGGTTTACAAAGTTACTGACGTTTTGGGTTGAGTTTTAGGCATATAATATTTGACAACTAATTCCGCCACCAGTGCCAACTTCCCTCTACCAATGTCCCATACTCCATGCCCGTATCCTGCCATCTTGGTAGATATTACAAAGTTTGGTGGCTGCAGCTTCGAGCTCATGTTCTCAGTGTTGTTGAATCTGTGCTGTTTAATGATGTGACATATGTGAAAATTAAAATCTTTCCCTGAAACCACATGTGGTGGTTTAGCAAAGTGTTGGCCACCTTGTTATTTTTTCCTTTTTCCATAAAAAGGAAGTGTTCATTGCTCTAAAATAATAGGACATGAATATTCTGTTTATCTTCTTTACCCTTCAGGAATTTTTATAATTTGAAGGCTGTATGCCTATAGAAATGTCAACATTTGCAGTTTGAACTGCACACATTGATTTATTTATGTATTTTCCAGTTTCATATTTTTTTTTACATAAAACTTATCGATACCTAGATTGAAATGAACTCAGTTGTGTGTGTTAAGTGTTCCACACATGTGTAATTAGGAAGTAATAAGTAAACGCAGTTGTTGGTATTACCTGATAGTAGCCCTTGAAAAATCTAATTTTTTTGAGGCATAATATAAACATTCCTTGTCTTCAAATGATAAATACATGCCTTTAGGTGGGCCATTGAGCTAAACAAAACCTCCTCTCTCACCCCACTCACAGAAGACTATGAAAATATTTATACTCTAGTGCACACTTTTATGTCAGCTTCATTTTATATTCCCTTGTGCAAGAGTAGGGTGTATTTTAAAGTCATTTGGGATGAGTCTGAGAACAGCTATCTATGTAGCTAGAAGCCAGCGGAGAAATTAAAAAGGAAATGGAACTGGCTATTTTGTCTTGCAGTATTATGAAATGGGAGCTTTGAATAGATGTTGTTGTTGGATGCTGCTCTCAGATTAAAAGTTGTATTGTTTAGATTTAAGGCCATCCTGTTGTTTCTCAAAGTGAACTAGTTTGCTGATTTTTATAAGTGTGTTTGTTCTGTGATGCTCAGGGAAGCAGTTAGTTGCTTGTTTCATTGATCACCCTTTTCCTCTGTAAGTAGCTCCTGGTTAAGAGGCTTTTTATGACTGTTGCTGTGTGGCTCAAGTTGGTTTATATCAGCCAGAGTGGGCCAGTTTCCTGCAGCTGGAGTCAGACTTATATGAAATAATTTATTCATGCAGGATAATGCTCCTTAACATTTAACAGGTAATGATCGTGACATAAATTTCCTTCTTGCTTTTAATTTTTCCCTTTCCTCTTCTAATGTGCAAACAGGCAGCTCTGGTGCTCTAAATAATAAGTAATTTTTGGCCATCTGTCAAAGGGAAATTTCAATACAAATTTAAATTAATGGTGCCTGAAATTTTTTATAGCTCCTCTAAAAGCCTCTAATGTGCAGAAAATTCTGAATCTGCTGGTAGTAATTAGTGTTGCATGTAATGAGGATGTGGGCAATGTTATACAGCCCCAGTGTAACATTTTGATATGGTAGCAAAATTTTGATTTATACAGATTGTAGATGAATTTAATTGTGAGAGACACATTAAAATGTTTTCTTGATGTTACAGATTATTAAACAGGGCAGATTCAGAATAGCTCATAAAGTATAAATTTAAACTTGCAATAAAGAATCAGGTAATTAAGGTGCTTTACTTTCGGGTATGAAGTAAAAGGAAGGAAATTAAGATTTTTGGATTTATTTTGGTTTGTTTTTTTTCCCCTTTATTCTCTTGGAAGTTCTTTGGCCACCAAACCACACACACTATTGATTTTATTGACCTTGGTTCTCTAGCTGTAATAGCCAAGTTCATTCTTTTTATAATGTTCTATCATTATATTGAACATTATAATGTTACGAGTTCTTTTTTATTTTTTTCCTTCTTTGCTTTACTGGTTACACCTGGCCATGCTCCGGGATTACTCCTGGCACTCAGGAATTACTCCTGGTGGTGCTTGGGGGACGGTATGGGATGCTGGGAATCGAACCCAGGTTGGCTGTTCAAGGCTAGTGCCCTCCCTGCTGTACGATCCCTCTGGCCCCACAAGTTCATTCTAAAGCCTATTATTTGCAGGTGTGTATGTAAACTTAAATAAGGATAGACTGCAAATAAGGACCTAAAGAAAGTAGCATTGTAAAAGCCCAGCAATTGGTAATAGTGGAGTGTTTGGGTGCCTCCAATGACTTTATATTGCCCAAAATAGGCCTGAATTTAGGGGTTGAAGATGGCAAGAAACAGAGCACTGTCCGTTCTCTTCTTTAGTCACAGGATCAGAAACCCACATTTAGCTCTTTGAAAGAGTGAAATGAAGAATAGTGAAGTCCAAATCATCTAAAATCTAGTTAAAAATTGAGTTTGGGAAATTAGTATATTAACCATCACTACCTACAATATCTACAAACTTCTAGCACCTCCTAGCAAAAAAATATAAATAGCAGAATTTACTGTCGGCAACTGTTGCTAAGCTCTACGACTTCCTCTAAGTCAGTATTTCCAGGCGTACTTTATAACTTCATAATTTATTTTAATGTATTTAATTGAATGCCCTTTTTTCCCCATAAGTCTTAATGCAGTAACCTCCAGTCAGATATTGCCTTAGACACAACTAATAGATCATTAGATAATCCCAAAACATGATTTACCTAGGAGGGAAAGAAGAATATAGCATATATGTTTTAGTTGGAAAATCTTGTAAATGTGTTGGCAGAAAACCATTAAAAGGGAAACTACAGCTTAAAAGTTATTTAAGTTTCCTAAAGACTCAGAATGGTTATTAAACTTGAGTAACATACATTTCCTTAAAAGGAAGAAAATCAGATTTATCACAGTAAGCTTACAGATATACTAAACTCTTGATGCATAAAGAACTTGAAATTTATCTATATTGCAATTAAACATGCAAATTATACAATAAAACTATAAAAGAACTATATTTAACGATTGTGTAAATATTTAGTTGGAAAGCTAATTTTTACAGAGTGTATTTGTGGTGAAATTAAGAATTTGGTCCAGACTAAAGAAATTATAGGAAATGTGCCTATACTTTTCTGGTACTTTCGTATAGTATATGTATCTTATAGATTCATGTCTGATGAATCTATATGAAAGTAAAGTTTATGTACCTTATAGATTCATGTATGATGTTGAGATCTCTAATCCATTTCGATCTGACTTTTGTGCATGGCATTGGAGGGGGTCTAAGTTCATTTTTTTTACATGTAGCTGCCCAGTTTTCCCAGCACCACTTGAAGAGGCTTTCTTTGCGCCACTTAGTACTTATTGTTCCCTTACCGAAGATTAAGTGATCATATATTGAGAGTGTGTGTCAGGATATTCAGTTCTATTCCATAGGTCTACAAGCCTGTCTCTATACCAATACCATGCCATTTCATGTTTTGTTTTTAAAATCTGTGTAGAATGACTTAACTCATCAAATCTATGATGATATTATGTTGGCCTTAAAGCTTTACAGTATACTTTCTGTGTTCAGGTTGAAATGTATACTTCAAGTCAGGGAAATGCTTTCAGGATTTTATAGGTAATAATAAACAATCATTATTTTTGCTTGCTATTTCACTTTATACATTAAGAATTGTCAGATTGTTGAGTGTCTTGTGTGACCAGGTCACCACCCACATCACCTTTTCTTCCTTTGTCTAGGGAATGTCTGAGAGTTTGGCCTGATCATTAAAACTTCCATTGACTTTCATGGCATGTACATTATGAGGGAAACAGCGGAGAAACCACTTGAGCCAGGGCGCAGGAAGGAGGGGGTACTGATAACACCTCGGAGTTCTGATTCAACACTCACTCTCCCCTGCGCCTGTTAAGATAGAAATGTTTGTGCTTTACCTCTGAGGAAGAAAATACGAAATTTGTTTGACTGTGGACCTTAAATGGACACATTGTAAAAAGAAAAGAGGAACAGCTGAACTCAGGAAAAGACTGAGGAATGTCTTTCATGATGCTGAGCACCAGCTGAAAGCAGACAGCCCCAGAACTGAGTGGTCATGAGGCTCGCATGAATTTACATATTTCCTTGGCTCCTGCTCTTTCTCATGATGGTCAGTTGTCTGAGAAAAGCAGAGAAGAAGCTCAGGGCCATTTCTAGGGGGTTTCTACTTGTCCAGCCTAAAACTTAAGGAAAATAAGATGGGTCTATGTCCCTTAATATGTAAAAAAGACATGTTCTTCTAAAAAATTTTTATAAGAGATATTTAGTTGCTTAATATAGTTTATGATCATTTCCAGATTCTTCCTATAAGCAAACTGTGATTAATTGAGGTAATATATGGATTGTTTGAAGTGGAGTCCAGCCATTCCATTTTGTTGTGATAGCTTGTGAATCTCTTTTGATATAAGAATTACCCTCATTTTAGAATTTCTCCTATTATGAAGCGTGGAAGATCCTGGGCTAGCCTTCCTGTAAAAGGATCAAGATTCTAGAGCTGCTTCTTGGTGGTGTCAGGAAGACTTGCTCAACCCAGAAGCGCCTCAGGACAGGAGGAATTGGTAGAAGAGTAAAGAGTCTTTGCATGAGCATTCTGGTGACATACAGTTCAATGAAGTTTCACTGTATCACTGCCTTCCCGTTCATCATCGATTTGCTCGACGCGGCACCAGTGACATCTCCATATGTCCTGTCTCATGCTAGTAGAGCCCAAGGGCATCTGCTTGCTCCAGGAACATAAAGAGCCTCCCTCAATCCATTCCATCAGGTCATGGGAATGAGGTATATTATTGTTACTGGTATTTGGCATATCAAATACGACACGGGTAGCTTGCCTAATAATAATCAAATGATTATAGTATTTAGGAATATATATTGATCACCAGTATAAAACATTTTATTTGTATGTTTTAACCTTTAAACGCAGATTGATCAATTTAAAATCCACCTTCAACTTTCTGAATACATTTATTACTTAAAAGTAGGCTTTTATTTAAAAAAAAAAAACTTTTTTGCTGGTGATGGAAAGCAAACCCTGGATCAACACGCACTTACAAGGCACTTGCTTTTCCACCGATCTGCATTCTCATCCAAGACAGGATTTTAAAAATAAACTTTTAATGCAGGTTTCAAATATATATCTCTATCTACATAGATAGAGATATATAATGCATAGATTTAATTATGGTTCATAGCTAGCCTAGTTATCATGTGACCCTGCAAACATGTTCTATTCCCTCTTTTTTTTTTCTTTTTGATCGCACTAAGACAACACTCAGGAGTTACTCCTAGCTCTTCGCTCAGGAATTACTCCTGGTGGTGCATTGGGGACCATATGGGATGCTGGGGATCGAACCTGGTCGGCCGCATGCAAGGCAAACGCCCTACCCACTGTGCTATCACTCAGCCCCCCCCTCAATTTTTTACACATTAAAGGCAAGAATTTCACCATGTTTGTGCGCCTGTGTAATAGGGCTGAATCATGAATTAGTAAGTGGGTGACTGTCATAGATCAGACATCTTCACATGCTAAGAATCCTTACTCTCCTACGTAAACTGATATCAACAGGCGAGACACTTAATTTAGTCCAGTTTCAAACTAGGCACTTTTTCTGAGCATTTGGAATGCATATATTTTCTTACATAATTCAGCCTCATCCCAAAATGAATTTAACAATATAAACCTTACAGGGTATATTTCAGCAATAAAATTGACCATACTATTAGACAATTAATAAATAGAACAGTAACTGTATTTCACTTGGGATTGGATAGTAGGAAGATCATTTTAATATTTGCCTACCAAGCATTTAATGTTGAACTCTTTGAATTGCTTTCTGAAATACTGATTTGGGAATAAAATGGTAACTTGAAACCACATGTTCAGCATTGCTGTTGCTTATTCTTTGTATAGGGTTTGGGGCGGAGGAGGTGGTGGAGGGAGGGGTCTGTTTCTACTACGTATTTTACTTTATCAGAGAAAATCCAGAAATTTATCTTTGGGTTTATGATGCAGCACGGTGCTGTTCAGGACTGATACCTGCCTTTAGTCATGGAAGCTGTGTGAAATGTGACAGGTGCCTAATACCAGAAAGTATGTGGTAAGTGTCAAACAGATGAGTGAGTAGGTGGCGACTATGAGTGAATTAAAAGATGTGGGCACAGCGCAAGATAGATGGAGATAGATGTGTGATGTGTGTTTGTGCTCCCCCCACCCCCGTGCCAAGACAGCAGACACCTGCCATGGCAAGCCGTGTAGGACGCCTGCCCTGCCCAGCTGGGTTTGACACGGGGTTCATCCTTTTCCTCGGTCCTCTAACCCGACCAGCAGGTCCACCTTTATGTCTGACATCTCTAACTATTTTGATTAGGATTATTTTTATCTCTTCCAAAAGTATGCCACACAAATTTTTTAATCATTTGAAACTTGGCCCCAAGAGGGATGGAAATGACACAAGCTTTAAAGCATTCACTTTACAGAATGTAGATACTTCTTCCAAAAGAATTCCTCCAGGAAATACATCTTGGGGCCAGAGCAATCGAATGGTGGGTAGGTCGTTTGTCTGGCAGCCAACCTGGGTTCAATCTCCAGCATCCCATATTGTACCCCGAGCACGAGCAGGAGTAATTCCTGAGTATCGGAGGAGTAACCTCCGGCGCATCACCAGGTGTGGCCCAAAGAAACAAAAGCTAAAAACTAAAAACACACCCTCAGTAACACTGGGAATGTTCTGAAATCGTCTTGAATAATTTCTAAAATGTTTACCTCTATATGACTTACATATTTTATTCTGTGGTAGTTTCAAGTAGTGTAAGTATTTTCTGGATTAAAGACTGTACACCGTCCTTAATGAGGCCTGTAATTCAGGACCTGAATAGTAGTTATATCTAATTATTACCATGGCAACAGAGTTGAACTGAATTCTGGTTTCATGAATGAGAACTAGGAAAGTATGCTGAGAGCTGAATGCTTTCTGGAAAAGGGACTGATGTGATGGCCTGGAGAGGTAGGGGGGTACAGCCAGCGAGGGATTGCCCTGGCACACCCTGGGTCCACACTAGGCAACCCCAGGTGGTCCTTGGCCCTGCCAAGAGTAATTCCTGAGGGCAGTTGGGTGTGCCACCTGCCACAAAAAAAAATTGTGAGAGGTTGTCTGTTTAGATGATTTTCCTGTTAAGTGAAAGTTATTTCAAGACAAGGGTCACTTAGATTTAGCAAATCAAACTTTAAATCTTGGCGTTAAATCCTTAGGGTTTTACTCTAAATGTAAGCAGTGAACACACACCTTCACATTTAACTTTATCAAATTAATTCAGAACCAGATCCGTTGCTTTGTTTATGGCTTTAAACCCTAGGTTTACTACTGTTTGTGTCGGCTGGTTGTGATTGGTGGTTTAAGCACCCTGGCCGCCAGGGTCAGTGGCGCACTAGAGACAGGAAAACAGCAGCGTGCACTTGTGTGTAGTCCAGACTGCACCGGTCTCCCTCCGACATGCCACCCTTCCTTAGCCACTAATGTTCAGGAAAGCGCTTCTCTCTCCCCCCATCCGCCGCTCACCTCCCTGCTAAATTGTAGGCAGTGAGGTGGAAGTGAAAGCGTCTTAAGTATTCTTGTTTTAAGTGAACTTTCTAAGATTTGTCCTTTGGTGAGCATGAGGAATTATTTTTCATGGAAATGTACTCATTATTTAATTGTATTGAACCCCCTAAGGATTCTTGAGTCTTTCATTTCCACCCCCAAATTACTTTGAGTGCTTTTCAAATTATGGAGCATTCCAATTTAAGGGGGCCATGGGGTGGGGTGGGAGGTGGGGGATTAGAAACAGGTTAGCCGTGCCACCCAGTGAGAGCAGCCTGGGGCAGAATAACTTATTTATTCTTCCTTCCTCTGGTCATTGGAGGTCTAGAAATTGGTGAGTATTCCGTTCATTTTTTTTAAAACTTCTGTTTTCTTGAGCGACATTTGGCCTTTTGAACAACAACATAAAATTGGAAATGCTAATGTTTCAAGCCAACTAAAGGAGGAAAATAAAAATGTCACCATGGTAACAAAGCTGCTTTCTAGATGGTTTCCTAAGATATGCCTGAACTAGAAGCAGATGTCTGATTTGAGAATCTTACCTCCTTCAATGTAAACAAATAACTTCTGGGCAGGTGTTGGAAATAATATGGAAATCCTATTAAGGGGCCCTGAGTTTCTGTCAGTCAGGAAGCCCGTGCCACAAAAGGGCTGGTTGTCACATAAAGGCACAGAGTAAATTCTCATTAGGCTTGAGCTTTTCCCAGGAAATGATTGTCTCGGTGTGTTCTTTCTCCTGTGAATCTCAATGTAAGCTGTTGCTTCTATTGATCTATTCACTGGCTTTATTTTTCTCCTCTTCATTCCAGATTCTCCCTCGCCCTAGTCAGCCCACCTTCTCCCCCCGACTCACCCTTTTCCTTTAGATTAGCGCTTGATCTGTATGATTGCTCTAAGAGTTGTGACATTTGTGATTTTAACCTCCCACCCTGAGTGGGGAGTTGGGGAGGAGGAGAAGTCAGTTTTCCTCCTGGGCTGAGAGGACAAAGAGCATATTAGGCCCATGCGATTGGGAGGCTGCTCTCTCTGCGTTGGCTTGGAGTTAGATTCTCATGAAGTATGAACTGAAAGAAGAGACAGCTTTATTGTGAGCTTTTAAAAACTACATTGTTCTTCACTAAGGCTCTAAAATTGTGTTGTTCAATATGAAGTTAATTTAAATTACATGAAAGCTTCATATTTTTTTGAGTTTTGTGCCACACCCATCTGTGCTCAGGGGTTGATCATTCCTGGCAGTGCTCAGGGAACCATATGAGGGGCCGGAGATTGAGCCTGGTGGGCCGCAACATGCAAGGCAAGCACAGTACCTGCTGTATTCTCTCCGCCCCAAATTATCTAAAAAAAATTAATTCAGTTTTCTAAGCTGCATTAGCTACATCTCAAGTCATCACATGTAGGTCTCTCACCTACTTAGCAGTACAGATACAGAACACCCGTATCATCTCAAAGAACTTCCTCGCCTAGGAGAGATGTCCTGACAGGACTTGTTTCTGCTCCTCCACCTGGACACAGCCATGTGCCTGCATTTAAAGCAAGGTCAGCCTAGAGCCTAGAAATCCTGTGTGTTCAGTATAGTCTGTGCGGTGGTGTGCTTTGCCTGTTGCTCAGCGCTCTGCGTGGCTGCTGCAGTTCTGGGGCGGTGTTGTGTTCTGCTCACTGCTCAGGTCCCTGTTTGAATGCAATGGCCGGCCTCATGCCCACAGCAGATTTTAGCTGGTTGAGCACCTTTTCTTCCCTTCCTGTGGAATCATTTGAGCAGTTTAACGTGGGTCTCCTCAAAATGGACCCCAGGAGGTGCATTTTAATGTTTCTGTATAAAAAGTTAAGGCATTTTGGTGACGGTGGTGGTAGTAGGGCTTGAAGACACACGGATATTCTTTCTGATGCTCAGAAGGTTAATTGTGGATAAACTCAAAACTGGGCTTCAGAAAAGCCACACTAATATTATGCAGCGTTTCTCGGACCATAGGCCTGGAGACGCACTTCATAAAGCCAATAAAGCGCTCACTGGTGGTCTCCCGTTGCCCTAGCAACAGACCATGGGGCACAGTGTATGTGAAATGCATGAACATCTGTGAATTAATCTTTTTGAGTTTGTTCTTTTCTTGGCACTGATTGGGCCACTCGGGCTTGTACCTGAGATGCTCTGTACAGAGGGGTGATCTGGAGAACTCCCCAGGGCCTCGCCCTGAAGTGCAGGGAGGAAAGGAAGTGAAGGTCTGTGCGGCTGCGTTCAGCAGTGGAAGGATCTGGTCTGACAGCGTTCGCTGCAGGATGTTGTTTGCTTACTTTCTGGTGCATGGGAAATAAAGACAAGTCTTTCTAGTGAATCTGGACTTTATTGGTGTTTTTGGGTGGCTGCCCTAAAGAAATAATTGTTGGAGGAATTGAAATAATCACTTGGTTTTTACCTGTGTTATCAGGACTTGAAAGATCTGAGTTACTCTGTTCTTGCCCCACCCTGGCCGTTGCCCTGGGGATTATAACCAGTTATATTGGACTAGTCTGAATAAGACCGCTAAATTGAATACTCAAGTTGGAATCTTGTTTTGATAATAAAATCTGGTAGTAGCCCTCTCTGATTTTATTTAGGGAACTTTTAAATTAAGCTGGTGATATCGTTTTCCCTTGGAAGAATTAAGCAAACTGAGCAAATAGAAAAGCATCATTGAATGATCTACCTCCAGGTTAGATACTGGTTCTGACCCTGCCCGCCCCCCGCCCCCGTTTTTAGTTCTCCTTTTGCACCCCGGGTTTGTGTTCTGCCTTTCCCCTTCCAGGTTGGAGCCCCAGTACTGACTCTGCACTCAGGTCTCCTAGCAGAGCCACGTCCTCCTTTGTAAGCTGTTCTCCTCACCCTTGTTATTTTCAGCTTCCTTCTCTTTGCTTCCTTTTACACCTCCTCCTTCACCTTCCTCCTCACCCAGTTGCTTTCCTAGAAAGGCATGATTGTCGTACTTTACGCTAGATAATGTCTGTGAATTGATATTTAGGGAAAGATGCATGCAATACTACCAAGTCAAAAGTCCATGCTGTCCACTTAATTTACTGAGTAGTCATTTATTAATATTGAGGGACATTTAAAGAATTTTTGTCAATTTGTGTATGGTTTCCTTTGGACATTAAAAAGACACAGCTGTAATTCTCAAGACGAGATTTTTTCTGATTTTTTTAAAAATTTAATTAGGCAACCAAAAACAATCATTTTAATGACTTTGGAGATCTGCTGGTATTGACAGATGAACTTAAAAAAATTGAGCAATGCAATCAAAATAAAATATTTAAAGTTAGTTGCTAGGTATTGATTTGGCAGCTGGAGGGCAAATCTGCCTGCACTGTGTCATTGGGGTTGATAGCAAAGCTTAGTACAATCCTCGCCCTCAAATGCTTTTCCTATTAAAGTACGGAACTTAAATCTGCTGCCTTATGAAGAGAAAAAAATGTTAGTGGGTAATTCCTCTTCATTTCTCTGAGGTTCCGGTTGGACCTGAATTCTTTTTTAATATTCTAGTTTCTGATAAATAAATGAATCTGGTTTCTGATGGTTGGAGGGTTAGTACTGAAGGCTATCTCCCAGGAAGCTGCCCAGGCTGGTGTGCAAATCCACGCTCACACAGGTGTTGAGCAGCATGCTCTGGTGGAGCGTCCAGGTGGGTCTTGGTGCTGCGCCTCCCGTTCAGATCCTCCTCCATGGGATTCCTGTGTAGGGCTGAGGACTGTCATTCTGCTCTGGCCTTACAAGAGCCTCCCTTCCTCACCCTGTGTTGGTTTTCTGATACCCAGAGCCCTATTTCAATGCAGGTGAAAGGTTCATCTTTCAAGAAGTTCCTAGCTTTCTACTTGAAGCCAGTCTTAGGAATACAGTAGTGTTATTAGATTCATTATCATTTAGAAAAGGAAATCAAGTCTTTTTTTTTTTTTTTTTTGCTTTTTGGGTCACACCCGGCAACGCTCAGGGGTTACTCCTGGCGGTGCTTGGGGATCATATGGGATGCCGGGATCGAACCCAGGTCAGCCGTATGCAAGGCAAACACCCTCCCCACTGTGCTAATTGCTCCAGCCCTGGAAATCAAGTCTTAAAGTCGCTTGTTTATGTCCTGGACTGGTGTTTTTTGAAGGCATTATTCTTGATGCTAAAAAGTGAACATGTGGTAAGATGAAAACTCCACAGAGATCCTTGGCTGTGGTGAAGAGAAACGAGGGGAGTTTGAGGCTCTGTTGTTTTCCTCACTTGCCTTTATAGCAAGTGTTGTAAGCAGGGATTTGTTTCGCTGTTTGTGCAAAGAAGATCTTCTAGTACTCAGATATTTCCCCTCTGCTGTATTGGCTAGCTGGGCAGATCACAGACATCCTTGAATTTTACTTTTAACTTTTGTATTTTTAAAAGAGTTTACAGAGTATTTTTTATTATTCTGTAAAATATGTAGATACCTAAAACCAAAAGATGCCTACCTCCCTCCATGACTCTAGTGATGCGCGTGGTTCAGCTCCTCTCCCCGCAGAGTGCCCGCTCCACTGTCCGGACACCCACCCTCTCTCCATCACTGTCTGGACACCCACCCATACCCCACCCTGCACCCCAGCAAGGTCAGCTTAGCTCAGTTCTGTTGCTTCTCACCAATTGCTACTCCCTCACTACGTATCTTAATTATTAGTATTTTTAGTCTGTTTTTTAATGGTCTTTTTTATGACTCAGAAAATTTTCCTTTATTTATTGATATCCAAGTGCTTGAGTGTCCTGTCTTCGCCCCCCCCAATTCCCTCTCCCTCCACACACACACACTCCCCATTTCTGGTTGTGATTAACTTCATTTCCAAAGTATTGTGATCTGGTAAGATTCTTGATCTGTCCTCTTGCCTTTATACAGATAATCTTTCTCCCTCCCTCCCTCCCTCCCTTCCTTCTGAAACATACAGAGATGCTCAGGATTTACTCCTGATTCTGCACTCAGGGATTACTCCTGGTGGTGCTCAGGGCACCATATTGGATGCCGGGATCAAACTCGGGTCAGCCATGTGAAGGCAAACAACCTTCGCACTGTACTGTCACTCCTACTCAAGATGTTTTGTGACCCAGTAGATGCACTGTTTGTAGAATGCCCCAGGTGTGCTTGAGAAGAATGTGTTGGAAGCTTTGTTTTGGGGGTTAGGACATTGAAAGACCCTGTGTAATATTAGGCCCATAAAAGAAGATTACCGAGGAAGGAAGACACTCCCCAATCTCTTACACAGTTTTTCAGTAGGACATTTGGTTTGTGGGAGTAGGCTCAAAAGATAAGGTTGTCACTTGTCACTTGTCTTCCCTTTCATCAATTTGCTCGAGTGGGCGCCAGTAATGTCTCCTTTCGTTGGGTATGAGGTCCATTATTGTTACTGTTTCTGGCATATCGAGTATACCACAGGTAGCTTGCCAGGCTCTGCCATGGCTTTGGGTTCATCCCAGGGGCCCCAGACTTTTTCTGTGTTAGACCATCAACCATGCAGGGCCTATGGGGCCGAGCCCTGGGGGTGTAGACAAGCCTGTCTCCTGTCTGCCACCTGCCAACACAGCCAGGTACTGCAGCCACACCTGCAACTCCTTGAGGGGCAGACCATAAGCCAAATGGTACCTTGCTAATGGAACTGCTGCTACTACTTTTAAATTATTAAAATTTAATTCTAGTTTGGGTAACATGGCTACAATAGTGTAGCTCATAGTATTGATGTACAGGTACTCTACCCCCTCACCATCGGTGGTCACAATTTGGGGGACTAGGAAAAACACCAAAGAAAGGCCTTAATATTAGTTCACTTTTCTGAAAGTTGCAAGTCAAACTGGTGATGATCTAAAGGTCATATTGAAATTTTAAATTCAGATCTTGAGATTAATTGCTGGATTTGAATTCACGTGGGCTTCAGACATTTTTTATGAATACTATATTGGTCACTCTAAGTGAAAGTTTCAGTGCACCCCTTGGTTGTCTTCAGGTGGATGTGTAGACAAGCCTGTTCGGTCCAGTGGATTTCAAATGCTGGCTTGTGAACTGGTGCAGGTCCACAGGAATTTCTCATTGGGCTGTGAAAAAGTTATTGCTGCTTAACAAATGGTCTGCCTGGATCACGCAGCTGAGTGGAGTTGCCACTGTCTGCCTGGAAGATCGGACGAGCTGCAGTGCATGCAGATACCATTGGTGCATGCTTCCTCAAAAATCCAAAGGGGAGCCGGAGTGATAGCCCAGCCGGTAGGGTGTTTGCTTTGCACGCGCTGGCCCATGCCGGCCCAGGTTCGATCCCGGCATCCCATATGGTCCCCTGAGCACCGCCAGGAGTAATTCCTGAGTACAGAGCCAGGAGAAACTCCTGAGCATTGCTGGGTGTGACCCAAAAAGCAAAAATAAATAAATAAATAAATAAATAAATCCAAAGGGTAGTAGCATTCCTATTTACTGCTATTGTTGGTTATTTTGCATTTAAATACAGAGCTTTTTATTTCATAGAATTAGGTCTTAAAACTAAGACATAAAATGGTGTTATAGCTAGCTCTTTTTGTTTTTACTATAGGGGACTATTTCTTGTTTTCACTGGTCCATGGATATAAAAAGGCTGATATTAGCTCACCTGGCTTACCCCTGAAAATCCCCAGCTTAGTACCTGGGTGCCACTGAATATGGCACTGGGGCCTTTTGGGCAGGGGCTCTTGAGACCTCGAGACAGCTCCTTGTCTGTGGGGCCCAGCCCCCTGCTGGGGATGCTCTCGACTCTGAGCCTGGGGATCCTCTGGTTTGTGTGTAAAGCAGAACAGTGTATTTAAGAGCAAAGACTAGAAATCTAGAACAGCTTTGTGAAAAAGTGGTTGTTAGTAAACACTATTTAATAAAAAATTAGTCCACAGACCAACATTCTGAAATACAGTGGAGTTCTTGAGATGCCATCCAATGCTTTGTTTGGGGGTTCCGCCAAGTAGTCCTCAGGAGCTCCTCCAGGTTTTCTTCTGGGGAGCTGTGTGGTGAGAGCCTGAGCTGATGCCAGGCATCCAACCTGGGCTCCCGAGTGCAGAGCGTGTTTCACCTGAACCTGCACTTAGACCCTTGAGCTAGTTCTTTCGTTCTGTTTCATTATCATTACGAATTCTGCGTGAATATCGCATCTGTTGTCCGCGAGGGAGACTCAAGAGCCTGGCGAAAGAGAGTCAAGCCCCACAGCTGCCGCGAAGCTGCACCCGCAGTCTGCTCCATAGGAAAGCTTGGGCTACTCACTGTCAGCAGCGGGCAAGGGTGGGCCTGGAAGGATTAGCAGCCAGGACTGGGCTTTCTCAGACTAACGGTTACCGCCCGGAGCTAACGCAGGGTCGCGATTCTGTTTTCATCTGCTTTTGTCCTTTCATGTACTTCTGCAGCCGGACAGCTAGGAGTGCCCCAGATAGATCTGAAGAGCCTTGTTTAGCAGTTTATGTGGAAAGTTGTTGAATAATTCACATAACAAATTAGACAAGCACTTGTCCATCTGACCGGATTATTCTACATGTTTGCCCAAGCAGTGGGGGAGGAGCCCAGCGTTTCCTCCTCCAGAGGGTATACAGTGGCGTATTGACCCATCTCCTTCTTGGGTTTCAGCCTTTTGTTGACATTGTTGTAAATGAAAGCAGCCCTGACTAGCTCCAAGCAGCTGGGCTGGATAATTGTGAAGGATTCATGCTTGTTGCTGTTACCCCAGTGTTTGCAGTGGGTTGTTTGCTTTGACTTTTTGTTGAACTGTTGACAAAAGCATTAGATACAAATGGGAACAAATAAAGTGGTGGAGATGCAAGAAGGGCTTGGCAGGAGTAGTGGTTTTCTTTCTGTCTTAAATGGGTGATGTCAGAACTTATCTAGATGGGAAATGGGAGGTAGTGTGTGTGTCTGTGTGTCTGTGTGTGTGTGTGTGTGGGAAAGGGGTGAGGGCAAGGAAGGAAATCTGAAATTTCAGTTACCAAACACAGAATAGCTTTGCTTTTTGTATATCTTGGCTCACAGTGGTAAGAGATTTGAGGCCACCACGTCTTTTAGAACTTAGAAGCCACACCGAAGCTTTTTACATGTTGTATTGCTGTGTGGTCAGCAGTGTTCCAACAGTGAATTTCTGAATGCTCCCATCCAGCTTCAAAAAAATACTTTAAATAGTGGCAGCATTTGGGATTGGAGCGATGAGAGCCGTGGCAGTGAGGACAGGGAAGATTAAGAAAAACAGTATATGCTAAAATACTATAGCTTGCAAAATGGAAGTCATTTACTGGAACGCTTTTAATTTGGTTTAAACAAAATACTCTTTTTGTATATTCAAATGGAGAGTAGCTCAGCTGTTGTGAAGCCAGAAAATTAATGGTATTTTTAGTGAAATAGCAAAAGCATGTCAACAACATAGCTGCAGATGATAATGCTGGCATTTTATTCATGAGGAATTATCAATGCAAGTTACTGGACAACATAGTGTGACTGAAAATGATTGAGTGTCGGAGAAGCTGCTGTCCTTCTGCTCGATGATTTCATTTTGCATTTAGTCTTCCTCAGGCTTCATTTGTGCATGTATTTGCCTATCACAAACCAAAATATGAAGTCGTCCTGGTTGAGGATTGCATGCATATTTCTCCATTTAAACTATCTCTAGTGAAACTTCCTGAGTATTGATGCAAAAGCTGCAGTGTTTCCAAGGCACAGACGGCCATGGGGGGGTGGGATGTAGATTTGGGAGAAGGATCTCTTTGAAGAAATCAGTCTATGGGAGACTGTCAAGGCACTACCTAGCAAACTTCCCACCTGTGTGTTTTCCCTGATACAGGATGCAGAGTATAAGCCAGGTTAGAAAGGGGCCTGTGATACATGCTGAGGCGGAATAGGCACTGGGAGGGTAAGATGACCCCTGAGATGGTGTCAGTAATAGCGATCATTGAGTTTGCTAGAAATACATGTTTAGGGTCAGAAAAAATTGTGCCCTGTCTTTGTGTTTGGTCTCCAATTTTGGTCTCCCGCATTCTGACTAAGGTATGTTTCATTTGGTCTTCCTCAGGCTTCATTTGTACATGTATTGCCTGTCATAACCCCAAATGTAAGGTTGTCTTGGTTGAGGATTGTATGCATATTTTTATGCATACAGTAAGTGGGACTTTATTTTGTTGGTGGTGCCTCTACACCAATGGAAGAAGGAAGCTAGTGCCCCTCTTTCATTCTCCCTCATTCCTTGGCTTCCCTCACCCTCTTCAGAATACCTTTTAGTAATTCTTTGGTTCCAGTACCTACTATGACAACTGTCAGGAATTTACTGGGGTAGAAATTTACTGGGGTTTATTGTAGAAGTGTGAATGGTAGACTGTTTCCTCCTTGCTGTGTTTGAAGTCCTAGAAACAAGCAATTCGGTGAGAGGTGGGGAAAGGCAGTTTAGGCATAAATGGAAATGAGGTGTGCTTTACATGTCTGGAGTGTGCTTTACATTTCTGTGAGAGGTGCTCTACATGTCTGTGAAGTGTGATTTACATGCCTATAAGGAGTGCTTTACATGTCAGATGTATGTGTCTGTGAGGTGTGCTTTACACTTTTGCTAAAAATGAAATTCACAGGCACAGTGACTGTCCCTGGTTTTCAATAAGACAACAACGTTCTTCTAGTTTCAGCACTGCACTGAATGTTTAGGAAGAGGGACTTACTTGGGTTTGAATTTCTTAAGCAAGACAGGATCTCGAAGGTGATGAATGTATGACTGAGCAACTTGTGTCTTCCAGGGTATAATCTTCAAAGAAGTAGGTGGGGATTTCATGCAAGTTAGAAATGTTGAAAAGCCAGTAGTTGTATTTATCCCTTCCAACTTACAAAGGAGGAAGAAAAGGTAACAGTTAAGACTCCACAGACCTGACCCCGGAAGTATAAGGAGACCCTAGGAAAACAGCAGCACACAATAAAGCACGTAACAGAAAGACACCCAAGCTAAAGGCTGAATTGCAGCGAAATTGACTTTAGGCCAAGACAAATAGATGGGTGCACCGTGGCCTCAGGCATGGCCAGGGCCATGAGGGTAAACATCCCGCAGTGGAAGAGCCCTGTTTCCCAGCCTGCCGCCAGGTCAGCCTCCTCCTCCTTTCCCACTAGCCACAGGCATTCATGTTTGCCATGCTCTTAAAGCTAAAATAACACCCTTAGCCTTAGAAACGGTGACTCAGGCTTGCTCTTTGTTCACTCTTTGAACCACGTTTCTTAATGCCGGCAGTCTGGTGTGTGTTGGGACCTGCCTATTTCTGGACATGTGACATACTGTGAATAATAGGTAACCCTCGGAGGGAAGTGGTGCGGTTAGGGAGACTAGGATAGTGCCTCCGCAAGTCAGGTGAGGTTTAGTCCTAGCCTCTGCCATTTACCAGCCTCTGGGTAAACTTCTCCTTTCTGTTTCTTTGGTCCTTGATAGTCGGTGCTCAGGGAATATTATTGGTAGCTAGTTTTCAGTGTACAATATAGATCATTTGAAAATAACTTGATTTTTATATGAAGACTTAATATTTAACTCACAAGCAAGTGCTAGATTGACAGCAACAAAGAAGCGAACTAGAAATGTGCCAGGCTGTGGGAGAAAATTATTCCAGGATTAAAATTTTGTTGCAGAAATTCTACAAAATGGATCATGCATGTGCAGATGGTTGGGAATTAACTTTAGCTGATCTGAGCACATATTTAATTCCAAAGAGAATTTTGTGTTTTGAAATAGTTGAACCTCAACCTAGAACGTGACTTTGTGTATTTAGCAGCCAAAAAACCATTTGCCACCACAATAGATGGAATTGGAGCCCAAACCAGGAGAACCTTGTGGGGTTTTTGCCTATCTGAATCCAGGTTTCACAGATGTTCCCCTGCCCTGCTGGCACCATGCACTTCTTCCAAGGAGGCCTCCAGGACTGTTCCTGGGTTACCCGATGCCCTGGGCAGCCTCCTCTCCCTTCCTATCAGGTTACCTGTGAACTGGCCGCCTCCCTGCAGTGCTGTGAACCATAGCTGCTCTGCCATTACACTGCTTGTGTGGGGAAGGGAATAGACCCAGTCAAGCAGGAGAGACTGTTGCCGCTCATTGCTTTACTGCCCGTACCAGCTAATCCCTGTCGGTCAGGCTTTGTGGGAAGGAACACACGTGCCTGCACTCAGTTACTTCCCATTCCTTGCCTTTGGGCTGACCTAGGAGGAATCTCCTGAGGAGTGGAGAGTCTGTCTATCTGGGCTCTGGTTGGGATGTGTCGGCAGGGCGGAAGGATGCTTGTTGCTTCGGGTGCTGGGGAAGCAGGGGAGACGGAGGACTCCTGCTCTCAGGACCGGAATGTTGAGAAGATTCTCAACGCTGGATGCCTCGTGGCTCTGCTTTCACCTGTGGAACAAGTCTCAGTCTGTCTGTCCAAGTGTCAGGAAAAACTCCTGGGACACTTCGTTGACTTATTTTTCCTCTCTTTGCTTACTGTTTGGTGTGTGCCCTGTCAGCATGCTCTCCCAAGCAGCTGGTTTCCAGTGGGTGCCCTCCTGACCAAGGAAGAGGAAGACCAGAGTATAAAGTTGAGTTTCCAAAACGCCCAGCCACTGAGAATTCCAGTGAAGCGCATGTCTTTTTCAGAGGAATGGCCGGAGGCCAGAGTTCTGGGCCTTGCTCTCGCTGGGAATGTGCAGGCAGAACCAGGGTTTCTGCAGTGAGGTGCAGGGACACTGTCGTACCTCAGCTCCCACAGCAGCCAGGCCTGTGTGGCCGAGACTTCGAACGGAGATGGGGAAGCAGCTGCTCTCCAGAGGATGAACCTCATCTGGGGATTTAGGAGGCGTCTTCCTGAGGATTTCTCTCAGGCTCCTGCTTGCATGTTGCAGACCCACGCTCCGTCCTCAGCACCCCATATAGTGCCCTGAGCTCTGCTCGGAGCAAGCCCCTGAGAACCGTCTGCTGTGACTTCAAAACCAGATTCTAAAAAGTTCTCCAGTTTCAGGTGTCCTTGTCCTTTTTTTCACCTGAAATTTCCTGAGGGTATTAGCTCAGTTTTGGAATTCGATTAGGGCGATTAGATTTCTTTAGTAGTTATAAAAACTAAACACTGGCTGCAAGTCTTGTATGGATTCATTTTAAAAATAAAGGCAGTACAGGTTTCAATAGCTCCAGAAAACCTAACACACTGTGAACCCTTGTGCCAGCTACAATTAGGAGTTCTATTTAAAAAACAGGCCCGAGGAGGGCGGTGGGACTCAGAACACTCCCAGCCTAGGGGCTCAATTAAAGATGTTTCTAAAGTTAATACCAATCAGTTTGGATAGTCTTGGAACACTACAAGATGTGTGAAAACATGCTTTAAATGCCAGCAACCATTGAAAAGGGCACGGTTTCAGAAGTCCTGCTATAAATTACGTGCCTTTGGCTTTCCAAAACATAGGGAATACATCACTGAAACATTCAGAATAAATATCAGAGAATAGTATAGTCTTTGCATCCTACAGGGAAGGAAAAAAAATGTAAGCTGGTTTTGCTTAGCCTAAGATCCTGAAATTATTATTATTATTTTAAATGATCACCACATTTGTTTGGGGAGATGTACATATCAAATCTGGATGTGACAATATGATTAAAACAATAATATCTCCAGAACCAGTTTTTAGACCTCAACCAATAAATAGCCCACTTACTAAAAACAATACATGTAATCTAATCATTCCATTAAAACAAAATAATATGGGGTTAGTCTTGGAGGTTCTTCGTTCATGATTTACTTACCTCCTGGAACTCATATCCATGGATTGGCATTGTCACTTCAAAAAAATGTTTTCTTTATTTCCAGACTGTGTTACATGGTTTCTGAAATGGAGTTTTCCTTCCAAAGCATTTTCTGACTAGGTCCTATTGGAACATTGTTTCTGTGAGACAGGGCCTCCCCAAATGGAACACTGCTATAATACCCAACTTCGCCTACTTTAGATTCTAGAATTTTCATGTGTAATTTTCTTCTAAAATATATAGTAGAAGTGTTATTTCAGTTTTTCTAAAGTAAATTATAGAATTATAAAACAGGCTGCAATTTGCTCAATTGTAGCAAGCGAGAAACACAGCCTGGACTCAGAATACAGTGTTAGTGATTGATCATTGTCACCATTGGAATCCTTTTTTGCTTCTGAGAGTCGGTGGTTAATAGCTTCCAATCATTGACCTAGGGGTTCTGGTTCTGGTTGGTGGCTCCTGCCTCTGGCTGCCCCTGGGCTCATTACCCTTGAGACTGCCATTCTGGAATAGTTCTCTCAATTGCCCTCACCTTCCCTGGTTCCCTCATATGACACTGTCTTGGCCTTTCCCTTCCCTGGGTAGGTAGTGAGAGGCGGCTTACTCCCTTTCTCCATACTAAGAGAATCGTCAGAAGGCACTAGAATTGAGCATTAAATACAGGCAAAAAGATACACATGACAACCCTTTAATGTATGTTCTGTAATCCATAGTCTGGAAGGGAAGAAAAAGAGAAAGAGAGAGAAAGGAAAGAAATAAAGAACCTGCCATGGAGGAGGGCTGAGGGAGGAGGGAGGGAACCGGGGACGTTGGTGGTGGGAGATGGGCACTGGTGGAGGGATGGGTGCTGGAACACTGTATGACCAAAACCCAAATATGAACTTTTTTAATTGTATATCTTTGTATATCTCACAGTGGTATAATAAAATACTTTTTTAAAAAGAAGGCTGTTGATTGCAGGGTGGGAAGCATGTGTGAGCTTTGTACGCACTACAGTGGGTTCACCCAGACAGTTCTGCCACCTACTAGCTTTATGCTCCTGGGTGGTAATACCGAGAATAGCATTGTGAGTGCATTTAGGCCGTGGCAGCCAGGTCCTTCCTAATCTTTATTTCATTTCTTACTCCCTTCTAAGGTGAAACTTTCTGGTTTTTCCTTGTTACAAATGAGAGCGTGAGAGACTGCCACAGTCCCCCTGGAAATGATACAGGTTTCAGAACAAACCCAAGTTAGATCCCAAAGCCCTTCATTTGAGATACTTCCTCAGTGCAGACTAAGTGTGAGGATTTAAAGACACGGATGAGGAGTCCCAGCCAAGAGCCTGCCACATAGGAAGGCAATTAATAAATGGAAGGCGAGCGACTTCCCTTTCCTGTCAGATGCACAAAAATCCAAAATAATTAGCTGCTGATTTTTTAATACTAATAAGACTGTGGCGATGTGTTATTTTTCAGTCACCTGTCGTGTCCTTATTATGTAAGCAATTCTTAGGGCTGGAGACCTCTGTTTCTAATACTTCATTTTGTGTATTCACCTCCTCCAAAATGGAGGTGAATCTGTTTTTTATTTTACTGCATTTCGGAATGTGATGCAGTCTTGGGTGTTTTCAGTTAAAATTTTCAATCTAGTAGAAATATTCTCAGAGCTTGGAGTTTGTTATCAGTTTAATTAGAATTTATGCAGATGAAAAATAGGATAAGCGTTTAAGTTGTAGCCTCATCCATTAAAAAATGGTTAGTCGCACCACTCATAGAGTAATAGAATCCTCAAAGATGGATTTTATGATTTGCTGTGTTTTCACTTTTCATTTCAGGGGAAGAGAATGGGGCACATGCGCATGTGTGGCAGCGCATGTGGGCACCCACCCACGATTTGCATTTAGTGAATACTTCTTGACTGTGATCACTTATACCGTAAACATCTTTGCTGCTTTCATATTTTCCCATTTCCTTCCTCTGCTGTTACCCCTTCCCAAAAGAGTGAGTTAGTACCTTTGAAAAATAGCAACTGGGAGAATTGGGTGCGCTTTAGGAGGAAGAAATGCTTGAATTCATTGCTGTATAGCTTTCTTTAAGAATATCTTGAGGAATTAAGTTGAGAATTGTAAATGATGATTTATACTTTTGAGTATGCCAATTTGGGCCCATAGCTTCAGAAGCATTTCTATGCCTAGAATCCACATGCAAGACATAAAAATTACATTTTATTCTAAATTTTTAGCAAACTATAATTATATAACATGAAAATAAAGCCTGTTATTAGACCTGTGTTTCCCGAAGTGGGTGGTATCCTCCCCTGTAGCTGGAGTGATGAGACTTGGGTCTGGGGGTGGGGCCGCTAGCTGTGAATGACTCTTTCTGGGAAACGAGTGGAGGCCAAACAAGTTTGGGAACTTTTGCATTAGAGGATCTTGTAAGTCTAGATTGTATAGTCATTATCAGCTATACCTGACAGAAGGGATTTAATCACTTTCAAGATCTTTTTCCATCACTTAGCCCTGTCAGTAACACCTTGTAGTCCTTTTGCTACTTTTTAAAACAAAATTCACAGCTCTTGCATTAGGGAAGTAAAGCTAGGTGAAAGCGTGGTGTCTCTGTTGGCTTTGGTCTGATTGATCCCAGGCTGATCATGCAAGATGCTTCAAGCTAAATCACTCTGGGCGAGTGGCAGTAAGAGACCAGTATGATGCACATGTTATACCAGTGCAGCATCGGGTGGTCTGCTCATTGCTGATGTTTGTTTTAGATTTTCTGATTAATGGGATTATTATCTGGTTTGGCTTCCCCAAGGCCCTACTAGCAAAGGATACAACAAATAAATTCTACTTTTGTTACCACTACAGCTGTTTCAGCTTAGTATAAATTCCTTGAGTATATGTTACTGTTTCTAAGAATAAAATGTAGGAAAGGAGCTGGAGGTTGGCAGGATGGATTTAAAAGTCCCATACAAAGGAATGCCTGTGTAGGACGACGTAGCTGCCATCATGTGACCTTGGATGTACCCTCTGCAGCACCAGCGTCTCCAGCTTTCTTATTTGACTCACCTGGGGAGCTTTTTAAAATTCTTAATGTCTTCTTAATACTCCTAATAACACAGTTGAAAGCCAGACCACAGCCCTGACCATGCCATCAGGATCACCTGCGGGTGTGAGCCAGGCCTGCGTCAGGAGTTTTCCGTCTGTTCAGTGACTCCCGTGTGCAATCCATGCTGAGAACCACTGCTCCAGACTCAGCCTCGGGCTTTTTATCGCATTGCACAAGTGCTTGGGTTCTTCTAAACCTAGAATTAATGGTGTATTACGTGATAAACTATAAAATATTTCATATTTAATGGTGCATTGTTATGCAAGAGGCCCAGAGTATTGGCAGTACATTATTATTTTGCAAGCGGCCCAGTGCAGTTTTAGTAGGTGCTAGGTGTTGGTCTCTTCAGCTGTTCTAAAATGGAGGCACCTCTTACATGCAAATCACCAAAGAGTTGACGTTTTAATTTACTTTCCATGTCTCACGGTTCTTTCCATCCCTTCTTGTGCCCTACCCTGACCCATGTGAGAAAATGGTGGTTTTAGCCTGAGTGTAACAATATGTAATGGAAGGGTGGTAGATTAGAATAAGTTTCGCTTTAAATCAGTCCTTCATAGACGAGAAATAATTTCTCCCAGTTACTTTCTTTGTAATAATGCCAGTGTTTTCTATTTCATTGGATTCTGCTTTGCAAAAAGTGCCTATAGCTCTGGTAAGTTTTGAGAAAAGACGATCATCAGCTTTCATAATGGTATTCTAGCAAATTTGTTACTGTTTGCATCTGAAAAGTTTGTAAAACCATAAATTAATTGTGGTATCTTCAGTATTATTTTTTATCCCTTTGAAAATGCATGCTGGTACAGAAGATAGTGTCAACTAGATCTGTAGAACACCGGAACCTTGTTTTGAGGTTAGACACTGGATACCTGTATCCCTTCAGAGCTCTGTCTTATTAGGATGCCCTTTCCTTTTTCTTGGAGCTGCTGATTAAGTTACTTTATAAATACTGAACTATGATGACAGCTTGATTTTAATGTATAATTGTGGGTTTGCGTTAATTTTTCTTGTGAATCTGTATTTTTAATCAGATATATATAACTTAATTTTTTTTTTCTAGAAACATTCTAAACTTACACTATCAGATTTTTAAGATATGGCATCCTAACAGTTACACTGCTTATGAACCATGTAGGTTTGTCATTAGTTTTACATCCATATAATTGTGGTTCAGAGTTACAGCACTCTTTTTACTTTAGAATCAGAATTGAATAGTGTTAAAGGGTCTTCACAGTTTGCAAAGAAGCTTCAGAAGAAAGAGTATCGAAAGGTTAAGTTTATTAGGTGTTCCTAGAGAAAAACGCGTTCGAAGTGCCTGTTTGTGAATAAAGGTGAGTATCAAACTAACCTCGTAGTAAAGCTAGTGCTAAAAAAGTTTATGGAACTATTTAATATTGTAAACATTGTCCTTGAGTTCAGTATGGAAACCAGTAGGAAATTGATTCTGTTGTGAAACATGAATTTAGGCAGAAAAGGAACTGTACATAGCTGTACCACAAAGACCAAGGGCCTTCAGTCCTGGGCTGATTAGCTGATTGGTCAGGTTATGTGTGGGAACTTGTCTCTTTGATCATTGGAACCTAAAGTCATTGTTTCCTTATGATGATCCCAACTCTGAAAGTAATGTGTATGAATAAAAAAATAACACGTAGTCTTCTATGTGTATACATTCTATTGAACGACCATCCATATTTCTCAGAAGCATTTCAGTACTGACTTGATGGAAATCAGATGCAGTTCCTAGTTTTGGCCGTACTAGCTGTTGGACTTGGTCAAGTCCCTTTTACCCCTTTCCCATACTGGGCTAGTGTTGTTGGAGCTTGTGTCTCAGTGTTGGAGCTTGTGTTCAGCCTGGGGAAATTAATGTGTCGTCGATAAACATCATGTGCTCAAAGGAATTAACAGTGTGCTAATTCAGTCAACAGTACCAATGTTGTATTTGATATGCCAAATACCAGTAACAATTATAGACCTCATTCCCATGATCTGATGTAATGGTTTGAGGCTCTTTATGTTCTTGGAGCAAGCAGGTGCCCTTGGGCTCTAGCATGAGACAGGACATATGGAGATGTTACTGGTGCCCGCTCGAGCAAATCGATGATGAACGGGAAGACAGTGATACAGTGATACAGGCACACAAATAATTGCTCATGGGAATTAGAAATATAAAGTCCATATTAAGGTCATCCTTCTAGAGGCATATAGTTTTTCTAGAGACTTGTCACAGGTATTTAGTGATTCGATTGCTAATTTGATAAGGGAGGCTTTGCTGTGACTCAGCATCAGAATGGAGTGGCTCTGGGCTGAACCTTGGCCGCACAGAGGTGGGCAGGGGAACGCAAACCACACTTGCCTTTCTAAGGCTTCTGGACCAAGTCCCAGGGATTTTGTTTTATTTTGTGTCTTAGTGATTGAGTGTGGCATAAGAAAACATTACTGAGTTGAATCGTGATTGCCTTATAGTCTCCTCCCCTGGTGGCTAAGGGTAACGCCAGTTGTGAACATCAGGTGCCGTAGTCAGCCACTGTGGAGCAGCAGAAGTTGGTAGCGATTGTGTAGTTTGTTTCTAACATCACTATATTCTTTGGTTTTCATTAGTTAAAGCTGTTTTACAAAAAGGAAAGATGAAATAATTTGCAGTCTAAGACAAGTCAAGCCATTATTCACCACAGTAGGTTTTTTCTTTTTGTGTCTCATTTGCTAACAAAATTAGATGGGTTAAGTAGCAGCAGTCATATTTGACTAGACAGCCTTATCCCTGTCTCTGCTGCAGTTAAATGTATCATAGACCTTTTCTCAAATTTCCCAAATACTAAATTCCAAAATACATTTGCTCGGAAGAATTTCTTGACATGTAGTCTTAAAATGCATATAGCCTTGCAACTGTTTGCTTATCTATCTGACTTCTCCAGGGAACCGGGAAGCTCTGTGGACAGAGACCTCTCCTTTAGGCTTTGTTCATTCTTGTATTCCTGTCAGAGTGCCTCAGTTTCAGTAGTCATTTGCTCCTCAGTGAAGAGAGAGAGAAGAATTTTCAGGCAACTTTAGCCCATTCTTCTACAAAGCACTTAGACCACAAGTTCTCATCCCATCCTCAAGGCTTAATAAGCTAAACCATGAAACTCGGTTGACAGATAACCGAAATTATTAGATAACATCTTTTGACCTTTCCCCTATATTTGAAATCATCAAGACCAAAACGGCTCAAGAGAGTGGAACAGTCTTAGATGGAATCATCTCTCTTCTCTTGGAACCTAGTGCTTAGCGTGCTGAGAAACCATGCTGGAAATTTGATGCACTGTCATTATGATAATCTTTAGATTGCAAAGAAGTGTAGATATATACTTAGGCTCTTAAACTTAGCTTACACTGGGTTATGTAACTAAATGGCAGGGGTAGAAAGGGGTCAAGAAAATTTGTTTTTACATAAATTTATGATTTATGTTTGAATTGTGCACCTATTTTATTTGTACAGGGTCACGTAAAACTTTCTGTCAAAAAAGAGGTCCCCAGTGGAGAGAGTTTAAGAAAACCCCAACCAAGTACAGCACATCTCTTGTAGGCGAGGGGTGGTCAAGCTGTGGTCCACAAGCTGAATATATTTTAAATTTTTACAGGATTACAAAGTGGCAAAGACCTTGTCTGGCCCTCACAGCCTAAAATCATTCCTCAAGTCCTTTAGAGAAAAAGTTAACCAGTTTTCTGTAGATCAGTGTTTTCCTGAGTTGGCGATAGTATCTCCAGGGGGCTCCAGAAGCAAGTAGTTGGTAGACTCTGGTGACGTTGTGGGGGCACTTCTATTTAAATCCCAGCTCTGGCTCTAGCACCTGGAGGAATTCTTTTCCTGCTGTCTTTCTAGAGGGTCTCTCTTGCCCTCTCTAGGGTGTCTGTACTCTAGTGGGTCCGTAATTTTTCATCTTTGAGAGAGGGTCTTTAGTAATTTTCCTTGTCCTCATATTGTTACGGTGCTCTCAGGTTCTTGTCCTCAGGCAGTCAACTGGTTGCTGAAGACTGGAGATGGCTGAATTCAGCAGAAACTCTTTGGGGAAGGGAAGGGAAGAGAAGGGAAGGGAAAGCTGGGCTATGGTGCATACTTAAATAGGAAGCCCTGGAAGGTGGGACACCTCATTTTATGTTCTTGCAACTAGGTGAGCACTCTGTTGGGAAAGTCAGGGTATGTGGGCAGGTGAGATGCTTGGAAAAATTGTCTTCTGTGTATCCTGGCCTCGTTCTTGGAAATTTTTTCCTCTGGAGCTTTTCTCTTCTCCATGTTTCCCTTGGAACCTTGTGTTGCCATATCATTATGATACCCCCAAAAGATATATTTTCAGACCCTTAAAAAAATCTTTTTAGGAAGAAATTTAAATGAAAATGAGATGTGGAAGTAATTTGAGTATAAACATTAAGCTGAGAATTTCATGTTTGGATGTGGGGAAAACCAATTATAACATTTTCACAGTACCTTGCTAGGGTTAATTTCATGAAGAACTGTTTTTAAATTCCTTTGGTTCACAAAATACTAAGAACTGTTTCAAAACTAATGACTTAAGTAAACATTTTATTGTTTCATATCTTAACAATAATGTCACATATCTGGATTGTCTAGTTCTTGAGTATCTATTCTATATTAAGAATTGAAACCATGATTTATTCTGGCTTTTTAAATAGCTATTTTGTTACATGAATATAGTTTTCTTATTTGCCTTTATGAATTGGACATAACGAACTCCATGAGTCGAGTTGTTAAGTGTCTTACGGAACTTGTCATATTCTTGTTGAAGCATTTTTTGGGCTAAATGAAGCTGAGGTGTAACAGGCATCAGAAACCCCAAGTGCTAATACCAGCTTTTGTGCATTGCTGACATAGTGATGAATCCTGACATAGTTGGGGAGTGCAGATAAGATCTGTGTGGAAATGATTTGAAAGTTAAAAGTGCTTTTAAAAGTCAGTGGGCATTGGTGAAGCAGTAATTCATGATACTTTATCATTTATACATACGTTGGTTCATTTGTTAAAGATATTAGAGGTTGAGAACAAACGGCATGAGTCTGTTTTTAATTTTATTATTTTAAATAAAGGCCATGACCCACAGTGGTGCTTGGGGTGGAGACTGCAGTCACCCCTGGTGTAGCTCAACCCAGTGGTGTGGCCTGACACTCCAGTCAGTGCTCAGGCACCAGTAGGGGCCACACCAGCTGTGCTCAGGTGGCGATGCTGAGCTGAGAGTTGAGCTCAGGACCCCATACATTCTAGGCACACGCTCCACAGCTTGGGCTCTCTCCTTGACCAAAACTAGCTTCTTAACTCCCTTTTCTTTGTTCATTTTGGTTTTGGTTTTTTTGTTTGTTTTGAGGTTACATGCGGTGGTATTCAGGGCTCACTCCTGGGAGCTTGGGTGACCATGTGAAGTATTAGGGAACCACTGGGCTGGCTGTGTGTGAGGCAAGCACCCTACCAACTATACTATCTCTCCGGTCCCTTAACTTCCCTTTTTATCTGTTCTAATAGAGGTAATTTTAAAAGGTTGGAGAGCTATTCCTATGCTGCGTAGTTTCTATTAGAGTTATATCAGTTAGCAATTAGGTTTATAAATATAATTTATGCCATAATTAAGTTTATAAACCTTTTCCCAAACTAAATGGTATAAAACCATTTGCCACTGCTCATTTGTTTTGGTTGATTGCATTGGGCTTCCATGCTCCTGATTGAATTTGCTCTTGCTGGGATTTGCTCTTGTCCGCAGTTATCTGGGTATTGTAGAATGTCTCCAGCTTGGTTAATCTGATTCTCTCCTGTGTCTCTTGGTACCCACTTAGCAGTTTAGCTAAGGCAGAGTTCTTTGAGTATTAGCATAGTCCAGGAGAACCTCTTCCTAAGTTCACTGCTTACTGTTGGGAACTTGGGACAACTGCTGTACTGTTGTTCCAAGCAAGTCAAGTGACCGAGAGGCCATGTATGAGTACAAGGAGGTATGGAGAGTCCTGGCCCCTGTTGTACTCTACACAATAGGCTGAGAAGGGAGGAAGAATTTCCTACAAGCTGAGTGGAAAACAGCTTGTAGCTTGGCAGATAAGTCACAGTGGCCCTGTGTTCTGCGATGCCTCCTATACTTTCCATGCTTATACACCCCATTCTCCCATCACTGAACGAGTTTCTTGGCAGCCTTAAACTGCATTGCAAGAAATATCCCACGCCCAAACACGCACCTCTCCTGCTTTCAATAATGCAAAGAATATTGTTTCCAAGACCACTTTGATGAAACGTCAGCTTTCTCTAGGTTCTAAACCCACATAAGAAGCATTGTTATCCTCTTCCCTGCTGGGTAATTTGTATACTGCAGGAGCTGTTTGGAAACATGCCTGTTGTTCTTTAAAATATGCTTAATGCTAGATTAGAGAACTGGATATTTTTTCTTCTGTTTAGGCAAACTCATTTCTAAAGCATTTAAAATAAAGAACTTGTGCATGTATGGTATTTTAAAAACCCTTCACATGATGTTTTTAAACAGATCAATTTCAACATTAAAATGTTGGGAATTCAGCCAAAGAAAATTCAGCTTGGATTGTATAGCTGTAATGATAATGTATTATAACCATCTTCTTTAAAGTAATTGTACCAGCAGAGTTGAACCTGGCAAATTACATAATTTTGGAGTGTTTTCCAGAACACTGTTGGTAGGAGTATTACCAGGCTTTCCTAAACAAAAGCAAAATGAAAGATGAATTTGATTATGAGGATCTTCAATCACAAGAATGGTCATCACAGTATCTAAAGGCAGCTTATCTAAATTGACAAGAAGGTCATATGTTTGAATGTCAGTTATTATACTTAACTACTTGCTAGAACATTAAGATAGGAATATATGATATGTATTTTTGACTACATTGTTTTGAATTTTAAAATGTCTTGATTTATTAGATCCGGGGTGAGGGTGACCCAAGATTCCTCAAGCTCTCAGGAGATGAGGAGGTTGCTGGGCAAGTAGCTGGACCACGCTTGATGTAGTTGTGGACTAGATCCTTATTCTGGTCCTTCCAGCAGCTAAAGAGAACTCGCCTTTTTGGCAAAGTCTGTCCGAGCTGACTAAGGTCCACTTCTAGTCTTCTTACTCTACTTTTTGCTATCTCTGCACATTGTGTTCCAAAGAAAGGGACTTGAGAAGTACTTGAAAGGACCTGTTTGTTGTCCACAGTTCTTTATGACCTGCCCCCTTCCCCCAGACCAGTTAAACTCACTAGTGCATAATTAGAATTAACCCTCAGGTTACATAATTATTCTCAGGGCTATTTGCCTTGGGTTTCCCCTGTTCCTTCATCTCACAGTAATGTTCGATTTATAAGAATCTTCGTAACTGTGATTAAATGTCTCAATTCTTCTGCTTTATGTAGCATTCTTGGCCATTTAATTATACTGCATTAAGTAGTATGTTGTTGCTTTTGGTGCGGTTGGATTGCACTGTGGATAGCTTCTTTGGATATATTTTAAAATGTTCCTGTCATACAATTTGAGCTTGTAAATAGAAGTGCTGAGCATGCATAAATGTGCTATACGAAATTATTTCTTTATTGCTGTTTAGTTGAACTGCTGGTGACACTAAACATCAAGACTTTGATGTTTTATACCATATTCTCCCTCAGTAATTAACTGCACTAATGAAGTTAATTAGTGGGGAAGAATGCCGCATAAAACATCAAAGACTTGATGTTTAATCACAGCTTAAAAAGAAGTTTTATACTCCTCCTCGGTTGCCAAGCGCATTCCAATTAGCTCAAGGAAGGTCAGGAATTCTGCTTTCCCCCTTTTGGTCTTCCAAGTTTTCCCTGACTCTTTTCTTGTTGACTAGCTGCTCCTTGAGCCCAAGCCCGTGTGAATATGTCCAGGCTGCCAGTGTGGCTTGTGGAGCGCGTATTGTCGTCCCTCCAGCTGTGAGTCCAGCCTGACTGAGACTCACTTTCTGCAAAGGCAGTGACGTCGTCTGCTCTAACATGCTGCCTGGGTGGAGGAGGGATGGCGCCCACAGAGCATTCGGTGTTTTAGTTAGAGCCGCCACATTTTCCACGACTTAACCTTCATTGCCCATTTATCTGATAGGCATATTTCCTCATGAACTCAAACACAACAAAGTTGAGGAACATTTACAGAATTAAGAGTGTGAGGTGGGGCAGGGGCGCTGAAAAGTAAACTGTAGGAATTCTTAAAAAGTGGACTATAGGAACCCTTAAAAAGTGAACTGTAGGAATTCTTAAAAAGGCGAACTGTAGGAATTCTTAAAGAACCAGTAGTCGAGCTGCCAGTATAAGAACTCCTAAGGTCATTTATTTCTCTGTGATATGTGTTAGATCAATTTTTATTGTTTTAGTGTTTTGTGTATATGTGTGTGTTTAAGGCAAGCCTGTTTATAATACCAATAATACAATTCAGATAAGCAATTATTGTAATTGACCATGGTGATGAGTATCCTTGGCATTTACCACCATTTGCTTAATACCTGAGGATAGTTAATTATTTCATAATGCCCACTTTATTGAAATGATTGTTTCAATCATAGTACTCAATGTCCCTCCCTTTGCCCGCATCGAGTCGAGCTAAGGAAGGCTGCGTTCAGGAGTACAGATACGTATAAAGAACATATAGCCTCTCGTGACATGGTCATGATTATTTTCCCTCCTGACTCTTGTGATTCTGAAAAACATTCTTTCTTACTAGCTAGAAGTGGTTTGTCCTGACAAGAATAGCCACAGGGAGATAAAGTCTGGGATCCTGTCACTGTTCTTGAATAGTTGGTGCTCTCTGGAAGGCTGTAGGTGACTCGGTGCCAGTGCTACTAGTTGGTAAGGAGTTTAGTAGACAGCAGGCACGGGGCTGCTGATTATCTCAATGTACCAGAGATTTATTTTTTCTTTTTGGGTCACCCCCTTTGATGCTCAGGAATTACTCCTGGCTCTTTATTCAGGAATTACTTCTGGTGGTACTGGGGGACAATATGGAAGTGGGGGTAACCACATGCAGGGCAGATGCCCTACCCTGCTGTACTGTCACTCTGGCCCCAGGTCAGAGATTCTTGACGTTAGAACCCACAGGCCCTTGTTTCCAATGTCCAGAACATCCCACACCTTCACCAGGAGAGAAGTATGACTATTTTTCTTTTTTTTCTTTTTTTTTTTTTTTTTTTTGGCTTTTTTGGGTCACACCCGGCAATGCTCAGGGGTTACTCCCTGGCTCTGCACTCAGGAATCAATCCTGGCAGTGCACAGGGGGACCATATGGGATGCCGGGAATCGAACCCGGGCCGACACAGGCCGGCCGCGTGTAAGGCAAACGCCCTACCCGCTGGGCTATCGCTCCGGCCCCTGACTATTTTTTCTTGTGAAGAAATACAGGGCCCGTCCAGTTTGCTCCCTGCCAGCTTGTCTCATCTTTGCTGCTCTGTGGCCTTGCTTGCTCTTTTTCATTTCCTCCCAAATTTAGCCCAGCTTTTTTCACATGCCTGAAACTGCCACAGTCCAGTTTGCTTCCCGGCAAAACTACTCCAGCACTTCCTGTCTCTCATCATGTAATGCCCACCCCCCGACACCCACTGTGCTCTTTCACTTTCCTTTACTCTTGCTCACTGAACTACCTCTCACCTTTCTTCTTTCTACCCTCTTTGAGTAACGCATTTAGGCATTAACCTAAAACCTGACCTATCCCTTTGTGGATGTGTAATTCAAGTTGGTACTTAACTCAGTAGTTCTTCGCCCATCTGTGATAAACGGCCACTTGTGGGACCATGCACTGCCAGGAATTGAACCTTAATCTTCGCTCATGCAAAGGATTTGTTCCCTGCCTTCTGACTCTCAACCTAGACCTCCTTTCTTATCCCTGTAAGAGCCCGTGTAAGATTGCAGGTGCTAGAAGTATCACTATATTGAAAAGATTGTGATTGATTAGGTTGATTCCATCCTAGTTATCTGCTTTTCTTAGTTGCTGCACACATACATGCATACTTAGCATATGCACACATGTACATAGGCTTGAAGAGGTGATCACTTATCACTTATCATCCCATTCATCATCGATTGGCTCGAGCGGGCCCCAGTAGCATCTCCATATGTCCTGTCTCATGCTAGTAGAGCCCAAGGGCATCTGCTTGCTCCAGGAACATGAAGAGCCTCAAACCATTCCATCAGGTCATGGAAATGAGGTCTATAATTGTTACTGGTATTTGGCATATCAAATACGACACTGGTAGCTTGCCAGGCTCTGCCGTGCGGAAAGAGGTGATGCATAGACATATATGTCTCTAGCATTTCTCCTGGCCACCTTCTTCTCTCCTTTTTCAAAACCCTTCTCAGTCTGAGCAGTAGACAGACGGCAGTGGGAGGCTGCTCTAAGCTCAGAGCTCATTTCCTAGCCTTACCTCGTCCACACTGATGGCTCTAGCAAAGCCAGGTGGTAGTGATGAATGCTCTGCTTCGAAGTTTGTCCTTTTTAATTTTAGAATACTGTGGGCTTATACTGTAGATATGGTTTTGTTTACATTTTTAATAACCAAGTGCAGAGATTGACAACAATCCTTTCTGTTCTTTCAAGTCTCTGTTTCCCAAAGTGAACTGTGATAATGTCCCTTCTCTGCAGAGGGCAGAGGAGGGACATGGGGCTGGTTCATTGGTGACCAGCCACTGGTGACCTCATGTGGTACTAGGGGTACTTGTGCTTGTACTCTTAAAAAAAGGCCTATTTCCAGAAGGCACATGGCATATGTTGTTTCCTGAAAAGAGCGTGGTAGACTCAGTAACCTTTTTGGAATCTCCATTTTAAGTTTTATACTGTCTCCATGTAACATACATTTGAGAGCGCTACACAGACTTAGGCCATGTGACCTCCTGTCATTCCTTTCAGTGGCACTTGGGCTCAGACTTCAGTTTTAAAGTTGGATCCTGCCAAACCCTCCCGTCCCTCCACTGTCATCTCTAGCTTCCCCACTCCCTGAGACCTGTCTGTGCGCCCTTTCTTCCACCCACAGCATTCCTTTTGTGCTGTTTACATAGTTGGCTTTAGCTTTGCTTCCCAGATCAAATGTGAGTATTGGCCCTGAGCACCCCATCTGCGCATGGTCTCTGCTTTACTTTCCTGCTCGAGCGCACCATCTACCCGTAGTCTGTGTTTCACCCTCCTGCTGCTTAGCGCATTGTCACCTAAACTTCGTTATATGTTGTCAATTACTTTTACTGCTAGTAATTAAATATGCTTTGTTTGTATGCCCCTTATTAAAATGAGTGTTCTATGAGGCCAGTGTGCTTGTCTGCCCGTTTGGTTGTTCTTTTACGTTAATATTTAGTTACTTCGAGGTGATTCCTGCTGTTTCTTCAGTCCAGTTAAGTCTCGATATCTCACTTTAGTTCAGAGGCCATAGGAAGAGGTGGATTCGGCAGAAGGTCCACAAGTAAGAACAGAGGTTTGGAAGAAGGGATCAAGCCAAGAGGGCAGGTAGATGCTAAGACTGCATACACTGTTGCACTGATTGAACATGTCCAGCAAGACAAAGAGGAAACATGGCCAGTGGCCCTCAGGACCTGCTGCCCGCACTGGGGTATTGTTGGTGACTTGATCACTGCCTTCTCGGGCAGATTCCAGACAAAAGCCTGAAAGGTTAGCATGCTTGCCACTTCCTGTACTTACCTCATTTTATCTTTATGACAGTCCTGTAAGACAAATATTCTTATCTGCATTACAGGTATGAAAATTGAGGCCTTAAGTCTAAAAGTTGCACAGTTAATAAATGCTGGCCCTGACATTTGAAACCAGAGCGCTCTCTCTAGAGCTTGTTCTGTCCCACCCTTCCTCTGTTCCCCACAGGGCTATAAAACTAGTGTCTCGTGATGCCAGAGAGAGAGGTACATGGGTCGGTGCTCGCCTTGCGTGTGGGTGACTGGGGTTTGATCCGCACCACTCCATACGGCACCCCAAACTCCTCCAGGAGTGAACCCTGAGCACAGAGCCAGAAATAAGCCCTCAGCATCACAGGTTGTGGCTCCAAACAAAAATCAATTAAAACAAAACTAGCCCCTGTTCACTTTGTTACCCCAGTTTCTGGCACATTGCCAACAGTGTAGTTATTAACTGAAGTTGTAGGATTTGACTAGCATCTTATCAGGTGCCTGTTCACAGAGGCTTTATTCACACTAGTGGAAAGCCTATTATTTCCATTTGCTCCTAGTATTTTAAAGTCCCTGGGAATTAGCCAGTGATCTAGCTGGCGCTCTCTGACCTACTCCCCATGGCCCGTGGAAGGAAATCCTTGACTATCTGCGACTTAAAAGTCTGTGCCATACTCTTGTATGCTTTTTCACATACTCGGCATTGTGGGGTTGTCTGCACACTCTAAATTCCAATGCTTTGGATACGTATAAACAAGAAATGGAGCCCGTTAGACTGACTGTATTAGCAGAAGGCTGCCTGGTGGAGGTGGTGTGGTATATCTGTGTGCTTGTGAAGAGACGACCGCAAAAGTCAATTGCTTTTGGAATATTTTTACTGCACTTTGAGATATGTATTATCTTTTTCATTCAATCAGTGAGAACTTTCATTAGAAAATTGCAGCTTGTCTTTTATGCCATATTTGGTATGAAGTAGAAAAGTCGTATCTAGTGTTCTTACTTTTCAAGAAGATGGTGACGGACTGGGTGCTACCATTTCTCATGATTTGAGCAAGAGTGTTTCCTTCCAGTCCATTGTCAGCACCCTGCTATTATCGCACCACTTAGCTCAGTGCCAAATTGCAGTTGGTTCCATTCAGTTCTGTTTACCCAAGTAGCGCTGTAGTGATTAAATGTCACTGGGTACAACGAGTATACAAAAGTAATTAACCTGAAAGGACATGTTAGAATAAGGGTCAACGACCTCTTTAGCCCACTGTGCCACTGGCAAGACTCAGCATTCACAGAGTCTGGAGAAGGAAAGGTCAGTGCAGGGCAGCAGCCTCCCTCCACCTGCCCCCAGTTGGGGTGGGTCGGGCAGAACTCGCTGTTGCCTGTGGTTCCCTCTGCCCTCGAATCTTTAGGAGGCAGAGTGGGGTGGTATTTTCAGTATCTCAGCCCTTGTTAGTGGAGTGCTGTTTATTGGTTAGATCAGAGTTAACACGGTACATGCTTGGTGAATCAACCTGTTCTCACAGTACTGTATTTATCATATCTTGGCAGTTTTAAATCTAGTTGTTACATGAATAGAACTGCTTGAAGTTATTTCTTAGCATGCTTTGAAGTTGCATCTCTATGTAGCTGCTTGTTTTGAACCCACACTAGCTGGTGCTCAAGTTCACTCCTGGCCCTGCGCTCAGGGATCGCTCCAGCATGTGGTGCCAGGGACTGGACTCAGGTTGGCGGCGTGCAAGGCTAGCACAGTACCCAGTGTACTCACTGCTCTCTGGCCCCTAGATACTAAATGTGTACTGAAAAGTCTAGTCATCTATAGCTTTAGTATTGTGTCTGTCTGCCTTACATTTGATATTTTTCTTTTATCATCTGTGTGTGTGACCTATTGTATGGGGGGGAAAGGCAGGGAAGGGGAGTGGCAAGTATCAAAGTTTTTCGTTTCTAGTGCAGATTTTTTGTTTCTTTTTTTTTTTTTTAATTTTTTACCTTGTATTCCGTAGGAGAATAAATTTTACAAGGAGATGCCCGGGCATCACAGTTCTTTATATGAGAGACCACAGAAAATACTGTCTCATGTTTGAATTCTTCATAAGTTGGGCTGCCTGGCAGGACACATTTAAATCTGGCCTTTTGCAGGGGTCAGATTTGAGTAAAATTAGTTTCTCCTTGGTCACAGACAGTGGATGAGTCCATAGCGAGAAGCAAGGAGAGACCTTGTAAAGCATCTCCCTGATGCCGAGGTGTTTCTCTTTTACAGAGGAAAATGTGGCATCCTTTATGAACAAATATCGGCCACACCAAGTATTTGCAGCACACCCGCTCAGTTTAACCTGTGCTTGACTTGGAGAAGGAGACATGCAGGTGGGGTATCGACACAGGCAGCCGCCCGGCCTCCCTCTGTACCCGGCACTACTCTGCCCTTTGAGTCTAATTTTTGGCCCCGTTTCTTCTTGCCCTTGTTCTGGCTAGGATAGTCCTGCAGATTGTCTTTGTCGTGCTGTCTGTGTCCTGATCACTGCCTCGTTTGTGTTTCTGCACAGGCCTGCTCACCCACATGCAGCTCTTCTCACTCTGCCTCCGTGGGACTGAGTGTACACCAGCAGAGAGCTAAGGCATTGCACAGTGCATGCCCTTCAGGAACGCGTTTTCTCTGATCTGTGCCATGAAATAAATTGGAATAAGTAGAACATCGCTGATTGCCCAGTGCCCGTTGTGCAGCTTAACCTTTAAATGTTAGTGATAATTAACTACTTTATCATTCTTCCAGGAAACTCCAACACGTAACTGTCCTCCAATAAAATTTGAAAACAAAAGACTGTCCATAGGACCAGAACAGCCATTTTAAGAAAAGATAAAGCTGTTCACACATGTGTACCAATATAAGCATAAAGATATAAATACACATTAACATTTAGCATTAAATTTTAACAGAGTAATTAATCATTCTTTAAAACTTAGTTTTTCTTTTTTGGACAGAGTGGAAATCACTTTCAAATGTGTTTGAATGCTATTTGTACACATAGCTTCTGTGGTTACTCGTTTTTATATAGTATCAAATTGGTAAAACGAAGTTGTCTTGGTAATTAGTTCTCAAAAGATGATGCACTTGAAATTATCTCAACAAACTTAAAAATACTGAAGCCTAGTCCCTGCCCTTGGAGATTATCCTAGTGTCGTTTTCATGGTGCTCTGCCTTACGACAATGTTACTAGAAATATGAGAAAGAGGAATTTTAAAAGCTCACTAGGTTATTCAAATAAAAGTTCTAAGAACTTCAGATTTAGGTTGTAAAGGTGAAAAAGCTGCCAGAATGGTCAATTCCAAGGGGGTGCCACTGCTAAGAATTTATTCTAGGGCCGGAGAAATAGCACAGCAGGTAGGGTGTTTGCCTTGCACGTGGCCAAGCCAGGTTCGATCCCCTGCATCCTGTATGTTCCCCTAAGTTCCGCCAGGAGTAACCCCTGAGCATCGCTGGGTGTGACCCAAAAAAGAAAAAAAAGAATTTATTCTAGTGATTGGTTTCACCAGTTCAACTTAGTGTCCCTCAGAAAGGATTGTATTTTTGTCAGGTGAATTTTGGATTAAGATTGAGGACTGCTGGGCCAGAGAGACAGTGAACTGGGTAAGGTCGGCCTTGCCCGCGTCTGACCTAGGTTCAGCCTCTGGTCCCCCTGGACACTGCCAGGCTTGCCCTTCCCTCCTCCTGTCCCCCAAAAAAAAAAAAACAAACAAGATTAAAGAGTACAGAGGGGAGTTTGCTTGTTTCTGTTCTGAAGCATTGCTGGCCAGTTCTCTGCTGTTCCATTGATCTGGTGCCCCCCAATCCCACAGACCTGTGGGCTGGAGTGGGAAGCTCTTTGGATTGGGTGAATGTTTTATGGGGGAAAGGAGAAAGTAGTACTTGCTTAATTATTTTGTTCCTGACAGCAACTGAGGAAGCTTTGAAAGTTGACTATAGAGGTATAGAGGCCTAAAATTAAAAAAAAAAAAAAATTGAAGAACAAGGAATATTTGAAAAGAAAGAAAAGTCGGAAAAGGGTATCTCAAAAGCCAGAGGGGAAAACAAAGGCTCCAGAGATAATGAAAACCCGTAGAGCCAGGGGAAAATAAATTCACAGTTCTGACAAAGCCAAGACGTTGCAGTGGGCTTGATGCTTGAAGGGTTTGGAAATATTTAGAAGCTTTTTTTCTTGTGAACAACAGGAAACCTTTGTCATGCTTTATGTTGTTGTTCATATTTTAAGAGTAAGTGAGGAGCTGTTCAGCTCCCCTTTAGGAACGTTGAATTCCACAGATGTGGAGAACAGACTAAGAGGGGAGAAGCTGCATGTGAGATTCTAGTATTTAATATGTTGGTAGTATGTGGCCGCGAGATGTTTGTGGGCATGATTCTGATAATGTTCTTTAGAACCCATCTGCACTGTTGTATGAAAGAAAGCAGAGACTTTGAACAGGTCTTACTGGAATTCACTGGAGTATGTGCAAGTCAAGAAGCAGCTCACTTTTTAAATGCTTAGTACGAGGCTTTTCTTCAGCCTGTAGCCTTTGGCCTTACTACTGTTTGTCATCTATCTTGTCACTAAACATAAATCAGAATAAAGATCATCACGGGATTTTATGCAGACAGTTCAGAGAGTCAAGCAAACCCGGATGAAGAGTGGAACCTGCAAGAAGAGTTCAGGCACTCTAGCTCCTGGCAGTGGCTGCTCCCCACCGTGCTTCTGGTCTTCGGCTGCGTCCTCTGCCTTCGGAGCTGGTGGTAGAGTGGCGTCACCACTGCTGGCCACTAGGCATTGATCTCTGGGAGCTCCACTAACCCACATGTGTGGAGGAAAAAAAGTTTCTAGGATTATTTATTTACTTATTTTGAGCAATGCATTAAAAAGTTTCACCGCATACACATGCACAAGAATGAAGTGCTTCCCACTTTCAGTGGAAGGAAAATGGTATATACAGCCACAATTTCTGCACCATACACTGCTTCCTATAGATAAAAGTCCTGAGCTTTCTGTTTCATTACAAATGTTAATTATTATCAGCAAAGTAAGATAAAAAAAAAGCAGAAGTTAATTTTATATAAGATGAATGAAGTTGAATGAGGAGCTTTACTAAAGAATTTCCAGAATTGATTTTCTGGTAGTGATTTGGGGCGGTTTCTTAGCACTTTCTTCCTTAGCCCCTGATGAGATATTCGTTTCTCTGTTCTTCGAGATCTGTGTCGTCTTATCCCAAAGTAAGTTAGGACGAAGACTTGGGAGATGGCCCTCCTGTGCTCCACAGGGACGTGGTTGCTAGGCGTAACTATTGGTTCTCAGCCGAGCCCTGCACTCAGTTACACCTTCAGAGCGTCTGCTTGGTCTCTGACCAGATCTCACACCTCCTCTGACGGTCGCTTTTAGGTTTCCTCAATACTTCACTTCTTTATCCATGTTCTAGGCTCTCAGGCTAACTGAATGCTCAGTAACCAGTACCTGGATTTAATAGTGGACAAATTAGTGCTCTGTCTTTGAGATCCTATTTCTGATGTCTGTGTCGTCTGTGTCTTTTCTTCCAGTTGATAGTTTGAGGGATTGCAGTAATGAAGAATGTGACCTTAGCCATGCAGACCATGATTCCCAAGGAAGGGGTCATCTCTCCTCAGTCCCTGTCCCCAGAATTCCTGTGGGTTCCTGGATATCCAGGGGAGAAAACAGGCCCATCAGGGGCCAGAGTGATGGTACAGCAGGGAGGGCATTTGCGTTGCACACGGCCGACCTGGGTTCGATCCCCGGCATCCCCTATGGTCACTGAACACTGCCAGGAGTAATTCCTGAGTGCAGAGCCCACAGTAACCCCTGAGCATTGCCAGTTGTGACTACCCTCCCTCCCTGCCCCCTCCCCACACACAAAATAAAAAGCAGCCCCAAGAAACTCAAAAAAAGGAATAAACTGCATTTTTACCGATATGACTTTGTTGGGGGTTAATTTTATTTTTTTTCTTCTTATTAAAGATTTAGGATCCCGAGCAGGTAGGGCTTTGCCTTGCACACAGCCAACCTGGGTTTGATCCCTGGCATCACAAGTTGTTTCCAAACCTGCCCAAGTCATCCCAGACTGTAGAAGCCCTGATCATCGCCAGGTGTGGCCCCAAAACAAACAAAAACTTAAGCTGCACCTGCAGGAGTGTAAGATGCAGAAGTACACAAGATCTGCAAATAGGACCTTTATAGACATAATCACGAGTGTGGTGTGTGTAAGTCCACACAGATGTAGCGGCCTCTTGTTTTACTGGAGTCACTAATTGTCTCTCAAGATGGACTCTTGATTTATTTGTGAATTGCTTCATGTTTTTGTATGTGGCTGAAAATGTCTCCCCACCGCAGGGGGTCTCAAGTCCTGTGCACTTCCTGCTCCCCAGCCAGTCTTACTGCTCCACGGTCTTTCTTCCCATTTTCCTTTCTTTGTTGTTTGTCTGTCCCTCTTTCTCTTCTCCCTTTCCCTTCGCTCCTTTTAGTGGTTTCTCTTACCTGTTTAACAAGTGTGTTCTGTTCTAAATGAACTAAAAAGAAATAAAATTTTAAACTTTTCTACTTGGGGCAATCATTCCTCAGCCTTCTTTTCCTTTCTTATTCTAGAGCTCTTCTGTTTCCCCATCAGCCAGTTTCCGAGGTGCTGAGAAGCACAGAAATTCAACGGACTACTCTTCTGATAACAAAAAGCAGAAAACTGAAGAAAAGGAAATTGCAGCTCGTTATGTAAGTTCATTCACCTTTGCTTGAAAGAACCCTAGTTTACCTTGCTTTCAGTGAAAGCCACTTATCCGTTGTCCATTATCAGCAAAATTAGGACACAAAATAATGTGCTATGAGAAAAAAATAGTCTGCCTTCAGTGGGCTCGCAGAGCCCAGCCAGTGTGTGCGTGTGCTTCACTGGCAGCTAACTGAAGATTTCAGGATTTTATACTATTCCTGTGCATTTCAGTATAGATGACTCTTCTGTGATCAGCTAAAATTATATTGTCAAATCTAATTTGACAATCTAAAAATTTCTAGAACTTGAGTGTTGAGGGAAAAAAATGTATTTCCAATATGAGTTGCCACTGCTTTTTCTCCATTAACTGGTTGGTCTTGCAGGGCCGCGTTGTAAAGCTAAACCAATTGGATGGGGCCTCTGAAGTCAGGCAGAGACCACCTCACTCCTCATGGTTCTGCCTGCCGGGTCCTGGCCACTGAGTCCAGGGAGATAGGAAATGAGTGGACACGTGCCTTGCACAAGTCAACCCCAAGTTCTATAGCTCCCCAGGTACCCCGGATAAATTCCATAAGTAATCCCTGAAAACTGGACTGCTGGGCATAGTCAGTCCAAAAGCAAAACAAACCTAACGAGAGGGCAGCCTGCAAGGGAAAGTGTAAATATGAATTTTTACGTGAAAACTCCCAACTTCAAAGTTGTGGTTACTTTGTTTTGAAAAAGTGGTGTGTGACACATGAAAACATGCTCATTCGGTAGAGCTACATTTACCTTGGGCATGCCAGCCTGCAGTTGGTTGTCTAGAGTAACTAGCAGTTGTCTTTGATTTTTTTTTAACTATAAAGTGGAATCCTTAATACCTACTTTATCACATCATTATGAGGATCAGAGGATACAAAATGTTTGGTTCTTCAGTGTCCTATGCTCTGGTTCCTGAGATGTGAGGAATTGTTCTGCACTTAGAGATCAGGGGCCTTTTCCTGGCAGAGTAGGTGACGCCTTGTCTTGTTCATGCAGGACAGTGACGGGGAGAAGAGCGACGACAATTTGGTGGTTGGCGTTTCCAATGAGGTAGGTTTATGGCTCATTTAACGTCTTGCTTTTACCCCAGCTATAATGACTTAATTTCTTAAGGGACCAGCTTTTTATTAGCTGATCATTTGATGCAGTATTGATTTTATATGCTACTGATGCATTCTTAATTGTTATTCTTCACTCTAAAGTGCATGTGTGTTTTGCTGCTGACATGAATGCACACCAGGACTTCCCAGCCAGCCTACAAATGTACAAGAGATATGACCGATTTTTATTGGATTTTGTTTGGGGCTTGTTTTTGAATACGTTCAGTAAATAGTGTAATCTTTTCTGTGACATTTCCTTGCCAGATTATTTTCTTCAGAATTTTAGTGAGTCTTATGTGTACATCTAAGCCAGTTTGTCCTAAAGTGGGTGGTAACAGCAACTCCTAGAGGGAACTGGAGAATGAGGGCTGAGGGATACTGGAGAATGAGGGCGAGGGATGCTGGAGAATGAGGGCTGAGGGATACTGGAGAATGAGGGGTGAGGGATACTGGAGAATGAGGGGTGAGGGATACTGGAATGATTCATGGGAGCAGGGAACAGCGCCCAGCATATCTGGGCAGTACTTTCTGCTTGTTCACTCAATAGGTTGTCAGGGGGTGCACTGGGTGATTTTTTTTCCCACACATTAAATGCAGTAGACTAGATTAGCTTGGGAACATCTGTTCGAAATACTGTCTGGCTAGAAATACGCACATCCACACTTTGGCATTGTGGGTGGCGTGGTGCTGTATTAAGCTGGTATTCCCTTGTAGGATCCATCTTCCCTCGAGGGAGCCCAGCACATTCCCCCAGAGAGAATGGCCTGGACAAGAGCCGCCTGCTCAAGAAAGATGCCCCTATCAGTCCAGCTTCCATTGCGTCCTCCAGCAGTACTCCTTCTTCCAAGTCCAAAGAACTCAGCCTTGTAAGTGTTCTTCACCGTCTTTTGTGTGTGCCTCTTTCAGATGGATACAGTCAGTTGTGACATTGTAGACATTCCACATATTTCTGTGGAATTTTTATTTCCATGTATGGATGTATATATGTATATGTGTACATATATTTATGTATATGCTCGTGTTCAAGTTGACAGGTATTTTTTGGAACAGAATGAGTTAGCTAATGTGGGGTGATGGGTGTTTGTTTTGTGAGTGTTTTGCAAGGATGGAAAAGGGTATGGGAAAATTGTGTTAAAAGTGTCTTAGTGAAGATGAAGAAGTAACACATGGTGCTTGCAGTGATGGTTTTGTCACCTATGGTGTATGGTAAATTTAGTTTGCGGCCTGGATGTGAGTTTTGTTGTAATTATCTAGCTATATGTGACTGCAAAAATTTTCCCTTTCTATCTAAAAAAGTAATGTCAGCTTAAGAAAGTAGACCTCGTTCACACCACAACCACTTGCATAGATGAAACTGCGTGTCAGTCGGAATAATCTCCCCATACCCCTTCTCCTGTGGCTGTGGAGTTAATTGCATTTTTCTGTCATGTCTTCCTTTTCATTGTGATACAGCAGGGTATTTTTTAAAACAAAGTTAGGTTTCAGGTAACATTTTGAATTCACAGCTAATGGAAATGAATTCTTCAGTTTGTCAGAAAATACATGACTGTGTCTGTAAGAGACTAGGTTACATTTATTTTCTGGGTTCCCTCCCCGCCCCCCTTGGTCTTCAGCCGTGTAACAGCAACTGCTGGTCTTTATGAATATTCAGTCTTGAGTGATTTCTTAGGGGACCTATTAAACAGAAAACCTCTTGTGACATGGTCATCCCATCTGGACCTCAGTTTCAACCCCAGAATCTCAGATTTGAGTCTGCAGCAAGTAGCCTGTCATGGACAGACTGTCATGACGTGGGCGCTGCCATTTGCCATTCTGGATGGACCTGTTCCTCTCTAGTTTCCGCTTCAGTTCGGGCCTATTGTTCTGTGGTCTTAGGGAAATCTTCTTGTTCTTCCATTAGTTCTTGTTCTTCTTTTTAGTTGGTAACAGTGAAGTCCCAAGCTAAAGGACCTTTTCCATTTCTTTGTTCCTTTTCTTTATCTTTTAAAATACTTTAGCAGCACCTTAAAACAGCTTTAATTGTCTTTGTATTTTGTTCTGTCTCTGGTTAGAATGAGAAGTCTACTACTCCGGTCTCCCAAGTCCAGTACCCCGACTCCACGGACTGATGCCCCCACCCCAGGCAGTAATTCCACTCCTGGACTTAGGCCGCGTTCCGGGAAAACCCCCTGGAGTCGATCCTTTAGGTTAGTAAAAGAAAGTTTTTCTCCATACTTAATATCCTTTTCCGTGACAGAGAAAAAGGTATTTCTTGTGATGAGGATTTATTCTTCTTGTTTTCAAAGAAATTGGACCAGAGTGATAGTACAGTGGGTAGGGCATTTGTTTGCCTTGCATGCGTCTGACCAGGGTTCTAGTCCCGGCATCCCAGATGGCTCCCTGAGCACCGCCAGGAGTAATTGCTGAGTGCAGAGCCAGGAGTAACCCCTGAGCATTGCTGGGTGGGACGCAAAAAGAAAAAAAAAGTGCTACGTTAGGCTAATGGCTGTTGGAGAAAGTGATTAATCCCAGATAAGCCCAGGCCACCTACCTTGCCTGGTGCACATCATAATAGGTATCCAGCAAAACAAGGCAAAAAATAAAGCTGCATGAAAGGCTGACCTAGGGAATATTAAAATAAGCTCCTTTGAACCGTGGAGCATGGCTTCCTAGGAATATAAGGAAGTGTCTTTCCTTATGACTTGCTTTCTTCTGATATTTCTCTTACCTTCTCCCTTTTTGGTCCTGTAGCCTCAAGCCTGAGGACCCCAATGGCAGTCCCTTGTCCGTACCCAACTCCGTTTGGGATCGGGCCCCACGCAGGCATGAATGGGGAGCTGACCAGCCCCTGGGGCTGCCTACGCCAGCCTGCACAACATCTCCCCACAGATGAGCGCCGCCGCCGCCGCTGCCGCTGCCGCCGCTGCCCTACGGACGCTCTCCGGTGGTACGTGGTGGCCCGCAGGGGAAGCCAGGCAGCTCAGGCCCGGCTTGTTCTTTGGACGTGTTGGCAGAAACACCTGTGCACATTTGTGAATTGAGTGGCATACAACTGTGAGATCTGTTTTTCTGGAAGACAAGGGGATATTTTATTTGATGTCCTTAATCAGATGATGTATAAAAACCTTTGTTTCTGATGCGAGCCTCAGTGAGTTCAGTATGATTTTTTATGTATTTTCTATCTCCCAAGTATGAAAGCATAAATATCCACTAGTAAAAACTTCTCTGTCTAGTCTAAAAATCTTATTTTAAATTACTCCATTTACTTTGATTTTGGAGTGAAATGAGATTTTCTAACTACGATCTGTTTCTGTTGTTTGGCTTGGGGCAATTTTAGGTCGGATTTGATCCCCACCATCACATGCGTGTGCCGGCCATCCCTCCCAATCTGACAGGCATCCCAGGAGGAAAACCGTGAGTACCCTGTGCCTTGTGGGACGGTCTGCCTGAGCTGTGACAGCTGTGACCCCATGGCAGCGAGTGGCACTACCCTCATTCCCACTGCCTGGTATTTCCACTTTCTCTTGTGCCAGGACAGAAGTAACGAGGTGGGGGTTCATATTTTCTAGTGTAAAGTCTTGAGTGTCTAATGTGGAATGGAAATTGCTGCGGCATCTGCAGCCGTCGGATCTTCTCTGTTACTGATTTCAAAGAACTTCTTTTGTTGCCTTGGATAAAAAGAATCCGATGTGCAAACTTGAATGCGGCAGTTTGAGCATGTTGAAATAAAACATGTCAGACTTGTGATGGAAAAGAAAGAAGTGTGGCCTTCTGTACAGTTGTGGTTCTAGAAAAAACGCAACTTGCTTAGCTGCTTGTCTGGATAGTTGGAGTCTTTCTGTTCACAGCCCCCGTGAGGTCTGAAGGTAAACACGAAACAGCTGTTCTCGAGCCTCACTACACATTCTGATCTCCCGCCGCATCTCACCCCACGCCCTTCATTGCAGCCCAGAATGTTTCTGTTACTACCTGTACACTGTTCTCTCTTTTTTGGTGTTCCCTTCCCTGGTGCACAGACTTTCCTGTAAAACGATGCTGGCTTCTTAAAACCCCTGGCTGCTTTCTTTTTCTTTAGGGAAGCTTTCCCTGGGCTGTCTGCTAGTAGGCGGGCAGGTATTTATTCTCATCACTGTTACTGCTGCTTTCTGCGCGCCCTGTCCATGCTCCTTCCCCAGTCTCCTGCTTTCTCCCTTCCCTCTGCCGTATGGCCTTGACCCTCAGTGGCGGTTCTGTCTCCTCATCCAGAGACTCCTTAGTGGTTGCCTGCTTCAGCACTTCCGCTTTGGCTAGTCCTTCCTGCAGCCCTGTTCTCTGGCTTACTGTCTCACTTCAGACTTCTGCTAAGATGTCACTTACCACAGCTTTCTGCCCAGACAGCCCTGTCTAAAATAGCATCCTTCTCTTCCTTTCTCCGCAGAGTCGTATTTTTCTATTCCACTGCTTTTTCCACACTTGTCGGTAGCCATCTTCCCCACTTATGTGTGTTCCGTGAGAGCAGAGCTGTACTCTGCTGTTCAGCCACAGAAGGTGCCCCAGTGCCTGAAAAGCTCCTGGTTTATATCGGTGCTTCTAATTCCTACTGGACGGAGGAAGAGCGAGGCTGAGGGTCAAGGCCAGTCCTTCTCTCGCATCCCACTGCTTGTTTCTTCCCTGATGTGCACTCCCTGCCCCTCGATGTTTCTGCTGTGACCCCTTTTCCCCTCTGTGCTCGGGACCCCCAGTGCTACCCATGAGAGACTCTGACTTCTCTGCTTCTCACCTGATACTCGCGAGAGTTCCTGGTTCTCTGTAATTCTCTAAAGGCTTTGCTTTAAACGTGCATCAGACATGGTGTCGGTGCCATCACCAAGTTGTTCAGTAAATATTTGATTGATTAATAAGGCAGGCAAGCCAAATTGGACCTGAGTTCCTTGAGAGTTGAAGGGATAAATATCAATTACCATGAAAGTCTATGTGCTTGTGTGTATTCGGCAAATAGTTGTTGACTGACAAGTCTTGTTGACAAAGAACTCTTAGGAATTTGAAGTTAAGAGTTGGATCTGTTTTAAGCACTGACTAAAGACAAGGTCTTAATTAGTCAAATCCTGCGGTATTTACAGCTTTCACGGAGGGGTCTAAAAGGAGGGGTCCCTTTCCCTCCTTTTTCTTCTGTCCATTCCTCTGCTTCCTCCTTCCCACCCCCTCTTTCCTCCATACTTCCTCTCTCCCTCCCTCCTCCCTCCCCCCCTCCCTCCCTCCCTCCCTCTTTTGTTTCGGGCTATACCCGGCAATGCATAGGGCTTATTCCTTACTCTGCATTTGGGGATCACTCCTGGCAGAACTCAGGAGATTATATTTAGTGCCAGGAATTAAACCCAGGTTGGTTGCATATAGGGCAAGTGCCTACCCTCTATATCATTGTTCTGGCCCAGAAGGAGAAATTTCTGTAATGAAGGTATTCGCTCATTTTCAGGTACTGTGTTGTTACGGCTTAGTTCTCTAGCATGTACACTCAGAACTACATACTATAACCAGTACTTCAAAGGATCTGGGGTTCCTCCTCTCTCCTTCTAGGCTGCCTAGAGGTCACAGGATGAAAGTTTGTGAGGTGTGTTGCAAAGGCAGTGATGGGCTTAGTTTGGTGGCTTGGGCCAAGTTAAACCGTTAGAGAATTACGGCTGGGCTGGTGTTGAGTAGCAGATCTGAGATTTGAGCAGGATTCCTTCCTTACAGTTTTAGCTCTTTAGAGTCGGAACGGTTTGGGGCTATTCTCTTGAGAGGACTGATGGGTTAGAGGACGGTTGAGAATTTGGGTTGCAGGAGTGATGGAGTCATGCCTGGATGATGAACAGCTAGGAAGATGTGACTTTGTGCCTCTTCCTCTGTGAGCTGCGTCTGTGAACCAGGCCTCCCAGTATCCAACAAGGAAGCAGTGAGGAAAAGCAGGAAACGCCACACTTGGCAACACACACACACACACACACACACACACACAAAGTGCATGGTGGCTCTTCAGTCCACACGCAGAAGCATTTCTACTTTGCCCTGGGCTTGTATCAGTTTCACCTGCTCTGGCAGTAACACATGCAGAAGTGTCCCAGAAGGCCAGGTAGAGTATCTTAGACTTCATAGATTGCGTAGTGTAGACCTCATAGCCTGTCCTTACTCTGTGTTTAAATAAAAGGACATTAAGATGTAGAAATTCGTGTAGAGAGAAAATATAGCTTATAATAGTTCTACTGGAAAAGTTATTGCTACTTTTGTAGCTCTCCAGGCACAGAGTTGTGAAACTTCTTTAATTGCATATAATATTATGTGCTCTAACAAAAGCGTAATACAGATCTTCATCACATGTGCAGAGTAATCCAGTTTCCTCCGGAAGGACTTGAGCAGTGATCTACCTCTGTCCTGAGATTTATAAAAAGAATTGCTAATGTTGTTCAAAACTATAATCAAAAGCATGTTTCACAGTAGTGAACAAAATAGCATGTACTCGATCATTCATGTTGGGTTGTGTTGTCTCCTTGAGTAAATTAAATTAGTAAATGAGTAAGGGGTCCACTCAGTAGGACGCAGGAAGGGCTGGAGAATTGCATTTTAGCATAAGTCCAAAACAGATTCTCTCCCTTCCCTGCTGCTTTGAAAGAGTGTATTCCATTAATGGCATGACACTAAATGTGTTTGGGATACGGTTTCTGAATGCTGCCATAGCAGAAAGGCTGTAGGTTTTAAAGCTGCTCACTGTTCAGAAATCATGCTCTGTTGTTTATAATTATTTCTATAGAGCAAAGTACAATTTTTCCAAAGTAAGAACAGTGCTAGACATAGCAGAGCTTGAGCATATGTGTTGTCTGTTTATCTACTTATGTGTTCAGATCGAACATAGAACTGATTTTTAAGTTATACTTTCTACTACAATAATCAAGCCTTTAACAGGTAGCAGACTTTGAGGTCTGTTACCTTCTATCATATGTGCAAAGTTTGGAGAAAGTATTGAGTGTATGAACAAGATGTGCATTAGAGAACCAGGCCGTTGCTGGTGAATAAAGTCATAGAGGGAGGGGGCCAGGACCTTCTTTAAATAAGCAATTTATCCCCCTCCAAAAAAAAATGTTTCTGGGACCGGAGTGATAGCACAGTGGGTAGGGCGTTTGCCTTGCACACGGCCAACTTGGGTTCGATCCCCGCATCCCACATAGTCGCCTGAGCATCTCCGGTGTGACACAAAAAAAAAAAAAACATTCTGACACATACTTTTCAAAGTGCACTTTGCTGATACCGAAACTATTTGAAATTAAGTTTTGTGCTATTAACTACACCAGTCCGAGTAGGAACTTTGCATATGGTGTGCACATGCACACGTCCGTGTGTGCTGTGGAAGGGTACAGGTCACTCTTTTCCTGGCTTCCTGTATGCCTCCCCCAGCCTCGGGGACTTGCGGGCTTCTCAGCTAAGCCTCTTATACGTGTATTATTTTTGTATTATGGATTTTTCAAATTCATAAAATACTTAACGAGACTAAAGTTTTAGTGCTCTATACTTTCCTGAGCTCAGAAAGTTGGTTTCACTGACTTCCTCACTCACAACTCTCATGTCTTTTCTAGTGTACCAAACTTCTGTCTCACTTGGAGTTACTGGATTATCTCTTATTCGTTGTTTCCAAACTTATTCCATGAATTACTGACTCCATCTTGAACTGTTCCTTTTTCTTCCCTAGAGAAGATCTGCTAAAGTTGTTAGGTCAGCCTCCTATGTACATTTTATAGCATGTGTTATATCTGTCGCTGACATATTTTAATAAACTGTTCTCTGCTTAGCTTCTTTGACCACTTAATATGGAGTTCTTCCTGAATAAATTGAAATCCAGGGTTAGAAAAAAATACAGAAAATTCCCCTTTTCATCTCATCCTTTTCTAACTCTTATTTTCTGCTATTCCTACCTCCTGGAACTTTATTTTCCATTTTTTTCCCTACTTGTTGAAGGTCTTCCATTCTTTTGAAATTCTTTCATACCATGGCTTTGTCATTTTGTTGATACATTTAATTGTATAAGTTTGGGGAAGGTTTTCAAGCTGATGTCCTCTGATTTCTAGAAAAGTTGACTTTCATGGCCTGACTTCATTGCTCTTTGCTAGGATCCATCCCAGAATCTATTGAAATAGGCTATATATGTACTAGAAACCCCCCCACCACCACCACCCATCTTGAGTATTTTATATATACTAAGAGGCAAACAGGTATTATCTTCTTACTACAAATAGGGGGTAGTTCATGGAGGTCTCTCAGGTGGCATTCAGGAGGCCCCGAGGTTCCTCCCAGTGTGTCTTGTCCACCCCGGCCAGTGCCTGGCAAGGCCTCAGAGTCACTGGTTTGCTTGGGGCCTACATTGCTGAGGGTACTTGGGCCTTCCCAGAACGCTTGGGGACCTTTAGGTCTGCACCTGGCAATGCTAGGAACTCCTAGGGTATAAGGGATGGTTCATGTTAGGCCGTATACTGTTTTCCCTGCCCCTGAAACCTTCATAAGAAAGTTCCAAGAGCACAGTAGGTTGTTAGCATGGTGACCATGGTTGAGTTGAGGAATGTCAGTTGATACCTTGAAAGAAATTATGTGCTTGGTTTCTTAACTATGTTCTAGAGGGCAACAAGGAATGTCTTTTCCCAGGAAATTTTCACTAAAATGTGTAACAGGGACCGGAGCGATACAGCAGGTAGGATCTGCCTTGAATACAATAGACCCAGGTTCGATCCCCAGCATCCCATATGGTCCCTGAGCCCCACCAGGAGTAATTCCTGAGTGCAGAGCAGGAGTAGCCCCTGAGCATCACCGGTTTGACCCTAAAAAGAAAAAAAGAATGTATAGCAACTACTAGACATAATATAACCTTGTGTTTCCCTACCTTGAAGAGTTCATCTTCATGATCTAATCGTGAAATTAGTTAGCATCTTTTCTCTCTTGTCACCCCTCAGGATATCATCCTGTCTCTGTCAGCGTCCTTCTTCCCCTCCTTGTCTGAACTGAAACAGATGAGGGAGAGCCTGTCCCTGTAGTCCTGCAGGGAGAGGACAGATCTCATAAGCAGAGCTTCTGCCCTCCAGCCCCATCTTCAGCCTTTCTCTGTAGTCGTCTCCACAGAGAGCCCCCGCCATAATGCTTGTTACATCCTTCCTGGGAACATCCATTGGTTGATGAAGATTCTTCAGTAATATGTCGGATTTCAATAAAGTGACCAGACCATAGATACTTTACATTAAGAAAGCATAAACTTTAAGATTAATTCTGAAATTTTGCAGCAGTTTGGTCTAAACTCCTATTTTTGTATACTACAGTTTTTTCCTTGCTTTGTCTGTCATAAACTTCATCTCATAAACAGGATATTCCAAAGTTCCACACTAAAGTAAAATGGGCTATTGCCTTGTGATAACCTCCAAGATAGGCTCATGTCGCCTATACCTACCACTACCCTCCTCTCTGCCTTCAGGAACCAAACGTTCATTATAACAACCCCACCCCTGACTGCCCGAGGTGCACTTAGCTACCTAGCAGGTGTCTGGAGGGAGATCTATGACCAGTTGCATTTTTAAAACCAAATGCTTTCACAACTAGAGAGTTTTCCCAGAAATTGAATTGAAAATAGAGCTCCAAATAGGTGTGTTCCCAGGTGGCCTTCAGGAAGTCACATGGGACTTGTCTTCTGAGCTTTTGATTCTATTTGAAATTACGTAGACTGGGAATTCCCGACCATTTATCCAGTTTTCTTTCTGCCTCTTCACAGCTAGGCTCAGTGATGTCACTGTAAATCTCATAATTTTAGCTTACTGCTTTCCATTAACTTGTAGATAAAAGTGAATGTTATACACAGAATCCCATCACAGTCTCCTGAGTTCCCTGAAGGAGGTAATGCTGACTGACGAGTGCCCTGAGGACAGGGCTGTCCTGTCCCTGAGCTGCCGTATGCGCTGGCTGTAGGTTGCTCTTTAGTGTAACTGAGACACACCACATCCATGAAGAGTTAAGCACAGATCATGAATAGAGTTTAGTGGGTTGATGGAATGTCTTTCTTCTTCTGTTCCTTTTTAGTTGTTGGTTCTTGTGAGGAGCATTCGGGTGCTACCAGGTCCACTCCCAGCCATGCCCAGGAGCCCACTGGCATCCAGGGCCTTGGATTTGCAAAGCATGCGCTGTGCCACTGAGCCACATCCAGCCCCCATGTGTTTTCTTTGATCTCGCTTTGTTTCTATCTGATCACTTAAGTCAACTTTAATATTCCCTTTTTCTGTTTTCTTTCTCTTTTGCCTTAGAGCCTACTCCTTCCATGTCACAGCCGATGGCCAGATGCAGCCTGTCCCTTTCCCCCTGGCGCCCTCATTGGACCTGGCATCCCCCGGCACGCTCGGCAGATCAACACCCCTGAACCACGGGAGGTGGTGTGTGCAGTGACCATCAGCAACCCCACCAGACACGTGTACACGGGGGCAAGGGCTGCGTCAAGGTCTGGGACATCAGCCACCCGGGCAACAAGAGCCCCGTCTCTCAGCTCGACTGCCTGGTGAGTGCTCATGAGGACATCATGGGGCTGCTCTCCCTCAGAGTGGGAGGGCTGGGGAAACAGCGGACGGCTGAACAGAGCATGCTCAGAATCATATATGGTCTTTCACTTTGAGGTTAAGAGCTGAAAGTTCCTTAAGGCGGTTCCTTAGGCAGAATTACCCAGTTCTGTACAAGCCATATGTACCAGGACTGTTTGCATTAATCCTGTCCCATGCCTGGAACAGGCACATCATTTGTTTTCATGCCCAATAAAGGAATTGAAGAAAATTAAGGCTCTCTTGATTTTTATAAGAATGCACCTAAACATTGCTCTGTGTATTATGAGACAAGAATAACATAACATTTCATTTCATGTGTAGGCCAGGGAAATAGCTCAAGTTTTAGAGCACACATCGAGTATATGTGAGGGCCTAAGTGTGATCCTTTGGAGGGATGCCGCATGGCTCCCCACACACTGCCAGGGTATTCCTGGTTGCCCATGGCTCCCCACACTGCCAGGGTATTCCTGGTTGCCGCATGGCTTCCCACACACTGCCAGGGTATTCTTGGTTGCCCATGGCTCCCCACACTGCCAGGTATTCCTGGTTGCATTGCCAGCAGGCCTGGGACCACCAGATCCTCCTCAGACCCATACTACTGCCCCGCAGCACAGCGGTGAGGGCGTTTGCCTTACAGGCAGCCGATGCGGGTTCTATCCCCAGCATCCCATATGGTTCCCCAAGTGCCGCCAGCCACCGCCACCCTGAGCATCACTAGGTGTGACTCTAAAAATGAAAAAAAGCAAGTAATTCAGTCCAGAAATGCTGGGGTGTGGTTCATGATAAGTGCTTGGCTTGCGTGTGAGAGGCCCTGGGGTCAGGTGCTGGGCCTGCCCCTCCCCCAGGATACTTCAGTTAGAAAAAGTACATGTGGTGCGTGGTTACCTCATTAGCTGCTTGGTAAGTTTGGGTCCTTCACATTTTCAAAGAAATTTCAGCTGCTTCTCTTTGTTTTAAAAATTATTTTTTATTTTAACTTTTATTGCTCCTCCTTCATCAAGTCGTGCATCCAGTTGATGCCACCTACTAGGACACGCTTTAGCAAGGGAAGCGTGGGCTGGGAAGGGGGACGGTGACGGTGTCTGCCATGTTTCCTTCAGCTTAGCACGTGTGCTTGGTGGCAGGCACAGGTCTGTCCCCAGCCACGTTTTGAGCTCGGAATTCTGAGGCGTGGCTGCTGTAGTCCACATCTGGGCCCTCAGAGGCCTGGGCATGGGGAGCTGTTCGCTGGCATGTGCTTTGCGGGCACGGCAACTCAGGCGGCCACTACGTGGTGATGGGAGCGGGTCTGGGTCTTTGCCTTTCCATGATAATTAAGATTAAACATCTCAGCACTAAAATTTGTAGATCAAGTTTAAGTACTTCCCCTAATTTTATGTAATTTTCCAGCATTAATCTACTTTATCATTGTCATAAGTAAAAATGGCTCATTAAAACCAGGAGGGAACACAATACTTTTATGGATTTCTGCTCTCATGTTAATGCTGTTTTCCTTTCCTCACGAGTAATCTCTTGATGGCTTTGTCTCCACAGAACAGGGATAACTACATCCGCTCCTGCCGATTGCTCCCTGATGGCCGCACCCTGATAGTGGGCGGGGAGGCCAGCACCCTGTCCATCTGGGACCTGGCCGCCCCCACCCGCGCATCAAGGCCGAGCTGACATCCTCCGCTCCCGCCTGCTACGCCCTGGCCATCAGCCCCGACTCCAAGGTGTGCTTCGCGTGCTGCAGCGACGGCAACATCGCTGTGTGGGACCTGCACAACCAGACGCTCGTGAGGTGGGTGCGAGCAGGATCCCAGCTAGACCTGCGGAAGAGCTAGTTTCATTCAGTGCACCAGCAGCAGTCTGTGTGGTGTCCATGGCAGAGGGTCCCTGATCTCAAACGGTTAAGAATAAGCCCGTTCTCTCACTCTCTCTCTCTCTCTCTCTCTCTCTCTCTCTCTCTCTCTCTCTCTCTCTCTCTCTCTCTCCCCTCCCTCTCCCTCTTTTCTTCCTCTCCCCCCTTTCTCCCACTCCTTCTCCCTCTCCCTCTTCCTCTTCCTCTGCTCTTTCTCCCTCTCCCTCTCACACCCCTTCTCCCTCTCACACCCCTTTCTCCCTCTCCTCCCAGGTTTCTAAACCTGAGGTCATGAATGTGCAGGGCTCTCCTCACCTCTTAGATATTCGTAATGTTCCGTCTGTGCTTGGTCACTGTTATTGTCGTTAGCCTTTCCTTGAGCAGCTTCACAGTGCACAGCGCTATTGCCCTGCCATATGCATCTTGAACATTGGTGCCTTCCGTCAATAACTGAGCCTGGCCCCTGGGCCTGGGAGTCAGCACGTGAGAGAGCAGGAAACCAGTGGTGTCGCCCACAAAATCAGTCAGAGGAATTGTTTCCAGCAAGAGGTCTCTAGTTGTCTTGAGGGGGTTTTTTTGTTTGTTTTTTTGTTTTGCTTTTTGGGTCACACCCGCAATGCTCAGGGGTTTCTCCTGGCTCTGCACTCAGGAATTACTCCTGGCGGTGCTCGGGGACCACAGGGATGCCGGGATCGAACCCGGGCCAACATGGGCCGGCCACTTGCAAGGCAAACGCCCTGCCCGCTGGGCTATCGCTCTGGCCCCTTTGAGGCTATTTTTTTAGAGCCTAGCTCTAATTAGGACTCGAAAACCAGAATTGGAATCACCTTCAGTCCTGTTGGCCTCCAGACTCCCGGGGACTTTTTCTAACCCTTTCTGTCTCTGTGTGTGCCACCACGGCCTTCCTTGCCTTGAGCGTGTGGTGCTCACCGCACACACACTGACCTTGGCCGTCTCTGTTGCCCACCCACCAACTCTCGCAGAGAACACATTCCTGACACTCTGAGTTTCCCTTCCTCACAGTGCAGTGATTAAGTCTCCAAGTGTTTTGATTATTTCACATGTTGCTTTTGTTGATTTTCATTTCAGTTGGAGGTTTTTATCAGTTGTGTTTTAGTGTAAGAGTAATTTGAAACTTACTTCCTAAACATTCAAAACTAAAAAGTGGAGGAAATTCAGCATCTCAATTACACCTTAATTTAATCTCTGTGTATATTCTTTGTTATTACTTTGAATAATTAGAAAGTATAATAAAATGAAATCTACAAGGAAGCCAGCAATGGAATTGATTGCTGAGGTATTTTGAATTGAGTTCAGTGGAAAATGAACTTTCCTCCATTGTGATATTGCAGGCAATTCCAGGGCCACACAGACGGAGCCAGCTGTATTGACATTTCCAACGATGGCACCAAGCTGTGGACGGGCGGCCTGGACAACACTGTCCGGTCCTGGGACCTGCGGGAAGGGCGGCAGCTGCAGCAGCACGACTTCACCTCCCAGGTATGCGTGCTTGTATTGAGACATTTAAGTCACTTTCATGAAATCTCGGACATGCTCGAGATGTTCTTCTTTTGCCATGATGAAGTCACTTTTGGCTCTGTATTAGAATATGGAAAAACTCACTGTTTTCTGCCCCAAATAGATCAATATTATTTGAGAATTGAAAATTTCTTCATAAGCCATTTCCAGGTTTCAAGAACCAGTACTCTTATTTGTACTTGAATTTGACATAGTTCAGGTTACGGAAGTCTGGCACTCTCAGGCATTAGATGGTCCAGTCCAGTTGAGGCTCCCCTTCTCCTTCCTAATGGAAGCCGTGCCCCCAGCAGGGCAGCACTAGGACCTCCCAGTTACACCACATGTGTCCTATACTTTCAGATTTTCTCTCTGGGTTACTGCCCGACTGGAGAGTGGCTCGCAGTAGGGATGGAGAACAGCAATGTGGAGGTGCTGCACGTCTCCAAGCCAGACAAATACCAGCTGCATCTCCACGAGAGCTGTGTGCTGTCCCTGAAGTTCGCCCACTGTGGTAAGTGGCTCCTGTCGGTCAGAGCCGTTCCGCTCTTCTGCTGATGTGTGAGTCAGCACACATGTCCCTCTTCAGAATTGTTACTTCCTTATCCATGACTGCTTCCCTTGGGCCGTGTAATTTTCCTGACATTAATCCACTTTATCCTTGTCATAAGTATAAACGACTCATTAAACCTGGGAGAGTGGGCTCCCACCCCCACCCCCACCCCCAGCCAAACGGAATTCTTGTTGCAAATTCACTGCGTTGTCTCTAGGTCCTTTGATTTTTTGCCTGGAAAGCATATCCGGGGCTCTGGCAGAGTTAACAGGCACGTTTCTTTCTCACCACCTTCCTCTAGGCAAGTGGTTCGTGAGCACTGGGAAGGACAACCTTCTGAATGCCTGGAGAACACCTTACGGGGCCAGTATATTCCAGGTAACGCTTGGCTTCCCAGTCACCTTGTGCTCGTTGCGTGATGTTGGTTAATAACCCTCTCTCTCCATTTCTGCCCTCTCTGTCCATTCTTTCAAATAAAGCACATAGTACCCTAGGCATAGAGTTGATCGTCACTCACAGAAGAAAACTGCCCAAAGGGAAGGAGGTGTCACTGCAAGTAGCAGAGGAATTGGAGCTCCACTCCAGACCTTTCAGAGCAGCCCAAGGGCTGCCTTTTGGGCTCCTGGCATGATCTTCATGCCTCAGTCACTTTCTACATATCTCAGTATAGGATTCTGTGGGGTGGGGGCGGGGCTTAATTGCTTTTCTATGATTTTGTTTAAAATATGAGCATTGTGTTCAACTGGGAGATAGTAATAGTAGTTGGATTCACGCCTAGCACGTGCCCATTTGATCCCAGACCCACATGGTTCCCTGAGCACTATTGGGGATCGCCCTGGAGGCCCCGAACACCGCGGGGCCTGAGCAGCACCCCATGCTCTGAACAACCAGCAAGCACAGTAGCCGAGTACCATGGCCAGGGTCCCCAGACCTCCCAAATGTCACTTGGGATTCCCCCTCAAAATGTGAGCTTTTTACTTACATGCTTAATAATAAAATTATTTCTTGAATCTTTTAAAGGTGTTATGGAAGAGTTTAATATGTCGTTATTACATATATAAAACTTTAACTTATGTAATGGAACTCAGTGTTATTTGTGAAATTTATAGGAAGACCAAATTGTAGAATGAAAACGTGTATGCCTGCACATGCTTTCCGACTTTTTGCTTAACTTTCATCCTGGCTTTTGTTCAACTTTCCGTGCTTTTCATTTGAACCCCCACTGCCCCTCAATTTTCATTTTGTTTTTGTTCAAGGAAAAATGAACCTTTCATATTAGAAATATTTTTACATTCGCTGTCTCAAAAATATGTCTCCATTCCCTGTACCATCCCTTTTGAGCTCTGCAGCAAACCTGGAAGGTGGCAGATAGGTGGGCTGTGTCATCTGCAGAGCAGTGGGCTCCCGTGAGGTCAGGGTGCCTCTAGTGAGCAGCTGGACCGGAATCCACGCCTCTGACTGGACCCAAGGTCTGGGGGCTGTAAGGACACTCTCCTGGAAGGAGTGGTGCGCTGCCGTGTCTGATTCACTCGGCGTCTTAACAAGTGCGGTCACGGTCCAGACTGGCTCCGCGGCAGAGCAGAACACGTCCCTTGCGCGCAAGGGGCCCTGGGTTCAAATCCTTCACACTGAGCACCTCTCCTCCGCCATTACGCTCCTAGAAGAAGGCTGTGACCGCCTTTTATTAAACTCCAGGCTCCCTTTGGATCACCTGAGAGTGTTAGGCTTGTTTCTGACCATATCTTGTAGTCGTTACCTCTTAGTAGTCATGATTTTTTGTCTGTGGACTGAGTGTATAACATTTCTATTTCTGTGTCTCTTTCCTAGTCCAAAGAATCCTCATCGGTGCTTAGCTGTGACATCTCTGTGGATGACAAATACATTGTCACTGGCTCTGGAGATAAGAAGGCCACCGTTTATGAAGTCATTTATTAAGGACAAGTCTTCATGCAAACTGGACTCCTTCTCCTTGTAGCACTTTGTTCTATCATCCTTTCTCTTATGCCCTCCCCCTTCTCAAACCAAGGATTTCAGATACTCATTACAGTTGTGGAGTTGGCTCCCCTCCCTCACCCCTACCTGCTCCTTGCTGTCGAATTGTGAATACTCATTAAGAACCTGTGATACCAAATCTTCAGCTAATACTTGGAAGAACATGGAATAACCATACTTAACAGTGAACAGAATCTTTAATTATGTATTATATCTGTAATATATTTATTTTGTTTAAAGAAGGCTTTCTAACAATGATTGACTAAATAAAGCTGTCTGCTCCTGCAATGAAAATGAAGATGCGTTGTATTTGATACTCTCCCCCTTTTTTTGGCAAAGGAGGGGAAAGGAAGGCTTAAAAGAATTGTCACTAAATGTAGACTAATGACTGTATAGAGATGTGAAATGTATAATTACATATGGAAGCAATATGTTGCTGTGTTGTTAGATTTTTTTTCTTTTTGTTTCTTGTTTTTCTACTCTATTTTAAAGAGCTATTTGGAAATTGGAGCGATTAGAACAGGCCATGTCTTATCCATTGAGTCTATTTGGGCAAGTCTAACCAATATATCTATAGTTTTAGATTATATTTGATAAAAGTAATTGAACTTTTTCATTTCTTGACTTGTTGACAAGTGTCTTCGTAATACGTTTTTAATTCATTTTTATTGTATTATAGACAGATGAACAAACTAAATTTGGCCTCAGAAAGAGAACACAATCCCTTCTGGGTACTTTGCCATGCTTCTTTGCAGAGGGAGATGTGTGTCTTTTGCCAGTTTCATCATGAGAAATGATGGTCTCTATGGCGTGTTTGGGAGCTGCACAGACTCAGGGGAGTCGTGCTCCTGCCGTGCCAGGCAAGTCTCCCCAAAACAAGGACAGCAGAGGAGGACTTGCAGGACCCCTCTGCAAACCAGGAAGAATGGACTCTCGCCTGATGAGGACTTGCTCTCTTTTACCTCTGTTTTTTTTCCATGTCTTAGTTGGATGTCCCTGAAACGGACACAGGCTGTGCCATTGTGCCAGAAACATTGTGTTATCTTTTATGTTGTTGTTGTTGCTGTTAAACTATGATATGTGACTCCTTTTTTATTTTTTATTTTTTGTTTGAATGCTTTAAAAAAATCTTTTAAGTCTGTGGATCTGCTGATGTACAGTGCCTTTGCTGCTATGGATCAAAATCAAGAGAACCGTGTAGATAAATTTTATTGTATAAGTAGAAAATTATTAATTTCATACTAGAAATGGATGGATGCTGCAAGTTGAAATGGACTGTCCATTGACGTTCCTAATGTGGTAGCAGAAAACAATGGTGTCTTAAGTGCTTTGTGTTTGATGTCATTAACAGTTTCGTAAAACTCTACAGTGTAGAAAGATTTTGATACTAAACTGTGCATTGTACATAGTTCTAATGCATTGTATTGACCACCAGTACTTCTATAATGGTAGATTGTTTGTGCATTCAGACTTTTAAGCATTAAACATAATAACTTCTAGTATGCTTATTTCTAATTCTTTGTTTTGTTAAATTTAGTTTTGATTCTTTTGTTTTAAATCTTTCATTATGCCATTCCTTTGTCTTAAAACCAAGTCATATTATTCGGTGGAGATGGTTAACATCATCTGTGGGATATTAGTTGCTGTTTTAGTTATATTTCCATTTGCATTTACCTAGAGAGGATGGTGGATAAAGGTCAGCAATGACAAATTTCAACCAAATAGTGAGTGCCTTTGGTTTGTAAGTAGATTGTCTCAGAAAGCTGTCATATCACTGACCATGCTTCAGAGCTCTTTCTTCACTATGGTTACTACTAGCTGTTTAACTTCATTAAAATGAAATTTCAGTCTATCAGTGACACTGCCTTTCAAATATTTTTTAGTTGTGATTGGCTGTTGCTGTTAGACTGTGTGCATTTAGAAAACATCTTTATGGAAAAGGGCTGACCCGAGCTTCTTGGGAGACACATGTAGAGCCCACACATGCCCTTGTCAGCCGGTCTGGTGTAGGGAACATTTCTAACATAATGCACAAGGCCCAGGGGTTCTTACTTTTCAGGTGCAAGAACTATCCACAGTAGTTAGGAGCTCAAAGAACTCCCGAAACTCAAACGTTTTCCCTTTGTCCTGGGTGTAAGGCTGGAGCTGGGCCCCCGCCGTGATCTGGAGTGTGCAGTGCTCAGCTGTGAGAAGGTTTGCCCTTACGGTGCTGAGAGTTCACAGTGTTTTATCAAGGGGGCTAGAAGCAGCACTTCAGATCAGAGGGCTCCGAGTATTACTGCATCAAAGGTAACAACCGAATTTTCCTAATTATTTCTGGGTATCCTGAGTTAAACTTCCTAAAAGGGGTTAGAGATTTGGAGTAAAAGAAATCTGGCAAAGTCTAAGAGTGTTGCATACTGTGTTCACAGTTTTCCAAGGGAAGGGTGTCTGCCTCCAGGATCAGAGTAAGATTCTGTCTGGGACCTGATCCGTGGTACCCATCCGTTTTGTCTCTAGAGAAATTCAAAACACTGTTGTACTGAATTAAAAACTCAGATGTATAAGTAGCCAGATTTTTTTAAAATAGTAATAAATGGGCATTTCCTCTCAGATTTTTATCAGTTTTATTTTCAATTTTCATTTCTGGAACACACTCTGCTGTGCTCAGGCTTATTCTTGGCATGATTCTTAGGCATACAGTAATTTTTTACCCACAGTATGGTCTTGCAGAGTCCAAAGAACAACAGAGACAAAACTGAACCAAGGAATATTTAATCCAGTTGGTAAAATACCACTGAAGTTGTTTTCATGAAATTTTTTGGGTTTTGCGAGACGAACAGGTACCTGTTGAGACCGTGTTTCGGTGGAATCCGAAGAGTGGTACAAGTCTGGAAGAATGACTTGAGTGCAACTCTGAGAAACCAGGGTTGGAGAACCAGGTAGGCCTTGCTCCGACTGGTGGATCAAATGAGAGTGGAAACGCCAAGATCAACTCTTTACAGAGACATGCCTGTCTTCTGGGCCACTGCTTAAGCCGGGTGGCTCATGACCAGTGAACACCTAGAGATGAGTCTGCTCTAGATCAGTGTTGGTTGAAACTGCAGCCCTGTAACACCTGTAGGTAACTGGACGCAAACAACCAGTAGCTTGCTGGAATTGCAGTTTTAAACCATCTCATAACCAAGAAATTCTGGAACTTGGAGTCAAGAGCAAAGAAACTTGGTCTCCCATGGTTGGGAGGCAATGTAAAGCCACCCGAGCATTAGTGATACTCTTGGCTCTCAACTCAATCTACCTTTTTTCTCCTTTGGTCCGGGGTTATTGTACTGATTCTGAATAACATGGAAGAAAGTGTCTACCTCAGCGTTTAGCTAGTTGTTTTGGGGGGTGTTTAAGAAATCAGTGCTAGGATTTCTTGTCACTTGTCTTCCTGTTGTTCATCAATTTGCTCCAGCGGGCACTAGTAATGTCTCCATTCTTTGGGAATGAGTTCCTGGCATTAAATAATCACAAAGTGATGACAGCACAAAGAAAATTACTTCATAGTCTTAGGTGCTCAATTCAAGTACTTGGGTAAGTTGCAAGCTTCCAACAGTGAGTTGTGAGCCCTGCTACCCACTTTTCTCTTATCCCCCACCATGACTGTTTACCTTGAAACATTTGCATTTATTTGCCTTTCACTTAAAGACTTCCCTACAGAACTAAGAGTGGAAATTTCTTGCTTTGATAAAGCTACTCACTTTGGGAAAACTGTCAGAACACATGGACAGCAATCATGGTAGGATCCATAGCTACTGTTTAATTTTATTTGGGTTTTATTTAGGGTTTAGACATTAAGTGAAAATCCTGGGGAGCCAGGCTCTACTTTGCCTCTCCCTAGGGATGAAACACCTGGGATCTTAGGTCTCTGTTTTATGGGGAGGGACAAGTCATTTTTCACCTAAGTGTTTTTCACAAAAGTTGTCTTGTTTGATTTCACAATGGTCTAGACTAGTTGGATGGTGGAATACTCAGTTTACATGAAAGTAATCAAGAGATCAGTGTTTTTACCAAAGTCACTTATCTGAAGGGGACATGCCAACTTGAACTCCAATATTCTTGATTAACTATTGGGATATAGTGGTGTTGCCCAATGTGGCAGATTAGAAGAAAACCAGAAAGGGAGATGTTTCTCTGTTCCTTGCGTCTCGCTTTCATGTATATTAACTGACAGATTTCTGTGTCACTGAATCACTTTCAAGCTCCTTAAATCCAGAAATTTGTCTTTTGAATTCCTGTCATGTGTGTGCCTCCTGCAATCTGATTACAATATTTGTAAGGCAAATAACCCCCCGGGGTCAGGAGCTGCTCCCTGTCATGACCCTTGACATTTTGCTGCCTCACGCTGGGAGCTACCATTTAGTTGACATTGTGCTTTGATGAAAACATTCAAAACTAACAGGCTTTATGAAATTTTGTGAAAATAGAATTAACGTACATGTCATGTTTCAAAAAAGTACTTGTCATGTTTTCTTTGACTCAGGCCCAGCAAAATCAACACAAGTGTTTCATGACATATTTGGGTTTTGCAAGTTCAGCCAGTACATGTTGAGACTATTCAGGTGGAACCCAAACTCATGCCCACAAAGGACCCAGTAGACAATAGACTGCAGCTGGCCAGGTCCCATCTTTGCTAGGCAACCTCTAGTCTGCATAATCCACTATACCAGGGAGGGAGGTACTCTGGCAAGATCTTGTGACAGAACATGAGAATCTCAAATCCTTATTGAGGTCTCTGTTCCCCCTAGGAAGCTGGGAAGCAGCAGGGGAATGAGTAGTGAAAACAAAGTCTAAGGAAGTGGTTGGGCCTGTGGTGAGGAAGACTTCAGCAAAGATTATCAGGCAACCCTCTTTCTCCTGGGGGAACAGAAAGAGACAGGAAGTGTCACTGGGCCTCGGGAGGCGACCAGCCATGCATCTAACACAGCTGTTCCCTTAAGACAACTTCCCGTCCTTTGAAGAACTCTACTGCCTTTTGGCCCCAAAGAACTTGCACTCCTTATAAGGCTAAGAATCCTGGTACTACTGAGAACAAAGTTCCCCTCTGCCCACAACTCCCCAGGTCTGTTGTCTTTCATAGGTGAATGAAAAACTGTTTCTGGATGAAATGGAATCATTGTAAGCCTATTCTTAATGCTTCCGATTTTCATAGCTTCCATTGATTTGTACCTCCGAGTAAGTAACCAGTGTTAATGAAGTGTCATCTCAGGTTTTATGGCTGAATCAGGAAATTCAAACATTGGGTTTCTACACTGACAGGCAGTGAACCCAAATGCTGGAATACCTTAGGCTGCAACCTTTCAGTGGGAACAAAAAGAGCCCCTCGTATAACAAAGTTGGGTGGTGACTTTGACAGAAGTCTGGGTTCATAGCCTCTAATTGCTGAGTGAAGATCTTGCAAACAAATGTGTTCCCGTGAGAATTTTAGGATTGACTGAAACTGACTGAAGCAAACCTGCTGGCTCTTTTGTTCTCAAAATGGGTCAAGACTGAGACATGGCGACTTGGGTGGTTGGTCTGGTTTCCGCCTGCGATTTCAGGCAGGAGCAGCAGATGACCTGGAGTGCCAACTTGGGCACTTTGGGCAGGAAGCGCTTTCAATTCACGGTGTATGTGTCTGAATGTCTTATCGAAGATGTGTTCTCACTGAGTTACAGAGATCCTCGTTGGGTTACAGAAACCTACGGTGTCCTTAAATGGAAAGGTTTTATAATGGAAAGGTTTCCTTCAACCTGGGTTTTAAGACTTGTGTAAAGTCTTAAAACCACCAACATGTAGGCAAATCTAGATATATAACAGTGGGTAATTGTCAGGGAACGCCACCAGGGTCCTCGACAGTGTCAGGATGGAAGTTCTCTTCTACCTCCGAGGACGCCGGAAGAATAGATGAAAACTCATGAGTCTGGTGCAGTTCCAAAAAGGCTTTTAATAGTACAAAAGCTCTTCCACAACACTCCAATATAATGAACAAACTAGCTCTGGTCCGAACTTAGACCATACAAAAGAGCCTAAATCTCCCACCAAAGAGAGAGGATCTCACCCGAGCTGAGTCCTACCCAGAAGAAGGAGCAAAAGGCCGAAGAGCAAAAAGCCAAAAGCAAAAGGCCGAGGAGCCACAGGAGCCAAAAAGTCGAAAGCTAAAAGGCCCAAAGTCAAAAGGTGAAGGGGCCTCAAGTCTTATATACACCAAAGTAATCCAACCAGGAGGGTCATGTCAACAAAGAACCCTAAACAGAGTGTAGTGCCACACCCCATTGCAGGTATAAACAAAGGTTACACCAAGAACTAATCTCTTCTTCTGAGATTATCTCTTATGTAAAACACTGGAGAGAGAGAGGGGGGCTGGTGTAAAGTAATACATCTTCATGAGCTTCATGTAATCTAGATGGTACCCACAAGGTCCTTATTATTATCTGCACCAGGGTGATTCTGAGTATCTTGTTCTTGTGTACTGAAAGGGTCACACTCGCCTGCTTAGAGCAAACTAGTATGATCCTTCTTATAGTCTTCCTATAGTCTCAACGTAGCCAGGGTGGTAGTCTCCCTGGTAAATTCTAACTGTCCCACGCTGGGTGCAGTGGGTATAAAGAGTGAGCTGTGCCCAATATAGAAAACATAGAAGTCTTAGTAGATGTATAAGTCAGAAGTTATTCAGAGTCAAGGTGACTTCTGTAAGTGCCACATCCTCTAGCAGTGTTTACATAGAAGAGAGTCTCATTAGAATGAACCTTGGCTTAAATAGATTAAGCTGGGAGTGGGCAAAACAACAAAACTCCTAAACTAACTAAACCTGTCCTCCAGGTAAGGAAAAGGTATACAAAGGGATTTGATACCTCTCTATGCTGCAAATTACCCCAGTAATGTTAAGTAGCACACACTTCGCCTCAAAAAATTTCAGTGTGTGTATTTGTTAAGCACATCTAAGAGGGGTTGGAAATGAAGCACTGCTTAGAAGACAACCACTGTCAGAAAGATCTCTAAGAACTACTCTCACAATAATTGCCAAATGTATGTGCAATATTATGTACCTAGTGACCAGTAGTCACCTGAGTATCATCAGGTCCCTAGGATTTATATCTTATAATTTGAATTTCTTACCCTTTACCCATTTTCTCCCCATTTCTCTGACAACCACTGCTCTAGTTTCTATGATTCTTACTTCTAGATTTTACATAAAATATGCATTGACTGTCCTCAGTATGACTTTTTAGTATAAATGCACTTGATTTATAGTGCATTAATAAATCCGTTTTAATTGAGGCCCATCATCGTCATAAATAGCAGGATTTCTTTCTCAAGAATTTTTCTCAATGTTTATGAGCAAATTGTCTTCACCTATTCCTCTGCCAATGTGAACACTTACATTGTTTCCAGGTCTTAGTTACTGGGATAATGCTACAATGAACATGTGGGTGCAAAAGGATATCTTTTTTAGCAAACTGGGTTTGATCCCTGTGCCTCCTGCCCCAATATAGTCCCCCTGAGCTCCACCAGGAGTGATACTGAAACACAGAGCCAGTAGAAACCCTAAGCACAGCCGAATGCCCCCACCCACAAACAAAAAAGGATGTTGCTGTCATCAAGTACCTGGAAGGGCAGATGCCTGGTCACCGAATAGTTCCTGGAATAGCAGCACTTACTTTGTGGCTGAGAGAAGCTGGAACTGAGACCCAGGACTGTTTGAGTTCCTGCAGCCCAACTAGTCTATAAATATGGCTCGGTAGGCAGGAATGAGTGTCTCCATCGTCAGGACACTAGAGATGAGTGAGTGTTCCGCTGGGTCCAACCCCTATCTGTGAATGTGAACTGAGTGGAGCCCAGTCCAGTTCCTTTTCAGAACCTCGGTCTGAATGTGACTGTTGGGTTTCCCCCCAGGGGCTCCTGACTGCAGCTGATGGGGCGGGACTTGGTTCTCAGGTCATTTCAAGGTCTGCAATTGGGAGCTAGGTGAGTATCTCTGCTACCTAGTTCCGGGGTGGTTGTGACTCGGGTCTTTCAGCATTGGGTGCTGGTGACATAACCAAAGTCCAAAAGGATTAAGATGGAGTTCTCTTTCATGCAAGAGAGATTTCTATTTTTGTTGTCAGCCAGCCCTTCTTGGGACAAACCTACCCTCTCAAAATGGATCTCACTGTTTTTCTTTTATTTGGGGGCCACACCTTGTACAACTCGGGACTTAATCCTGGCTCTATGCTCAGTGATCATTTCTGGTAGTGCTCAGGGAAACGTATGGAGTTTTAGGGGTTGAGCCTGAGTTGGCTGTGTGCAGGCCAGCACCCCACCTGCAGTGCTCTCTCCAGCCCTTTAAAACAGATCTCTGTGATGTGGGGCAAATGGTTTCATACTCTCCTAGATCTCTGCACTCCCCTGAAGGTATTTCATCCATGGATGGGAGCTAAGTTATTGATTGGGGGATTAAGGGAAGAAACCTAGTGGGTACCTCTTACTTGGTCATCTGGGTGACTTTACTCTACAAAACAAAAAGATGTTATCTTTGTGAAAGATTTAAAAGTGAGAGGAGAAGAGAGAGAGCGGCGCACAGGGGTCAGCTGATTTCCCTATATGTGACCAATCCCAGTTCGAAACCGAGCACAGCAGGATCCAACCAGTCTCATCCTCAGGCCCCCAATGGAAACTCTAGCATTTTCAATGAATGCAAACTTCTAACTTAAAGTTTTCCAAATAATGAAAAGTGTTGGATGACAGGTTTAGCTAGTTTGGGAGCTTTGCCGCTTTTGCCCACTCACAGCTTAATCTACTTAAGCCAAGGTTCATTCTAATGAGACCTCTCTTCTATGTAAAAACTGCTAGAGGATGTGGCACTTACAGAAGTCACCTTGACTCTGAATAACTTCTGATTTATACATCTACTAAGACTTCTATGTTTTCTAGATTGGGCACAGCTCCTCTTTATACCCACTGCACCCAGTGTGGGACGTTAGAATTTACCAGGAGACTATCACCCTGGCTACGTTGAGACTATAGGAAGATTATAGGAAGGATCATACTAGTTTGCTCTCAAGCAGGCGAGTGTGACCCTTTCAGTATACGAAGAACAAGATACTCAGAATCTTGTCTCTGGTGCAGATAATAAATAAGAAGGACCTTGTGGGTACCATCTAGATTACATGAAGCTCATGAAATTAAGATGTATTACTTTATATCAACTCTCTCTCTTTCTCTCTCTCTCTCTCTCTCTCTCATGCCAGTGTTTTTACATAAGAGATAATCTCAGTAGAAGGGATTAGTCCTTGGCTAACCTTTGTTTATACCTGTAACAGGGTGTGACACCACCCTTCTACGCTCTGTTTAGAGTTCTTTGTTGACATGACCCTTCCTGTTGGATTACTTTGGTGTATATAAGGGGACTGACTTGAGGCCTCCTTGGCTTTTCACTACTTGGCTTTTTGACCTTTTGCTCCTTCTTTTGGGTAGGACTCCTCTCAGGTGAGATTCTCTCTCTTTGGTGGGAGACTTAGGCTCTTTTATTATGGTCTAGGTTCGGACCAGAGCTAGAGTTCTTTCATTGTATTAGATTGCTGTGGAAGATCTTTTGTACTATTAAAATCCTTTTTTGGAACTGCGCCCGGACTCGTGAGTTTTACATCCGTTCCTCCGTTGGCCTTGTAGGTAGAAGAGAACTTCTGTCCTGACACTGTCAGGGACCCCAGCGGCATCCCCGACAGAAAAGTAATTCACTCTTTCACTATCACTATTACTATCACTATCTTCCCCTTCATCATCGATTTGCTCGAGTGGGCACCAGTAACATCTCCATATGACCTATCTCATACAAGTAGAGCCCAAGGGCACCTGCTTGATCCAGGAACATAAAGAGCCTCAAAACCATTCCATCAGGTCATGGGAATGAAGTCTATAATTGTTACTGGTATCTGGCATATCAAATACGACACGGGTAGCTTGCCAGGCTCTGCCGTGTGGGTAGCATACTCTTGTAGTCATCTCTAAATTCAGCATTTATTGATGAACCGTGGCGCAAGCGGCCGTGGGAGCCAGGCTGTGATAGGCTGGTCTGCTGGGTGGAGTTCTGATAAGGGGGAAGTCCAGATGTAGAAAATGGAAGCCCTCATGGAGTGAGGGGTTGTCTGGCTTGTTGTGAGGCTCTTCTGGGGTGGTGGGCCAGACCAGCAGAGCCTCACAACAAGCCAGACTAGGACCTGCCATCCCTCCCGGGCACCTTATGAGCGGCTGGGCACAGTGAGAGCCAGTAGCAGCTCTGCCCCATCTATGACTCTGGATCAACATAAATGGGCCGAATTAAAAAAGACTGCAGCAGAGTGGATCTCGATGAGCCAGGCTGTGATAGGCTGGCCTCTTTAAGATGAAAATTTAAACTTCTTAGTGGAAAATTCTCCAAGTGTTTTGGGACTCTTCTTTTTTTTTTTCTTTTTTTGGACCACTCCTGGCAATACTCTGGAGTTACTTCTGACTCTGCACTCAGAAATTACTCATGTCAGTGCTCAGGGGACCATATGGGATGCCAGGCATTGAACCCAGGTTGGCTGCGTGCAAGACAAATGCCCAACTCACTGTGCTATCGTTAAGGCCCCTCTTCCATTTCTTTATTTGTTTTGAGGGCTAGATGATAGCTTTTGATTCTGTGCTCAGCAGTCACTCCTAACAGCGAAACATAAAGAATGGTGGGATCATGGCTCATGTAGCTGCAGGCAAGTCAAGGGCTTGCCTCAGTTACTATATCTCTGATCCATCTTCTCTAATTTTAATTCCTTATAAACATTTCTGCTTGCAAAAATTTGAAGGACTGATCACTTTGCCATGCTGTACTTTCATAAGTATTTCCAAACTAATGATTGGCGCAAGTGAAATGAGTCTCTGATCACACACCACAATGCTAGGTATTTTGTTTATATGCTGCCTCTTTTGTATCCTCATGACATATGAGGAAGACATCTGTGTCCTCAGTCTTACTTAAAACTCTTGAGTGCACTGATATTTGGGACATAGTGCTCCTAGTGAGCAGCACACCAGAACTAAGCATGTCCCTTTGTCTGGGACAAATTGTGAAATTAGAACTAAGCAGTGTCATGGCTCTACACATCTGCTCAATCTGGGCTCCACTATGTCATAAATAAAACTTCAGGTTGCTGGAGAGATAGGACAGGGGTTATGGTGCATGCCTTGAATATGGCTGACCCTGTTCTGTCCGTGGTACCACATAACCTCCCAAGCATCACTGGCTGCGACCTAGAGCCTCTGAGCACCTGAATGACTTGTAATCCCTAAACCCAACAACGTTGCATTCTCAGGACACTGCGATGAATTGTTGGTCCACTAAAGAATCCCCATAAGGGGACTCTGGGGAGTTCCTAAGCACTACCTGGGAGAACCCTCCCCCCAAAAGAAAGAACACAGGAAACTCCCCAGTATTATTTGAATAATTTGTCTGTTGGAATCAGAAGGGATGTGCGGTTTGTACTCTTGGCCCTCTTTTACCCATGAGACATGCAGATTCGCGCAATGAGTGAAAGAAGCTTGTTTGCTCTGGCTCCAGAGCCATGGCACACCTTCATCAGCAGGCAGAAATCCTTGGATTCCGCCTTCTACATCACTCTCTGTCTTGTCCCTATGCTCTAGAAGTTCCTTTTGCTCTGAATACTTTATTCTAGCCAGAAAAATAAAAATGAACAGGACAGGATAAAAGGTAAGGTCTTAGAGAGAGAAAGAGAGGAAACTGGGGTACCTGCTATTAAGGCAGCATGGGGGGTGAGCGGGAGGGGGTGGGGTACATTGGTGGTGGAAATGGGGCACTGGTGGAGGGATGGGTGCTAGTATACTGTATTACCAAGAACCAATTGTGAACACCTTTGTAATTGTATGTTTCACGGTGGTATAATAAAAAATTAAAAAAAAATAAATAAAAGGTAAGGTCTTGACTCTGTCACTATAGGTTTGATAAGCTTCTTGCACTAATGTTATT